>CM026402.1:15682027-15696590 GCA_014843695.1 Archivesica marissinica
CGCAACATGTCTACGTCCCCGCGAGGGGTTCGACATTAAAGGATTACAGATAGATAGACCCCTCTCATAGACAGTCTCGGTTGAAATTTGCCTCTGGCTACGATACTGGCAGAATGTATAATGATTAAAACAAGTTGTGGAAGTCGTGATAGCGCAGTGGATGCGCGTTCGCTCCAGGTGCAATATGTCCGGAGTTCGAGCCCCGCTGGAGCCGTTACGATTGTGCCCTTAGGCAAGGCATTTAATTTTCACGTTGCCTCTTCTCTCTCCTCGTGGCGATGGATTCCATCCGGAATGAGGTCTCGAGAGTGATTAATATAAGTTGTAAGAACTTGTTTCGCAATCGACCTAAACTAAATTTGTATAAACTAAGACAAGTTGATATATAGTGGTACAGGTTAAGATTTATTACTGGATAAAAGACAAGTCACTGAACTAATACACTGGTAGGGATGTGTCACACTTAGACAATACCACGTGCACTACTTAGCGGTTATCACGTGGCTAGTTTCATATCAGCACTAGGTATCGACCCGAGGTAGCTTGATATCAGCCTGAGAACGAAGGTCGAATGCTGATATCAAATTACCGAGGGTCGATACCTAGGCTGATATTAAACTAGCCGCACAATGACGTCTTTATTACTTTGATATGAATTTGAATATTTAATATTCGCAATCATGCTCTCCGTTATCCATTTATCAGGAATAAATCACAACCACTGAATTAGATGCACGAAAAACGATTGAAATATTACCACGAAACTACATACATCTGTTATCTGTCAAATGTAACACGCTGCGACGCTACGGAAAGTTAACAAACTAGCACCGAGTGCGCATGCGTTATTTTCTCAGGAACTAGTTATGATACGGCTTTTTCATTTAACAAAAGTTAATCTACCACGATGCCTTCAACATATATACAAATCAAATGATAGGACTATAAGTGAAAACTGCATATTGGAATTATATAGTAATGTTAAAGCTGAAAAGTAGAGAAACTATATATATAATGTGTTATGGAATATGATTGTAGTTCATAACACTCAGTAGTACTTTTAAAAGTACATGTTTAATCTTTTCTTTCAGCTTACTCACGTGGATCTCAGCTCTTGCTATTCCTTCTGTTTCCGGTGCAAGTCTGGTAACAGTCCTTATTCTCCTGACTGCACTCAACATACCGGGCGAGGCAGCGGCCATGCTGTTTGCTCTGGAATTCTTCCTGTGAGTAACGCCTATTAATAATTTGAAACTGTGATCGCTTTGAAAAATCACTAAACGCAGGGATAATATGAAATAATGAATGCATATCTTGACATCAGCTGTTCTTTTTTGTTTGTTTTATTTAGCTTATTCCTCATCGCTACCGATTGCTCATATGAGTGATGGGCAGGTTACCTAACAACACATTTCCTGGGCATGCTCCAGCGGTTAACCAGTACTTGGTACACCAACCGCCGTAAGAAACATGCCAACTGCACCCTCACAATTAGACCAAATAATGAAGAAACTTTCTTAGTATATATATACAGTTAATGTATTCACGGTCAGTCTCGTATAAATACATGTTTTATCGGCCAATTCTGTTCCGAACTATAAGGTAGATCAAACACAGACCTCTAAATAACCTAGGTTGATAAATTATACAAGTACTACCCGGCCTAACCTCATCACCGTGCATGACGGGGCATAGACACAGCCCGCAGCAGTAAAGGTCAAGGATTTCGTTGATGTCAACCTTTCTACCGGATCCGAGAGGCTACAACCGTATCGACTCAATTTGAGTACGGATGGTCACTCACCACAAAACGATGTATATGATGTGGGGGCGGTGGATAGCTGCCGAAGTATTCATAGTTTTATCCATATCCTATTAGTGACGGCGCGATACGCCTCCTACGTAGATGCGGATGCTACGAAGACGCCACCGAAACAACCAGACACGTTCTTGCTTCTGTGGACTGACAAATCGTGGAGGATGTGGCCGTAAATTTGTTGAGGGCTTTATTATAGTTTGATTTAATTATTCAAAGGATATGTTATGTTTTGGTTATATTTTGGTATGTTTTGGTATTAACTATAGAACGACAATAAGTGCTTAATGTGTTCTAACTATATTTATTGACATACATATATAATGATAAAGTAATATATGAACAGAGATGTTAACTCAATGGAAGCTGGTAGAGAAAAGCCCCGGTATCAGAGAGGCAACGATTTACATACACTATCTGCTATAGATATAACTCAGCCTAGGATGTATTTCAACTAGCCCAATAATAGAATATTCTCTATCTAACTCTTTCCGCGCTAGCGGTGAAAATAACAATTAAATATGTCATGTCACTCTCTTTTAAGGGACCGTTCTCGCAGTGTTGTGAATTTGGTCACTCAGTTGACAGGAGCTGTTGTAACCGATACATTGTGTGGAGAATATTTACCAAAGACTTTAAATCTCAGCGAACAAACTTACCTGGTGAATGACCATGTGCACAAGGACAGAGATCAACACGTTGAAACCACGTGCTTAGAATAATGGGAAACAGACATAAAGAACCGTCTTAAAAACTGACATCAATTACCCATGCCCAGGTGTAATTTGAATCACCTTAGATCGCGAACTGCGCAGACTTCTAAAGGAATTTATGTTTACAGCACTCAGGCATCGTCGTAGCACATCTAGCACATCATCTTAGCACATCGTCTTAGCACAGGTGCGAAAGGTCCGGAGTTCGAGCCCCATGGTCTCCCTCGTGGCCATGGATTCCATCAGGAATGATGTCTCGAGAGTGATTAATATAAGTTGAAAGAACTTGTTTCGCAATCGAGCTAAAATAAATTTGTATAAACTAAACACTTTGAAAACGTATATGTATACATGTCTTGAGTGAAATAAAAAATAAATTGTAATTTGTAATTGAAAACGACAATTTACATTACTTAGCAGTCAATCCTGAATGCGCATATTTACATATCCATAAGCAGCCAACGTCCCAGATCGGTAATCACACAATAATTATATGTAGTGAGGCATACCTTGTGTTAATATGCAAACGAGCTTATCACCCGTGCTACCTGTGTTCATTCACGAGCGCAGGTAAATGTTTATTACATATATTAATTGTTCATTGCGGATAGATGAATAATGCATAGTCGAGTCAATGTACCGGTGGTTAACACGTTGAGATCGCAGGTTCGATCCTCGATCAGTCTGACACTAATAATAGTAACAGTCTTTCAGACTATGAACAGAATCTGCAGTTAACATCATTGAGCGAATGACCCTTGTCAGAACGTAGGTGCCATACCTTGTCAGTATTACGAATAGTCACATTCTGTTCAAATTTAAAGCATTTGTAAAATTGGTAAGTAGGTGGTCGAGTGTGAGTCAGCCTGATTGGATAGGTGTGTGAAATGTGAGTAGTATCGTGTTTGTGAGAATTTCTCTGTTATCTCTTTGTTTGCTCTGATGCAGTGACACGATAACCCCTGATGCAGTGACACGATAACCCCTGATGCATTGACACGATAACCACTGATGCAGTGACACGATAACCCATGATGCAGTGACACGATAACCCATGATGCAGTGACACGATAACCACTGATGCAGTGACACGATAACCCATGATGCAGTGACACGATAACCCCTGATGCAGTGACACGATAACCACTGATGCAGTGACACGATAACCCATGATGCAGTGACACGATAACCCATGATGCAGTGACACGATAACCCCTAAGCGAATCCACAATCTCAGTCTCAGCAACCTCAGCAAGATCAGCCCCAGCAATATCAGGGCACGATGGTCGCCAGATCGGACAGGTGGGTTTTCTCCCGGTACTCCGGTTTCCTCCCACACGAATGATCACATTTACGCTTTCATCCGCGCCAACGAGAGTGATTAATATAAGTTGTTAAAACTTGCTTCGCAATCGTTGTAAAATAAATAAAGAAAAACATAATAATATTAGGGCAGCGAATTACCCATCTTGATAAATTCAGCGACTGGTGCGAATATCACGTACACTTCCCTGTCCGAGGATCGAACCCGGGTCTCATTGGTACATGGGTGCTTGAAGAAAAAGAGTTAGTTAGAGTAGATTGCGTGAATGATTACATTGCTCAACAAACAGGTTTCCAAATAAGAGAGTTTCATAACTGATTTAGTTTATAGTTGTATACTCAACAAGAAAAAATTAAATTCAAATCACATGGAAGCTGTAAATAAAGTATTGAGAAAACAAGTTGGAAAGTCAATTGGTGGCTTACAACTCACAGAGAAAGTCCCCGTATTCAATGAAAGTAAACATATATGGATTTGTAAATTGCCACTCGAGTCCGCTCATTCACCGTCTTGCCAAATACATCATAATCATAAAGACCATTGAATTTGTTCAATTTACCATGAAAACAAAATATATCTCGTAGACAGTTTAGGGAATGAACGCGACAAAGACAGGCTAATTCCAGATGGCCTTAAAATTCAACTGTCACAGATTTATGGGAGAGACCAAAATATTATTGACATTCAAATTCCCAGTGTCATGAAACAAGACAACAGTATTGATTGTGGATTATTTGCTCTTGCATTCGCAACTTCCTATTGTTTGAGAACAAAGTTATGCTATGACTTGATATTTGATTTCACAAAATTAAGAACACATTTATTGCATTGCCTGGAAACTGGTATGATGAGTGAATTCCCGAGGACACATAAAACTATAAGTAATCAACACCAAACATGTGGGGAAATTGTTTCTATTGAAAATTATTGCGTATGCCATTTACCAGACTGTGTTGGTGACATGGTGCAATGTGAAAAACTTTGTTTTAATATCCTTCAATACACAATATTTCATTTGAAACTTACTAAACAGGTTAGTTCAGGCGTGTCTGCAATAAAACAGATAAATTTATGATATGTTCAACTCGTCTGCGTTTTCGGCTATATATTCAATGTGTCTGCAGTAAACCGATTGTACTATATGTTTATCTCGTCTGCGTTTCTCTATAAATTTAAAGTGTCTGCAATAAAACAGATAAATTTAGTATATGTTCATCTCGTCTGCGTTTATCTCTATATATATCTAGTCAATGAGTCTGCGATAAAACAATTTTATTATATTTCAATTTGTTTGCGGTTCTCTATAAACAAATAATAGGCTACAACAATTTTACTATATGTTCAACTCGTCTGCGTTTTCGCTATATATTCAATGTGTCTGCAATAAAACAGATACATTTACTATATGTTCAACTCGTCTGCGTTTCTCTATATATTCAATGTGTCTGCAATAAAACAAATAAATTTACTATATGTTCAACTCGTCTGCGTTTTCGCTATATATTCAATGTGTCTGCAGTAAAAACAATTTTACTATATGTTCAATTGGTCTGCTTAAAACCACAGGGATTCGGCACGTTTGGGGGTACTAGTATATATATTTAAGTACAGGGATTCTACTCTGTGGGATGTCAGATTTCGCATCGATCAGTAAAATGGCCCTATCTGAAACAATTTTGTACAAATCTGTCCAAATATAACGCCTATCCCGAGTCTTTATATTGTTCTTCAAATAAAACACAACTTTAAGCTGCGTGCATGTATACTTTGCAAACAATTGCCACATACATTGGCCATAGCAGGTCACATTTCCATACTAGGAGTAGGACACGGGTTCTGTCAGCAACAAACAAAAATCTTCGACGGGAGAGTTTTAACAGTGAATAACATTATCAATAAAATGTGTTTCCACTAACGTGTAGGTTTATTCGGCAAAAATGTACGTCAAAAAGAGATTTCGGAGAATTTTTCAATTTGTTTCGGTGTGTGGATATATACCCAGATGAGGTTCTAAACAAGGGTGAAGTGAGAAAATATCAAGATTATTTAGACGATGTATATTCCGATGTACTGTCCACAATTCAGAAACTGTCTTCCACATATTGTGAAATCGATGATAGTGAAAATGAGAAAAAAGTACTTGATGAATTGGAAGTTCTGGAGAGAGATTATAGCAAGACTTATTCCATGAACATGTATTCAAAAAGATTTAAGGTTTAAGTACAACTACAAGTTCAGGGGACAAAAAACTAGGTAAGGACATGTGTCAACAGTTGGAACGGGTACAGATTCATGTGTTTTCGGGTGATAAAAGAAAATATGAGACTTGGAAAGCTGCGTTTTTCGCCGGTCCCTAGAAATACCGAAAGACACCGAATCAACCTGAATTAATGTGTTTATAGCTACATATTAACATTTCTATACATTATAACTGTTTATTGAAATAAAATATGTCCTTTATGAGTGTATTTCGGTATATATTACACAATATCGCCGCCAGTTCTATACCGAAAGACAATTTCATTTTCAAGGGAGACTAATCCTACTCTACCGTATACCGAAAGACACTTACGTTCTGCATACAAAACAATAAAAATAATGAATTAGCGTAGTTATAGCTATTTATTAAGTTTAATATACCTAATAACTGTAAATTGACTTAATATCTGTCCTGTATAGTGATTTATTTTAATGTTCTGAGAGTAGTTCGGTGATTTCATTTATTTTCAAGGGAGACTAATCCTACTCTACCGAAAGACACTTTTAAGTTCTGCATTTCTGTATATATTACACAATATCGCTGCCAGTCCGATACTGAAAGACACTTTCATTTTCCGAGAGGCAACCATACAAAGATTTGACTTACAAGGAGAAATGCACCATAATCAAATCTGCATCAAAGCCAACAGTCGAGAAGGATGACTACCACCTTCTCACCAGACAGGAGCAAGTCACGATATTCCGGCTTAGAACAGGGCATAACCGCCTGAACTTCCATATGTGTCGGAAGCTTGGACTAGCTCCATCAACTGCCTGCAGCTGCAACATAGGGGACCAGACTGCAGAACACATCCTCCAGGAGTGTCCCAATCTTCATGGGCTGAGGAAAACAAGGGAGACTAATCCTACTCTACCAAACGAACTGTGCCTGTAGTTGTGAAACATAACAATAAATGCACTTCTCGACGATGGAAGCTCTAAGACATATATAAATACTGACGTGGCTGCAGAATTGGGATTAGATTTACAAGAAAATACACATATAAACGTAATGAACGGAAATCAAGAGAAATTTCAAACCACTCCTGTAAACGTTTTACTTGAAAATTTGAATGGACAAGTAAAAATGTCAATAGAAGCAACAACTGTTGAACGGGTAACCTTCAAACAATAGACTGGAACAAACAGTCTCATAAATTAAAACATTTACAAGGATTACGATTTCCTAGTGTGAAACGTAAACACACCGTCGACATGCTTATAGGCGTAGACTACGCGAATTTGCACTGTGCACTACATGAAATAACTGGAGAACTCGGGGATCCAGTTGCACGTTTGACCCCACTAGGCTGGACCTGTGTCGGACCAATCCAAAATGAAAATGATGCAACATACATGCAATATATTGAAAGGTTTTGAAAAAACTTTTGTTGAAAACACACTGACAATTGAAGATTCGTGTAAATACAAAGTTTCAATTCCATGGAATGGTCGCAAATCAGAATTGAATGAAACGTGTAACTTTGAATCAGCAATGAAAAGATTGCGAAACAAATTAGAGAAAAATGAAGTTGTGAAAGAAGAATATGAAAATACGATTGAAAATTATTTGAACAAAGGATACATTTCTAAAATCAAGCAAAGTGAAATGAACAGTGCAAACCTGTCATGGTATTTGCCACATTTTCCAGTGACTAAAATGAATCGTGAAACTACCAAAATTCGGATACATTTGCCTCAACGATGCTATACATCAAGGACCAAAACTCCAAAATGAACTGTTTGATGTATTGCTAAGAGTTCACAAGGAGCCGATTGGCATTATCTGTGACATTGAAGAAATGTATATGAGAGTGGGAATTCTTTCAATCGATCGACCATATCATAGATTTATAATGAATTCAAGGGAGCCAACTTGTTACCAATTTAATTCGCTGGTGTTTGGCGTCAATGCATCACCCTTTCTCGCGCAGTTCGTATCGCGGAAAAACGCTGACATTTACAAGAACGAGTTTCCTCGAGCTTCGGAGGTCGTCATGAAATCAACATACATGGATGATAGTATGGACTCTGTTGCCACACCAGAAGAAGGAATAGAGTTATACCATCAACTTTCTGATCTGTGGTCAAAGGCTAACATGTTTGCACGAAAATGGTTGTCAAATTCACCTGAAATAATGAGCAACATTCCCATTGATAACAGGGCATCAAAAGTCGAATTACATCAAAGTGAACTGCCGCAAGTGAAAACGCTAGGTGTAACATGGTTAGCAAATGAAGATTGTTTCACATTTAGTACGCAACAATCAGATGAGAATGATATCAAATTGACTAAGAGAATAATCTTAAAGAAAATCGCGTTCATCTTTGATCCGCTTGGATTTATTGGACCATACATTATCAGAGCAAAAGTGTTAATGCAAGATCTATGGTTAGCAGGTTTAGAATGGGGTGAACTTGTGCCTAGAGAAATAGCCCAGCAAATTTGGAAATGGTACACTGAACTGAATGAATTGAACTGCATCAAAATTCCGCGCTGTATAAGACTGGAAACAAACAATTTACCAACAGGTGTAACTTTACACGCTTTCGGAGACGCGTCAGAGAAGGCGTACGGTGCTGCTGTATATGCACGCTGCGAAAATGAAAATAATGAAATTTCAGTGAGATTTGTTGCGTCAAAAAGTAGAGTAGCTCCTGTGAAAACTGTAAGCATCCCGAGACTGGAACTTTTAGCGGCAGTTTTGTGTTTGAAACTGACATTAGCAATTTGTTCAGCACTCTGTATAAGAATAGAAAATTGTACAGTTTGGTCTGATAGCATGAATGTCCTACATTGGATCAAAAATAGGAGTGTTTTGTTCAAGCCATTTGTCGCGAATAGAGTCGGTGAAATACAACAAGAGACGAAACCAGTTCAGTGGCGTCACGTGCCAGGAAAAGAAAATCCAGCTGATATTATTAGCCGAGGCAGTTCAGTTCAAAACTTGAAAGACAATGAAATTTGGTGGTGTGGTCCGGAATTCCTGTTAGAAGATGAATCAAAATGGCCGAATGTGAAAGTTGAATCAATATCTTCGAACATCAGCAGTGACAATGAAATGAAAAAATCTCAACAAACCAAACTTGAATTTCAGAAACTGTTCGCAAAACACAACATTCAAGATGAAGATTTCAGACTGAATCCTAAGCGTTATTCAAGTTGGATTAAATTAGTTCATGTGTTTGCTTGGGTGAAACGATTTGTTGAAAATTGTAAACGTTCGAAGGACAGAATTACAGGAGAATTAGACGTTTCCAATGTACACGATTCTGAAGCTGCAATTATAGTGAACGCGCAAAAAATCTTGCTTCAGAGATGAATATAAAAGTTTGTTGAATAAGAAAGAAATTTAGAATAATAGCAAAATAATCAGGTTGAACCCCAAAATTGACAGAGAAGGTTTGCTAAGATGTGACGGAAGACTGATGTTTACTGAATTTGTGCCATACGATTGTCGATTTCCAATCATATTGCCGCGAAATGATTATGTGACAGAACTGATAGTGAAACATTATCATGAAAAAAGTAAACATAGTGGAACAAACTATACACTTTCCTTGTTGTCAACACAATACTGGATACTGTCAGCAAGGGAAGTAATTCGTGAAGTAGAAAACAAATGTATGAAATGTCGACGACGTAAAGCTAAGCCAGCAGAACAAATCATGGCGCCATTGCCATCGATCAGAACTGGTATGCCCATGAGAGCGTTTGCGCATACTGCAGTGGATTTTGGTGGACCCTTTGAAACAGTGCAAGGTCGCGGCAAAACTCGAGAAAAACGTTATCTCTGTTTATTCACGTGCCTAGCAACAAGAGCGGTTCATCTTGAAATGGCTTATGGACTTGATACTAGTTCGTTCCTCAATGCATTCTACAGGTTCGTAAGTCGTCGGAGCCTACCTGTGAAAATGAGCTCTGACAATGGAAGTAACTTTGTCGGGGCAAACAGAGAATTGAAAGCACTTGTAAGTGCATTAGATACAAATCATATTCAGCGCAAAACAGTCGACAATAGAATTCAGTGGGACTTTAATCCACCAAGTGCACCACATTGGGGTGGTGTTCATGAACTCATGATAAAGGCAGCAAAACGGGCAGTCTATGCGATTCTTCTTGGTGCTGACGTGCGTGATGAAGAACTCGTAACGGCTTTCGTTGGAGCTGAGTCGTTAATAAACTCTAGGCCGCTAACATATCAGTCTGCCAACCCAGCAGACATTCAACTGCTCACCCCTAATCACTTCCTGTTTGGGCAAATAGGGTGTCTTCGCTCCAGAATTGGTAGACTCTACCACGTTCGATCGCCGCAATCGTTGTAGGCGTGTTCAGGAACTAATGCGCCATTTCTGGCATCGCTGGCTCAGGGAATGGCTTCCAACTTTATCAGCGCGCAAACGGTGGTTTAGCACGCAGCGAGACATGGAACCTAATGACGTCGTTATCGTTGTTCAACGGGATACTCCGAGAGGTCGTTGCCCATTGGGGCGTGTTATTCTCGGGTATACAAGGTCGTGACGGGCACGTGCGGGTCGCTGACGTGCTCATGAATGGAAAAGAAATCACGCGTCCAATTAGTCGACTGTGTCCATTGGAAATTCAGGAGTAATGTATAATACATGTAACTGTGCAAAAGCCATAGTGGAGGTCATAATAATAGTCCGCCTCCATGGTCGAGTGGTTAAGGTCGCTGACTTGTATACCACTGTAACCTATCATCACTGATGGTCACGGGTTCGAGCCCCGCTCAGACCGTGTCTCATTTATATGAAAAAGTTGGCAGTTTCTTACGGAGGTTGGTGCACCCAAGTACTGGTTAACCGCTGGAGCCTGCCCAGGAAAGGTGTTGTTAGGTAAACTGCCCGCCGGCGATATAGCCCAAAATGGTGCTGATGCAAGCGTAAAACCCGAAATATAACAATAACATAATAATGCCTCATTCAAAAAATAATAAAAATCGTGTTTAATGTTCATTTATATCAAAGTGGAAAGCATAAGAATCCTTAAAATCAGCATACGTGTTGTGTGAATTTATATGTTAGAACCGATGATTCTGATGTTCTGGAAAATTCAGAAAAATGTGAAAAATCACAATAGACAAACTCTTGTTTGTTTCAGATAAATACAGATACATTGAGAGAAGTACAAAAATAAACTTGAGGTCGTGTGGTGAGAAATGTGAACCATCAGTTATATTTTTCATTTATTTGATTCTTGAATTACAAGATGTGTCTATAAACTGATACATTGCTTCATTATTATCATGATTATCAGACTAAGACTTGAAATAAGAATATACATGTACATAAAAGTTGAGTGAAGCTTCGTTGTAAATAAATACATGTAGATACATGTATGTGACATTGTGAAAATATACCAGGCAGGTTGAAGCATTGTTCCAAAGTATTCAATTTATCTATTACTAGATTTTCTTAAATTGAATCTGATGTGTTTTAGTAAAAGTAATATTTACTGTATGTTTTACTTAAATAATTATGCTGCTTTCAACAAATATACATACATGTAACTTAAAATGTTACGATAATTATTATAGAGGTAGTAATGGAACAATTTATAGAATTGAAAATGATGCCATGTTCATGTGTTGCTTTGTAGAATTAAAAATAGGTTTTCAAGCATATGTAACTTGTAATACTAAGAATTATAATAGTTTTATAGTTTATAGAAAAATCAAAATAATAAGTTAGCGAGTATTATAGTAATAACAGTCTGAAGTTAGCATTTTGCTATATTCTTAGTATTTCCCTTTACTTATGGCTTGAATAGCATTATAGAAAAATAGCAAGTTACTTGTCATAAATACATTAAGTGTGCAGAGCTGTAGATAAATTGTTATCAGAGTTCCAGATAATTTTTCCAGAGCGGTAGATAGACCGCAATGAAATACGCTGAAGTTTTAAGATGAATATTTAAAACGATAATTTTGTTAGAGATAAGCTTTTGAAAGAATTAAAAAATTAAAGCAATAACATTATAATTATGAATTTTGAACTGTTTCGACATGTTAACATTTTGTTAAGTTTGTAAGTTCAATCTTATCAAGGAGTGGAGATGTGTGCTGAAGGATTTAGTTGTTGTATACCGAAACTACCTTTCGGTAGAAAATACTTTTTGTTAATTATAGCTCTTGTGGGTGATTACCACGTGAGAATAAGGAAGTCGCCATCTTTTGTCGAACAAATAAAACGATAACCAGAAAAATGCAATTTGTGTCGTATATTATAGAATTCGATAGAACAGTATGCTATATTTGCGTTGTGTCATTGAAAAGAATAATTAATATAAGCATAAGTAATAAATCGCGGGTTAATAGTTTCCATCGGGGTATGAACTATATCGGGCGTGCTTAATGTCAGCGTGGATGCCTCCAATACACTTTAACAACGCCCAATGTAGTTCATACCCTAATGGAAACAATTAACCCGCGATTCATTCCTTAAATATAAACTGAGGTCTTATGTATCACTGGACATGTAAAAGAAGGAATTGAAGCGTATCTGGCTATATATCCTCATTAAACAATAATACTAATTTTAGTTTGGAGGGAGGCGTCACCCTGCTTAACGAGAGGGCTACGCTAAAGAAAACGATGCATATTTCATGTATAAGCTGTTATGTAAAGTTCAAACTTTATTTGTTTTTATAACGATTGCGAAGCAAGTTCCAACAACTTATATTAATCACTCTCGTTGGCGCGGATGAAAGCGTATATGTGGTCATTCGTGTGGGAGGAAACAGGAGTACCCGGAGAAAACCCACCTGACCGATTTGACGGCCACCGTGCCATGTTTAATAAGTATCAATTGCATTGATGAGAATGTAGTCCCCTAAGTCTCCGAGTGTAAATCCATATCTATGTACCGGAGAAAACCCACCCGTCCGATCTGGCGACCACCGTACAATCTCACATACTCACATACTACTCACGATGATCGAACCCGGGTTGCATTGGTGAGAAGCGAGCTGTTATGTACACATCACAACATTAACAGTTTATCAGTTTAATAGTATGTTAGTTGTTATGCATGGATGCATGTATTCAAAGTTGAATATCCGAGCATGGTGTACATCGTATGTACATTGACAGGACTTCCGGTCAATATTTGAAGTTTGTTATGATTTTCACTGAGACATTTTTAGGATTTTAGACAGTTTATTTGCGATTGCACGTTACTATGTTTATATGGACTTGTGTGTAAATGTTGTGTTTTTCACTTGGAGGACTTTGAGGTGAAGTTATTTTGAATTTGTGCATTTATACACGTTTGCTTTACAGCTGTCGTCTTCATTTGTTGCTATTTATAGACTATACCTGTACTCTATCACTTACTGGCCTTTCTTTACCTGGAGGACAAGTATATATCGTCCATATAATTGGCGATTCGTCACGCTTGGTTCGGCAGCATACATAGTATGGCGACTAATTATAGCGCATCTGGTTGCGATAATAGTGAGGCAGCAGAGTACGTTGAAGCAATAATGTCTTCACAACAGGCTACACGAGTAACAACACCTGTACAAAGTGGGCGGAAACGTAATGCCTCAGAGCCATGTAATACATATTCAACAGTGAAAAAAGCACGTGTAACGGCAACAGCTAAACGTAACCTTAATCAGTCAGTGCCGTCCGAGTCAGTTCTATCAGTCGAACACTTGATTGTCAAGCTCACTGCAGACATGCATATGCAGTTTAGTGCTATGAATGAACGTATGGATAAATTAGAATCCAGTTTAGAGCAGAGGATTTCAAACAAGGTAGCTCAAATAATCGACAAGAGGGTACATATAGAACTTAGTCGTATTTGCAAGGATGTTGACAGTCGATTGGAATCCTTTAAAGAGGAAATAAAGTCCGACATCTCCGCTGACCTTCATGATATTAATGACAACGTGAGGGTACTATCCAATGGCGTACCAGTCAACTCGAGTCAAACGGATGTGAGCCTCAACATTGTTATAAGAGGTCTGCCAGAATCTTCAAATGAAAACACCAGTGTTAAAGTGAACTCACTTATCCGGGACGGTCTTAAGGTTAGTGATGTAACCTTTAGTAAGGTTGAAAGGAAGAAATCGTCATCATCAAAACCTGGTATTGTGATTGTTAAATTTAAGTCACACGATGACAAACGAAAAGTGATGGTGAACAAGTCTAACCTGGGTGATAGTCGTCAATACAAGGATGTTTTCATTCACCATGACCAATCACATATTGACAGGTTTATGGCTAATAACTTTCGCACCATCTTAAGTGCCATGAAACAACATGATTTTACGGTTAGAGGCTCTCGTGTTGTATATATTATATCTTTATTTCTGTCTCATCTATGTACAGTACATACATTGCAATTAATATAAACACATACATTGCACATAGCCATTCTACAAATGAGAATTATAAGAGACAATAACATTTTACAATACATGGA
>CM026402.1:15697590-15785014 GCA_014843695.1 Archivesica marissinica
GACTATGTTATACTAGTAGTTATAGGTAGATATAGACTATATTATACTAGCAGTAATAGGTAAGTATTGACTATGTTAAACTAGCAGCTATAGGTAGGTATATACCCAGCTATACTAGTAGTTATAGGTAGGTATATATTATGTTATACTAGCAGTTATAGGTAGGTATAGAGTATGTTATACTAGCAGTTATAGGTAGGTATAGACTTTGTTATACCAGCAGATATAGGTAGGTATATACTATGTTATACTAGCAGTTATAGATAGGTATAGACTATGTTATACTAGCGGTTATAGGTAGGTACAGAGTCTGTTATACTAGCATTAATAGGTAGGTATAGCTTATGTTATACTAGCAGTTATAGGTAGGTATAGACTATGTTATACTAGTAGTTATAGGTAGATATAGACTATGTTATACTAGTAGTAATAGGTAGGTATTGACTATTTTAAACTAGCAGTTATAGGTAGGTATATATTCTGCTATACTAGTAGTTATAGGTAGGTATATATTATGTTATACTAGCAGTTATAGGTAGGTATAGACTATGTTATACTAGTAATAATGTGTAGATATAGACTATATTATACTAGCAATTATAGGTAGGTATAGAATTTGTTATACTAGCAGTTATAGGTAGTTATATACTCTGCTACACTAGCAGTTATAGGTAGGTATATACTATGTTATACTAGCAGTTATAGGTAGGAATATATTATGTTATACTAGCAGTAATAGGTAGGTATATACTATGTTATACTAGCAGTTATAAGTAGGTATATACTATGTTATACTAGCAGCTATAGGTAGGTATATAATATGTTATACTAGCAGTAATAGGTTCGTATAGATTCTGTCATACTAACAGTTATAGGTAGGTATATACTCTGTTATACTAGCAGCTATAGGTAGGTATAGAATATGTTATACTAGCAGTAAGAGGTTCGTATAGATTCTGTTATACTAGCAGTTATAGGTAGGTATATACTATGTTATACTAGCAGTTATATGTAGGTATAGAGTATGTTATACTAGCAGTTATAAGTAGGTATATACTCTGTCATGCTAGCAGATATAGGTAGGTATAGAATATGTTATACTAGCAGTAATAGGTTAGTATAGATTATGTTATACTAGCAGTTATAGGTAGGTATAGACTATGTTATACTAGTAGTTATAGGTAGATATAGACTATGTTATACTATCAGTAATAGGTAGGTATATACTATGTTATACTAGCAGCTATAGGTAGGTATAGAATATGTTATACTAGCAGTAATAGGTTGGTATAGATTCTGTCATGCTAACAGTTATAGGTAGCTATATACTCTGTTATACTAGCAGTTATAGGTAGGTATAGACTATGTTATAATAGCAGTTATAGGTAGGTATATACTATGTTATACTAGCAGTTATATGTAGGTATAGAGTATGTTATACTAGCAGTTATAAGTAGGTATATACGCTGTCATACTAGCAGTCATAGGTAGGTATATACTCTGTTATAGTAGCAGTTATAGGTAGGTATATAGTTTGTCATACTAGCAGTTATAAGTAGTTATATACTCTGCTATACTAGCAGTTATAGGTAGGCATAGACTATGTTATACTAGTAGTTATAGGTAGATATAGACTACATTATACTAGCAGTTATAGGTAGGTATAGACTCTATTATACTAGCTGTTATAGGTAGTTATATACTCTGCTATATTAGCAGTTATAGGTAGGTATATACTCTGTTATTCTAGCAGTTATAGTTAGGTATAGATTATGTTATACTAGCAGTTATAGGTAGATATAGACTCTGTTATACTAGCAAATATAGGTAGGTATATACAATGTTAGAATAGAGGTTATAGGTAGGTATAGACTATGTTATACTAGCGGTTATAGGTAGGTATAGAGTCTGTTGTACTAGCAGTAATAGGTAGGTATATATTATGTTATACTAGCAGTTATAGGTAGGCATAGACTATGTTATACTAGTAGTTATAGGTAAATATAGACTATGTTATACTAGTAGTAATAGGTAGGTATTGACTATTTTAAACTAGCAGTTATAGGTAGGTATTTACTCTGCTATACTAGTAGTTATAGGTAGGTATATATTATGTTATACTAGCAGTTATAGGTAGGTATAGACTATGTTATACTAGTAGTTATGTGTAGATATAGACTATATTATACTAGCAGTTATAGGTAGGTTTAGAATTTGTTATACTAGCAGTTATAGGTAGTTATATACTCTGCTATACTAGCAGTTATAGGTAGGTATATACTATGTTATACTAGCAGATATAGGTAGATATGGACTTTGTTATACTAGCAGTTATAGGTAGGTATATACTATGTTATACTAGCAGTTATATGTAGGTATAGAGTATGTTATACTAGCAGATATAAGTAGGTATATATGCTGTCATACTAGCAGTCATAGTTAGGTATATATTCTGTTATACTAGCAGTAATAGGTAGGTCTAGAGTATGTTATACTAGCAGTTATAAGTAGTTATATACTCTGTCATACTAGCAGTTATAGGTAGGTATATACTCTGTTATACAAGCTGTCATAGGTAGTTATAGAGTATGTTATACTAGCAGTAATAGGTAGGTATAGACTCTGTTATAATAGCGGTTATAGGTAGGTATTGAGTGTGTTATACTAGCAGATATAAGTAGCTATATACTCTGTTATACTAGCAGTTATATGTAGGTATTGACTCTGTTATACTAGCAGATATAGGTAGCTATATACTCTGTTACACTAGCAGTTATAGGTATGTATAGACTATGTTATACCAGCGGTTAGATGTATGTATATACTCTGTTGTACTAGCAGTTATAGGTAGGTTTATACTCTGTTATACTAGCAGTTATATGTAGGTATATAGTATGTTATACTAGCGGTTATAAGTAGGTATATACTCTGTCATACTAGCAGATATAGGTAGGAATATAATGTTATACTAGCAGTTATAGGAAGGTATAGACTATGTTATTCTAGCGGTTATAGGTAGGTATATACTCTGTTATACTAGCAGTTATAGGTAGGTATATACTATTTCATACTAGCAGTTATAGGTAGGTAATATAGTCTGTTATAGTAGCTGTTATTGGTAGGTATAGACTATGTTGTACTAGCAGTAATATGAAGTTATAGACTATGTTATAATAGCGGTTATAGGTAGGCATATACTCTGTTATACTAGCAGATATAGGTAGCTATATACTCTGTTACACTATCAGTTATAGGTAGGTATAGACTATGTTATACCAGCGGTTAGATGTATGTATACACTCTGTTGTACTAGCAGTTATAGGTAGGTATATACCCTGTTATACTATCAGTTATAGGTAGGTATAGAGTATGTTATACTAGCAGTTATAGGTATAGGCTATGTTATACTAGTAGTTATATGTAGATATAGACTATATTATACTAGCAGTTATAGGTAGGTATATACTCTGTTATCCTAGCAGTTATAGATAGTTATATACTCTGCTATACTAGCAGTTATAGGTAGGTATATACTCTGTTATACTATCAGTTATTGGTAGGTATATACTCTGCTATACTACTAGTTATAGGTAGTTATATATTATGTTAAACTAGCTGTTATAGGTAGGTATAGACTATGTTATACTAGTAGTTATATGTAGGTATAGACTACATTATACTAGCTGTTATAGGTTGTTATATACTCTGCTATACTAGCAGTTATAGGTAGCTATATACTCTGTTATACTAGCAGTTATATGTAGGTATAGACTATGATATACTAGCTGTTATAGCTAGGCATAGACTCTGTTATACTAGCAGATATAGGTAGCTATATACTCTGTTACACTAGCAGATATAGGTAGGTATAGACTATGTTATACCTGCGGTTAGATGTATGTATATACTCTGTTGTACTAGCAGTTAAAGGTAGGTATATACTCTGTTATACTAGCAGTTATAGGTAGGTATAGAGTATGTTATACTAGCAGTTATAGGTAGGCATAGACTATGTTATTCTAGTAGTTATATGTAGATATAGACTATATTATACTAGCAGTTATAGGTAGGTATAGACTCTTTTATACCAGCAGTTATAGATAGTTATATACTCTGCTATACTAGCAGTTATAGGTAGGTATATACTCTGTTATACTATCAGTTATTGGTAGGTATATACTCTGCTATACTACTAGTTATAGGTAGTTATATATTATGTTAAACTAGCAGTTATATGTAGGTATAGACTATGTTATACTAGTAGTTATATGTAGGTATAGACTACATTATACTAGCAGTTATAGGTAGGTATAGACTTTGTTATACTAGCTGCTATAGGTAGTTATATACACTGCTATACTAGCAGTTATAGGTAGGTATATACTCTGTTATACTAGCAGTTATAGGTAGGTATAGAGTATGTTATACCAGCAGTTATAGGTAGGTATATACTCTGTTATACTAGCAGTTATAGTAGGTATATAGTTAGGTATATAGCTTTTATATAGCAGTTATAGGTAGGTATTGACTATGTTATACTAGCAGATATATGTAGGTATAGACTCTGTTATACTAGCAGTTATAGGTAGCTATATACTCTGTTATACTAGCAGTTATATGTAGGTATAGACTATGATATACTAGCTGTTATAGGTAGGCATAGACTCTGTTATACTAGCAGATATAGGTAGCTATATACTCTGTTACACTAGCAGTTATAGGTAGGTATAGACTATGTTATACCAGCGGTTAGATGTATGTATACACTCTGTTGTACTAGCAGTTATAGGTAGGTATATACCCTGTTATACTAGCAGTTATAGGTAGGTATAGAGTATGTTATACTAGCAGTTATAGGTAGGTATAGACTCTATTATACTAGCTGTTATAGGTAGTTATATGCTCTGTTATCCTAGCAGTTATAGATAGTTATATACTCTGCTATACTAGCAGTTATAGGTAGGTATATACTCTGTTATACTATCAGTTATTGGTAGGTATATACTCTGCTATACTACTAGTTATAGGTAGTTATATATTATGTTAAACTAGCTGTTATAGGTAGGTATAGACTATGTTATACTAGTAGTTATATGTAGGTATAGACTACATTATACTAGCTGTTATAGGTTGTTATATACTCTGCTATACTAGCAGTTATAGGTAGCTATATACTCTGTTATACTAGCAGTTATATGTAGGTATAGACTATGATATACTAGCTGTTATAGCTAGGCATAGACTCTGTTATACTAGCAGATATAGGTAGCTATATACTCTGTTACACTAGCAGATATAGGTAGGTATAGACTATGTTATACCTGCGGTTAGATGTATGTATATACTCTGTTGTACTAGCAGTTAAAGGTAGGTATATACTCTGTTATACTAGCAGTTATAGGTAGGTATAGAGTATGTTATACTAGCAGTTATAGGTAGGCATAGACTATGTTATTCTAGTAGTTATATGTAGATATAGACTATATTATACTAGCAGTTATAGGTAGGTATAGACTCTGTTATACTAGCAGTTATAGATAGTTATATACTCTGCTATACTAGCAGTTATAGGTAGGTATATACTCTGTTATACTATCAGTTATTGGTAGGTATATACTCTGCTATACTACTAGTTATAGGTAGTTATATATTATGTTAAACTAGCAGTTATAGGTAGGTATAGACTATGTTATACTAGTAGTTATATGTAGGTATAGACTACATTATACTAGCAGTTATAGGTAGGTATAGACTCTGTTATACTAGCTGTTATAGGTAGTTATATACACTGCTATACTAGCAGTTATAGGTAGGTATATACTCTGTTATACTAGCAGTTATAGGTAGGTATAGAGTATGTTATACCAGCAGTTATAGGTAGGTATATACTCAGCTATACTAGCAGTTATATAGCAGTTATAGGTAGGCATATAGTCTTTTATACTAGCAGTTATAGGTAGGTATTGACTATGTTATACTAGCAGATATATGTAGGTATAGACTCTGTTATACTAGCAGTTATAGGTAGCTATATACTCTGTTATACTAGCAGTTATATGTAGGTATAGACTATGATATACTAGCTGTTATAGGTAGGCATAGACTCTGTTATACTAGCAGATATAGGTAGCTATATACTCTGTTACACTAGCAGTTATAGGTAGGTATAGACTATGTTATACCAGCGGTTAGATGTATGTATACACTCTGTTGTACTAGCAGTTATAGGTAGGTATATACCCTGTTATACTAGCAGTTATAGGTAGGTATAGAGTATGTTATACTAGCAGTTATAGGTAGGTATAGACTCTATTATACTAGCTGTTATAGGTAGTTATATGCTCTGCTATACTAGCAGTTATAGGTAGGTATATACTCTGTTATACTAGCAGTTATAGTTAGGTATAGATTATGTTATACTAGCAGTTATAGGTAGATATAGACTCTGTTATACTAGCAAATATAGGTAGGTATATACAATGTTAGAATAGAGGTTATAGGTAGGTATAGACTATGTTATACTAGCGGTTATAGGTAGGTATAGAGTCTGTTGTACTAGCAGTAATAGCTAGGTATATATTATGTTATACTAGCAGTTATAGGTAGGCATAGACTATGTTATACTAGTAGTTATAGGTAGATATAGACTATGTTATACTAGTAGTAATAGGTAGGTATTGACTATTTTAAACTAGCAGTTATAGGTAGGTATTTACTCTGCTATACTAGTAGTTATAGGTAGGTATATATTATGTTATACTAGCAGTTATAGGTAGGTATAGACTATGTTATACTAGTAGTTATGTGTAGATATAGACTATATTATACTAGCAGTTATAGGTAGGTATAGAATTTGTTATACTAGCAGTTATAGGTAGTTATATACTCTGCTATACTAGCAGTTATAGGTAGGTATATACTATGTTATACTAGCAGATATAGGTAGATATGGACTATGTTATACTAGCAGTTATAGGTAGGTATATACTATGTTATACTAGCAGTTATATGTAGGTATAGAGTATGTTATACTAGCAGTTATAAGTAGGTATATATGCTGTCATACTAGCAGTCATAGTTAGGTATATACTCTGTTATACTAGCAGTAATAGGTAGGTATAGAGTATGTTATACTAGCAGTTATAAGTAGTTATATACTCTGTCATACTAGCAGTTATAGGTAGGTATATACTCTGTTATACAAGCTGTCATAGGTAGTTATAGAGTATGTTATACTAGCAGTAATAGGTAGGTATAGACTCTGTTATAATAGCGGTTATAGGTAGGTATTGAGTGTGTTATACTAGCAGATATAAGTAGCTATATACTCTGTTATACTAGCAGTTATATGTAGGTATTGACTCTGTTATACTAGCAGATATAGGTAGCTATATACTCTGTTACACTAGCAGTTATAGGTATGTATAGACTATGTTATACCAGCGGTTAGATGTATGTATATACTCTGTTGTACTAGCAGTTATAGGTAGTTATATACTCTGTTATACTAGCAGTAATAGGTAGGTATAGAGTATGTTATACTAGCAGTTATAAGTAGTTATATACTCTGTCATACTAGCAGTTATAGGTAGGTATATACTCTGTTATACAAGCTGTCATAGGTAGTTATAGAGTATGTTATACTAGCAGTAATAGGTAGGTATAGACTCTGTTATAATAGCGGTTATAGGTAGGTATTGAGTGTGTTATACTAGCAGATATAAGTAGCTATATACTCTGTTATACTAGCAGTTATATGTAGTATTGACTCTGTTATACTAGCAGATATAGGTAGCTATATACTCTGTTACACTAGCAGTTATAGGTATGTATAGACTATGTTATACCAGCGGTTAGATGTATGTATATACTCTGTTGTACTAGCAGTTATAGGTAGGTATATACTCTGTTATACTAGCAGTTATATGTAGGTATATAGTATGTTATACTAGCAGTTATAAGTAGGTATATACTCTGTCATACTAGCAGATATAGGTAGGAATATAATGTTATACTAGCAGTTATAGGAAGGTATAGACTATGTTATACTAGCAGTTATAGGTACGTATAGACTATGTTATAATAGCGGTTATAGGTAGGTATATTATATGTTATACTAGCAGTTATATGTAGATATAGACTATGTTATTCTAGCGGTTATAGGTAGGTATATACTCTGTTATACTAGCAGTTATAGGTAGGTATATACTCTGTTATACTAGCAGTTATAGGTAGGTATTGACTATGTTATACTAGCAGTTATATGTAGTTACAGATTATGTTATAATAGCAGTTATAGCTAGGTATATACTATGTTATACTAGAAGTTATAGGTACGTATATACTCTGTTGTACTAGCAGTTATAGGTAGGTATATACTCTGTTATACTAGCAGTTATAGGTAGGTATATACTCTGTTATACTACCAGTTATAGGTAGGTATAGAGTATGTTATGCTAGCAGTTATAAGTAGGTATATACTATGTCATACTAGCAGTTATAGGTAGCTAATATACTCTGTTATAGTAGCTGTTATAGGTAGGTATAGACTCTGTTATCCTAGCAGTTATAGATAGTTATATACTCTGCTATACTAGCAGTTATAGGTAGGTATATACTCTGTTATACTATCAGTTATTGGTAGGTATATACTCTGCTATACTACTAGTTATAGGTAGTTATATATTATGTTAAACTAGCTGTTATAGGTAGGTATAGACTATGTTATACTAGTAGTTATATGTAGGTATAGACTACATTATACTAGCGTTATAGGTTGTTATATACTATTGCTATACTAGCAGTTATAGGTAGGTATATACTCTGTTATACTAGCAGTTATAGGTAGGTATAGAGTATGTTATACCAGCAGTTATAGGTAGGTATATACTCAGCTATACTAGCAGTTATATAGCAGTTATAGGTAGGCATATAGTCTTTTATACTAGCAGTTATAGGTAGGTATTGACTATGTTATACTAGCAGATATATGTAGGTATAGACTCTGTTATACTAGCAGTTATAGGTAGCTATATACTCTGTTATACTAGCAGTTATATGTAGGTATAGACTATGATATACTAGCTGTTATAGGTAGGCATAGACTCTGTTATACTAGCAGATATAGGTAGCTATATACTCTGTTACACTAACAGTTATAGGTAGGTATAGACTATGTTATACCAGCGGTTAGATGTATGTATACACTCTGTTGTACTAGCAGTTATAGGTAGGTATATACCCTGTTATACTAGCAGTTATAGGTAGGTATAGAGTATGTTATACTAGCAGTTATAGGTAGGTATAGACTATGTTATACTAGTAGTTATATGTAGATATAGACTATATTATACTAGCAGTTATAGGTAGGTATATACTCTGTTATCCTAGCAGTTATATATAGTTATATACTCTGCTATACTAGCAGTTATAGGTAGGTATATACTCTGTTATACTATCAGTTATTGGTAGGTATATACTCTGCTATACTACTAGTTATAAGTAGTTATATATTATGTTAAACTAGCAGTTATAGGTAGGTATAGACTATGTTATACTAGTAGTTATATGTAGGTATAGACTACATTATACTAGCTGTTATAGGTAGTTATATACTCTGCTATACTAGCAGTTATAGGTAGGTATTGACTATGTTATACTAGCAGATATATGTAGGTATTGACTCTGTTATACTAGCAGTTATAGGTAGCTATATACTCTGTTATACTAGCAGTTATATGTAGGTATAGACTATGATATACTAGCTGTTATAGGTAGGCATAGACTCTGTTATACTAGCAGATATAGGTAGCTATATACTCTGTTACACTAGCAGTTATAGGTAGGTATAGACTATGTTATACCAGCGGTTAGATGTATGTATATACTCTGTTGTACTAGCAGTTATAGGTAGGTATATACTCTGTTATACTAGCAGTTATAGGTAGGTATAGAGTATGTTATACTAGCAGTTATAGGTAGGTATAGACTATGTTATTCTAGTAGTTATATGTAGATATAGACTATATTATACTAGCAGTTATAGGTAGGTATAGACTATGTTAGATTAGAGGTTATAGGTAGGTATAGACTATGTTATACTAGCGGTTATAGGTAGGTATAGAGTATGTTATACTAGCAGTTATAGGTAGGTATATACTCTGTTATACTAGCAGTTATAGGTAGGTATAGATTATGTTATACTAGCAGTTATAGGTAGATATAGACTCTGTTATACTAGCAAATATAGGTAGGTATATACTATGTTAGAATAGAGGTTATAGGTAGGTATAGACTATGTTATACTAGCGGTTATAGGTAGGTATAGAGTCTGTTATACTAGCAGTAATAGGTAGGTATATATTATGTTATACTAGCAGTTATAGGTAGGCATATACTATGTTATACTAGTAGTTATAGGTAGATATAGACTATGTTATACTAGTAGTAATAGGTAGGTATTGACTATGTTAAACTAGCAGTTATAGGTAGGTATATACTCTGCTATACTAGTAGTTATAGGTAGGTATATATTATGTTATACTAGCAGTTATAGGTAGGTATAGACTATGTTATACTAGTAGTTATGTGTAGATATAGACTATATTATACTAGCAGTCATAGGTAGGTATATAATTTGTTATACTAGCAGTTATAGGTAGTTAAATACTCTGCTATACTAGCACTTATAGGTAGGTATATACTATGTTATACTAGCAGTTATAGGTAGGTATATATTATGTTATACTAGCAGCAATAGGTTCGTATAGATTATGTCATACTAAGAGTCATAGGTAGGTATATACTCTGTTATACTAGCAGTTATAGGTAGGTATAGACTATGTTATACTAGCAATAATAAGTAGATATGGACTATGTTATACTAGCAGTTATAGGTAGGTATATACTATGTTATACTAGCAGTTATAGGTAGGTATAGAGTATGTTATACTAGTAGTTATAAGTAGGAATATACGCTGTCATACTAGCAGTCATAGGTAGGTATATACTCTGTAATACTAGCAGTTATAGGTAGGTATAGAGTATATTATACTAGCAGTTATAAGTAGTTATATACTCTGTCATACTAACAGTTATAGGTAGGTATATACTCTGTTATACAAGCTGTTATAGGTAGGTATAGTGTATGTTATACTAGCAGTAATAGGTAGGTATAGACTCTTTTATAATAGCGGTTATAGGTAGGTATTGAGTATGTTATACTAGCAGATATAGGTAGCTATATACTCTGCTATACTAGCAGTTATATGTAGGTATAGACTGTGCTATACTAGCTGTTATAGGTAGCTATATACTCTGTTATACTAGCGGCTATAGGTAGGTATTGACTATGTTATACTAGCAGATATATGTAGCTATATACTCTGTTATACTAGCAGTTATAGGTATGTATAGACTATGTTATACCAGCTGTTAGATGTATGTATATACTCTGTTGTACTAGCAGATATTGGTAGGTATATACACTGTTATACTAGCAGTTATGTGTAGGTATAGCGTATTTTATACTAGCAGTTATAAGTAGGTATATACTCTGTCATACTAGTAGATATAGGTAGGAATATAATGTTATACTAGCAGTTATAGGTAGATATAGACTATGTTATACTAGCAGTTATAGGTAGGTAAAGACTATGTTATAATAGCGGTTATAGGTAGGTATATTCTATGTTATACTAGCAGTTATAGGTAGATATAGATTATGTTATACTAGCGGTTATAGGTAGGTATATACTCTGTATTACTAGCAGTTATAGGTAGGTATATACTATGTTATACTGGCAGTTATATGTAGGTATAGACTATGTTATACTAGCAGTTATATGTAGGTACATATTATGTTATTCTAGCAGTTATAGCTAGGTATATACTATGTTATACTAGAAGTTATAGGTAGGTATAGATTATGTTATACTAGCAGTCATAGGTAGGTAAATACTCTGTTACAATAACAGTAATAGGAAGGTATATACTATGTTATATTAGGAGTTATAGGTAGGTAAATACTCTGTTGTACTAGCAGTTATAGGTAGGTATATACTCTGTTATACTAGCAGTTATAGGTAGGTATAGAGTATTTTATACTAGCAGTTATAGGTATATATAGACTCTGGTATACTAGCAGTTATAGATAGTTATATACTCTGCTATATTACCAGTTATAGGTAGGTATATACTCTGTTATACTATCAGTTATTGGTAGGTATATACTCTGCTATACTACTAGTTATAGGTAGTTATTTATTATGTTATACTAGCATTTATATGTAGGTATAGACTACATTATACTAGCAGTTATAGGTAGGTATAGACTCTGTTATACTAGCTGTTATAGGTAGTTATATACTCTGCTATACTAGCAGTTATAGGTAGGTATATACTCTGTTATACTAGCAGTTATAGGTAGGTATAGAGTATGTTATACTAGCAGTTATAGGTAGATATAGACTCTGTTATACTAGCAAATATAGGTAGGTATATACTATGTTAGAATAGAGATTATAGGTAGGTATAGACTATGTTATACTAGCGGTTATAGGTAGGTATAGAGTATGTTATACTAGCAGTAATAGGTAGGTATAGACTCTGTTATAATAGCGGTTATAGGTAGGTATTGAGTATGTTATACTAGCAGATATAGGTAGCCATATACTCTGCTATACTAGCAGTTATATGTAGGTATAGAGTCTGTTATACTAGCAGTAATAGGTAGGTATATATTATATTATACTAGCAGTTATAGGTAGGCATATACTATGTTATACTAGTAGTTATAGGTAGATATTGACTATGTTATACTAGTAGTAATAGGTAGGTATTGACTATGTTAAACTAGCAGTTATAAGTAGGTATATACTCTGCTATACTAGTAGTTATAGGTAGGTATATATTATGTTATACTAGCAGTTATAGGTAGATATAGACGATGTTATACTAATAGTTATGGGTAGATATAGACTATATTATACTATCAGTCATAGGTAGGTATATAATTTGTTATACTAGCAGTTATAGGTAGTTAAATACTCTGCTCTACTAGCACCTATAGGTAGGTATATTCTATGTTATACTAGTAGTTATTGGTAGGTATATATTATGTTATACTAGCAGTTATAGGTAGGTATATACTCTGTTATACTAGCGGCTATAGGTAGGTATAGAATATGTTATACTAGCAGTAATAGGTTGGTATAGATTATGTCGTACTAAGAGTCATAGGTAGGTATATACTCGGTTATACTAGCAGTTATAGGTAGGTATAGACTATGTTATAATAGCGGTTATAGGTAGGTATAGACTATGTTATACTAGCAATAATAGGTAGATATGGACTATGTTATACTAGCAGTTATAGGTAGGTATATACTATGTTATACTAGCAGTTATAGGTAGGTATAGAGTATGTTATACTAGCAGTTATAAGTAGGTATATACGCTGTCATACTAGCAGTCATAGGTAGGTATATACTCTGTAATACTAGCAGTTATAGGTAGGTATAGAGCATATTATACTAGCAGTTATAAATATTTATATAATCTGTCATACTAGCAGTTATAGGTAGGTATATACTCTGTTATACAAGCTGTTATAGGCAGGTATAGAGTATGCTATACTAGCAGTAATAGGTAGATATGGACTATGTTATACTAGCAGATATAGGTAGCTATATACTCTGTTACACGAGCAGTTATAGGTATGTATAGGCTATGTTATACCAGCTGTTAGATGTATGTATATACGCTGTTGTACTAGCAGTTATTGGTAGGTATATACACTGTTATATTAGCAGTTATATGTAGGTATAGCGTATGTTATACTAGCAGTTATAAGTAGGTATATACTCTGTCATACTACCAGATATAGGTAGGAATGTAATGTTATACTAGCAGTTATAGGTAGGTATAGACTATGTTATACTAGCAGTTATAGGTAGGTAAAGACTATGTTATAATAGCGGTTGTAGGTAGGTATATTCTATTTTATACTAGCAGTTATAGGTAGATATAGACTATGTTATACTAGCGGTTATAGGTAGGTATATACTCTGTAATACTAGCAGTTATAGGTAGGTATATACTATGTTATACTAGCAGTTATATGTAGGTACATATTATGTTATACTAGCAGTTATAGCTAGGTATATACTATGTTATACTAGAAGTTATAGGTAGGTATAGATTATGTTATACTAGCAGTCATAGGTAGGTAAATACTCTGTTACACTAACAGTAAGAGGTAGGTATATACTATGTTATACTAGGAGTTATAGGTAGGTATATACTCTGTTGTACTAGCAGTTATAGGTAGGTATATACTCTGTTATACTAGCAGTTATAGGTAGGTATATATTCTGTTATACTAGCAGTTATAGGTAGGTATATACTCTGTTATACTAGCAGTTATATGTAGGTATCGAGTATGTTATACTAGCAGTTATAAGTAGTTATATACTCTGTCATACTAGCAGTTATAGGTAGGTATATGCTCAGTTATGCAAGCTGTTATAGGTAGGTATAGACTATGTTATACTAGCAGTTATAGGTAGCTATAGACTCTGTTACACTAGCAGTTATAGGTAGCTATATACTCTGTTATACTAGCAGTTATATCTAGGTATAGACTATGTTATACTAGCTGTTATAGGTAAGTATAGACTCTGTTATACTACCAGATATTGGTAGCTATATACTCTGTTACACTAGCAGTTATAGGTAGGTATAGACTATGTTATGCCAGCGGTTAGATGTATGTATATATTCTGTTGTACTAGCAGTTATAGGTAGGTATATACTCTGTTATATTAGCAGTTATAGGTAGGTATAGAGTCTGTTATACTAGCAAATATAGGTAGGTATATACTATGTTAGAATAGAGGTTATAGGTAGGTATAGACTAAGTTATACTAGCGGTTATAGGTAGGTATATACTCTGCTATACTAGCAGTTATTGGTAGGTATAGACTATGTTATACTAGTAGTTATATGTAGATATAGACTACATTATACTAGCAGTTATAGGTAGGTATATACTCTGTTATACTAGCAGTTATAGGTAGGTATAGAGTATGTTATACTAGCAGTTATAGGTAGATATAGACTCTGTTATACTAGCAAATATAGGTAGGTATATACTATGTTAGAATAGAGGTTATAGGTAGGTATAGACTAAGTTATACTAGCGGTTATAGGTAGGTATATAGTCTGTTATACTAGCAATAATAGGTAGGTATATATTATGTTATACTAGCAGTTATAGGTAGGCATACACTATGTTATACTAGTAGTTATAGGTAGATATAGACTATGTTATACTAGTAGTAATAGGTAGGTATTGACTATGTTAAACTAGCAGTTATAGGTAGGTATATACTCTGCTATACTAGTAGTTATAGGTAGGTATATATTATGTTATACTAGCAGTTATAGGTAGATATAGACGATGTTATACTAATAGTTATGGGTAGATATAGACTATATTATACTATCAGTCATAGGTAGGTATATAATTTGTTATACTAGCAGTTATAGGTAGTTAAATACTCTGCTCTACTAGCACCTATAGGTAGGTATATTCTATGTTATACTAGTAGTTATTGGTAGGTATATATTATGTTATACTAGCAGTTATAGGTAGGTATATACTCTGTTATACTAGCGGCTATAGGTAGGTATAGAATATGTTATACTAGCAGTAATAGGTTGGTATAGATTATGTCGTACTAAGAGTCATAGGTAGGTATATACTCGGTTATACTAGCAGTTATAGGTAGGTATAGACTATGTTATAATAGCGGTTATAGGTAGGTATAGACTATGTTATACTAGCAATAATAGGTAGATATGGACTATGTTATACTAGCAGTTATAGGTAGGTATATACTATGTTATACTAGCAGTTATAGGTAGGTATAGAGTATGTTATACTAGCAGTTATAAGTATATATATGTTATACTAGCAGTTATAGGTAGGTATATACTCTGTAATACTAGCAGTTATAGGTAGGTATATAATGTTATACTAGCAGTTATAGGTAGTTATATACTCTGTTATACTAGCAGTTATAGGTAGGTATATACTCTGTTATACTAGCTGTTATAGGTAGGTATAGACTATGTTATACTAGCAGTAATAGGTAGATATGGACAGTTATACTAGCAGATATAGGTAGCTATATACTCTGTTACACGAGCAGTTATAGGTATGTATAGACTATGTTATACCAGCTGTTAGATGTATGTATATACGCTGTTGTACTAGCAGTTATTGGTAGGTATATACACTGTTATATTAGCAGTTATATGTAGGTATAGCGTATGTTATACTAGCAGTTATAAGTAGGTATATACTCTGTCATACTACCAGATATAGGTAGGAATGTAATGTTATACTAGCAGTTATAGGTAGGTATAGACTATGTTATACTAGCAGTTATAGGTAGGTAAAGACTATGTTATAATAGCGGTTGTAGGTAGGTATATTCTATTTTATACTAGCAGTTATAGGTAGATATAGACTATGTTATACTAGCGGTTATAGGTAGGTATATACTCTGTAATACTAGCAGTTATAGGTAGGTATATACTATGTTATACTAGCAGTTATATGTAGGTATATATTATGTTATACTAGCAGTTATAACTAGGTATATACTATGTTATACTAGAAGTTATAGGTAGGTATAGATTATGTTATACTAGCAGTCATAGGTAGGTAAATACTCTGTTACACTAACAGTAGAGGTAGGTATATACTATGTTATACTAGGAGTTATAGGTAGGTATATTCTGTTGTACTAGCAGTTATAGGTAGGTATATACTCTGTTATACTAGCAGTTATAGGTAGGTATATACTCTGTTATACTAGCAGTTATAGGTAGGTATATACTCTGTTATACTAGCAGTTATATGTAGGTATCGAGTATGTTATACTAGCAGTTATAAGTAGTTATATACTCTGTCATACTAGCAGTTATAGGTAGGTATATACTCAGTTATGCAAGCTGTTATAGGTAGGTATAGACTATGTTATACTAGCAGTTATAGGTAGCTATAGACTCTGTTACACTAGCAGTTATAGGTAGCTATATACTCTGTTATACTAGCAGTTATATCTAGGTATAGACTATGTTATACTAGCTGTTATAGGTAAGTATAGACTCTGTTATACTACCAGATATTGGTAGCTATATACTCTGTTACACTAGCAGTTATAGGTAGGTATAGACTATGTTATGCCAGCGGTTAGATGTATGTATATATTCTGTTGTACTAGCAGTTATAGGTAGGTATATACTCTGTTATATTAGCAGTTATAGGTAGGTATAGAGTCTGTTATACTAGCAAATATAGGTAGGTATATTCTATGTTAGAATAGAGGTTATAGGTAGGTATAGACTAAGTTATACTAGCGGTTATAGGTAGGTATATACTCTGCTATACTAGCAGTTATAGGTAGGTATAGACTATGTTATTCTAGTAGTTATATGTAGATATAGACTACATTATACTAGCAGTTATAGGTAGGTATATACTCTGTTATACTAGCAGTTATAGGTAGGTATAGAGTATGTTATACTAGCAGTTATAAATATTTATATAATCTGTCATACTAGCAGTTATAGGTAGGTATATACTCTGTTATACAAGCTGTTATAGGCAGGTATAGAGTATGTTATACTAGCAGTAATAGGTAGATATGGACTATGTTATACTAGCAGATATAGGTAGCTATATACTCTGTTACACGAGCAGTTATAGGTATGTATAGACTATGTTATACCAGCTGTTAGATGTATGTATATACGCTGTTGTACTAGCAGTTATTGGTAGGTATATACACTGTTATATTAGCAGTTATATGTAGGTATAGCGTATGTTATACTAGCAGTTATAAGTAGGTATATACTCTGTCATACTACCAGATATAGGTAGGAATGTAATGTTATACTAGCAGTTATAGGTAGGTATAGACTATGTTATACTAGCAGTTATAGGTAGGTAAAGACTATGTTATAATAGCGGTTGTAGGTAGGTATATTCTATTTTATACTAGCAGTTATAGGTAGATATAGACTATGTTATACTAGCGGTTATAGGTAGGTATATACTCTGTAATACTAGCAGTTATAGGTAGGTATATACTATGTTATACTAGCAGTTATATGTAGGTACATATTATGTTATACTAGCAGTTATAGCTAGGTATATACTATGTTATACTAGAAGTTATAGGTAGGTATAGATTATGTTATACTAGCAGTCATAGGTAGGTAAATACTCTGTTACACTAACAGTAAGAGGTAGGTATATACTATGTTATACTAGGAGTTATAGGTAGGTATATATTCTGTTGTACTAGCAGTTATAGGTAGGTATATACTCTGTTATACTAGCAGTTATAGGTAGGTATATACTCTGTTATACTAGCAGTTATAGGTAGGTATATACTCTGTTATACTAGCAGTTATATGTAGGTATCGAGTATGTTATACTAGCAGTTATAAGTAGTTATATACTCTGTCATACTAGCAGTTATAGGTAGGTATATACTCAGTTATGCAAGCTGTTATAGGTAGGTATAGACTATGTTATACTAGCAGTTATAGGTAGCTATAGACTCTGTTACACTAGCAGTTATAGGTAGCTATATACTCTGTTATACTAGCAGTTATATCTAGGTATAGACTATGTTATACTAGCTGTTATAGGTAAGTATAGACTCTGTTATACTACCAGATATTGGTAGCTATATACTCTGTTACACTAGCAGTTATAGGTAGGTATAGACTATGTTATGCCAGCGGTTAGATGTATGTATATATTCTGTTGTACTAGCAGTTATAGGTAGGTATATACTCTGTTATATTAGCAGTTATAGGTAGGTATAGAGTCTGTTATACTAGCAAATATAGGTAGGTATATACTATGTTAGAATAGAGGTTATAGGTAGGTATAGACTAAGTTATACTAGCGGTTATAGGTAGGTATATACTCTGCTATACTAGCAGTTATAGGTAGGTATAGACTATGTTATTCTAGTAGTTATATGTAGATATAGACTACATTATACTAGCAGTTATAGGTAGGTATATACTCTGTTATACTAGCAGTTATAGGTAGGTATAGAGTATGTTATACTAGCAGTTATAGGTAGATATAGACTCTGTTATACTAGCAAATATAGGTAGGTATATACTATGTTAGAATAGAGGTTATAGGTAGGTATAGACTAAGTTATACTAGCGGTTATAGGTAGGTATATAGTCTGTTATACTAGCAATAATAGGTAGGTATATATTATGTTATACTAGCAGTTATAGGTAGGCATACACTATGTTATACTAGTAGTTATAGGTAGATATAGACTATGTTATACTAGTAGTAATAGGTAGGTATTGACTATGTTAAACTAGCAGTTATAGGTTGGTATATACTCTGCTATACTAGTAGTTATAGGTAGGTATATATTATGTTATACTAGCAGTTATAGGTAGGTATAGACTATGTTATACTAGCTGTTATAGGTAGGTATAGACTCTGGTATACTAGCAGATATAGGTAGCTATATACTCTGTTACACTAGCAGTTATAGGTAGGTATAGAATATGTTATACGAGCGGTTAGATGTATGTATATATTTTGTTGGACCAGCAGTTATAGGTAATTATATACTCTGTTATACTAGCAGTTATAGGTAGGTTTATAGTATGTTATGCTAGCAGCTATAAGTAGGTATATACTCTGTCATACTAGCAGTTATAGGTAGGTATAGAATTTGTTATACTAGCAGTTATAGGTAATTATATACCCTGCTATACTAGCAGTTATAGGTAGGTATACACTCTGTTATACTAGCAGTTATAGGTAGGTATATAGTATGTTATACTAGCAGTTATAGGTAGGTATATACTCTGTTTTACTAGCAGTTATAGGTAGGTATAGACTTTGTTATACTAGCAGTAATAGGTAGGTATATACTAGGTTATAATATCGGATATAGGTAGGTAGAGTCTATGTTATACTAGCAGTTAAAGGTAAGTATGGACTATGTTATACTAGCGGTTATAGGTAGGTATAGACTCTGGTATACTAGCAGATATAGGTAGCTATATACTCTGTTACACTAGCAGTTATAGGTAGGTATAGAATATGTTATACGAGCGGTTAGATGTATGTATATATTCTGTTGGACTAGCAGTTATAGGTAATTAAATACTCTGTTATACTAGCAGTTATAGGTAGGTTTAGAGTATGTTATGCTAGCAGCTATAAGTAGGTATATACTCTGTCATACTAGCAGTTATAGGTAGGTATATACTCTGTTATACTAGCTGTTATTGGTAGATATAGAATCTGTTGTACTAGCAGTAATAGGAAGTTATATACTCTGTTATACTAGCGGTTATAGGTAGGTATTGACTCCGTTATACTAGCATATATAGGTAGCTATATACTCTGTTATACTAGCAGTTATAGATATGTATATACTATGTCATACTAGCAGTTATAGGTAGGTATAGACTATGTTATACTAGCAGTTATAGGTAGGTATAGTCTAAGTTATACTAGCGGTTAGAGGTAAGTATATACTATGTTATACAAGCAGTTATAGGTAGGTATATACTCAGCTATACTAGCAATTATAGGTAGGCATATAGTCTTTTATACTAGCAGTTATAGGTAGGTATTGACTATGTTATACTAGCAGATATATGTAGGTATAGACTCTGTTATACTAGCAGTTATAGGTAGGTATATAATCTTTTATACTAGTAGTTATATGTAGGTATAGACTATGTTATACTAGCAGTTATAGGTAGGTATTGACTATGTTAAACTAGCAGTTATAGGTAGGTATATACTCTGCTATACTAGTAGTTATAGGTAGGTATATATTATGTTATACTAGCAGTTATAGGTAGGTATAGACTATGTTATACTAGCTGTTATAGGTAGGTATAGACTCTGGTATACTAGCAGATATAGGTAGCTATATACTCTGTTACACTAGCAGTTATAGGTAGGTATAGAATATGTTATACGAGCGGTTAGATGTATGTATATATTTTGTTGGACCAGCAGTTATAGGTAATTATATACTCTGTTATACTAGCAGTTATAGGTAGGTTTATAGTATGTTATGCTAGCAGCTATAAGTAGGTATATACTCTGTCATACTAGCAGTTATAGGTAGGTATAGAATTTGTTATACTAGCAGTTATAGGTAATTATATACCCTGCTATACTAGCAGTTATAGGTAGGTATACACTCTGTTATACTAGCAGTTATAGGTAGGTATATAGTATGTTATACTAGCAGTTATAGGTAGGTATATACTCTGTTTTACTAGCAGTTATAGGTAGGTATAGACTTTGTTATACTAGCAGTAATAGGTAGGTATATACTAGGTTATAATATCGGATATAGGTAGGTAGAGTCTATGTTATACTAGCAGTTAAAGGTAAGTATGGACTATGTTATACTAGCGGTTATAGGTAGGTATAGACTCTGGTATACTAGCAGATATAGGTAGCTATATACTCTGTTACACTAGCAGTTATAGGTAGGTATAGAATATGTTATACGAGCGGTTAGATGTATGTATATATTCTGTTGGACTAGCAGTTATAGGTAATTAAATACTCTGTTATACTAGCAGTTATAGGTAGGTTTAGAGTATGTTATTCTAGCAGCTATAAGTAGGTATATACTCTGTCATACTAGCAGTTATAGGTAGGTATATACTCTGTTATACTAGCTGTTATTGGTAGATATAGAATCTGTTGTACTAGCAGTAATAGGAAGTTATATACTCTGTTATACTAGCGGTTATAGGTAGGTATTGACTCCGTTATACTAGCATATATAGGTAGCTATATACTCTGTTATACTAGCAGTTATAGATATGTATATACTATGTCATACTAGCAGTTATAGGTAGGTATAGACTATGTTATACTAGCAGTTATAGGTAGGTATAGTCTAAGTTATACTAGCGGTTAGAGGTAAGTATATACTATGTTATACAAGCAGTTATAGGTAGGTATATACTCAGCTATACTAGCAATTATAGGTAGGCATATAGTCTTTTATACTAGCAGTTATAGGTAGGTATTGACTATGTTATACGAGCGGTTAGATGTATGTATATATTTTGTTGGACCAGCAGTTATAGGTAATTATATACTCTGTTATACTAGCAGTTATAGGTAGGTTTATAGTATGTTATGCTAGCAGCTATAAGTAGGTATATACTCTGTCATACTAGCAGTTATAGGTAGGTATAGAATTTGTTATACTAGCAGTTATAGGTAATTATATACCCTGCTATACTAGCAGTTATAGGTAGGTATACACTCTGTTATACTAGCAGTTATAGGTAGGTATATAGTATGTTATACTAGCAGTTATAGGTAGGTATATACTCTGTTTTACTAGCAGTTATAGGTAGGTATAGACTTTGTTATACTAGCAGTAATAGGTAGGTATATACTAGGTTATAATATCGGATATAGGTAGGTAGAGTCTATGTTTTACTAGCAGTTAAAGGTAAGTATGGACTATGTTATACTAGCGGTTATAGGTAGGTATAGACTCTGGTATACTAGCAGATATAGGTAGCTATATACTCTGTTACACTAGCAGTTATAGGTAGGTATAGAATATGTTATACGAGCGGTTAGATGTATGTATATATTCTGTTGGACTAGCAGTTATAGGTAATTAAATACTCTGTTATACTAGCAGTTATAGGTAGGTTTAGAGTATGTTATTCTAGCAGCTATAAGTAGGTATATACTCTGTCATACTAGCAGTTATAGGTAGGTATATACTCTGTTATACTAGCTGTTATTGGTAGATATAGAATCTGTTGTACTAGCAGTAATAGGAAGTTATATACTCTGTTATACTAGCGGTTATAGGTAGGTATTGACTCCGTTATACTAGCATATATAGGTAGCTATATACTCTGTTATACTAGCAGTTATAGATATGTATATACTATGTCATACTAGCAGTTATAGGTAGGTATAGACTATGTTATACTAGCAGTTATAGGTAGGTATAGTCTAAGTTATACTAGCGGTTAGAGGTAAGTATATACTATGTTATACAAGCAGTTATAGGTAGGTATATACTCAGCTATACTAGAAATTATAGGTAGGCATATAGTCTTTTATACTAGCAGTTATAGGTAGGTATTGACTATGTTATACTAGCAGATATATGTAGGTATAGACTCTGTTATACTAGCAGTTATAGGTAGGTATATAATCTTTTATACTAGTAGTTATATGTAGGTATAGACTATGTTATACTAGCAGTTATAGGTAGGTATAGACTCTGTTATACTAGCAGATATAGGTAGCTATATACTCTGTTATACTAGCAGTTATAGGTAGGTATAGAGTATGTTATACTAGCAGTAATAGGTAGGTAAATATTATGTTATACTAGCAGTTATAGGTAGGCATAGACTATGTTATACTAGTAGTTATAGGTAGATATAGACTATGTTATACTAGGAGTAATAGGTAGGTATTTACTCTGTTAAACTAGCAGTTATAGGTAGGTATATACTCTGTTATACTAGCTGTTATTGGTAGATATAGAATCTGTTGTACTAGCAGTAATAGGAAGTTATATACTCTGTTATACTAGCAGTTATAGGTAGGTATATACTCTGTTATACTAGCAGTTATATGTAGGTATCGAGTATGTTATACTAGCAGTTATAAGTAGTTATATACTCTGTCATACTAGCAGTTATAGGTAGGTATATACTCAGTTATGCAAGCTGTTATAGGTAGGTATAGACTATGTTATACTAGCAGTTATAGGTAGCTATAGACTCTGTTACACTAGCAGTTATAGGTAGCTATATACTCTGTTATACTAGCAGTTATATCTAGGTATAGACTATGTTATACTAGCTGTTATAGGTAAGTATAGACTCTGTTATACTACCAGATATTGGTAGCTATATACTCTGTTACACTAGCAGTTATGGGTAGGTATAGACTATGTTATGCCAGCGGTTAGATGTATGTATATATTCTGTTGTACTAGCAGTTATAGGTAGGTATATACTCTGTTATATTAGCAGTTATAGGTAGGTATAGAGTCTGTTATACTAGCAAATATAGGTAGGTATATACTATGTTAGAATAGAGGTTATAGGTAGGTATAGACTAAGTTATACTAGCGGTTATAGGTAGGTATATACTCTGCTATACTAGCAGTTATAGGTAGGTATAGACTATGTTATACTAGTAGTTATATGTAGATATAGACTACATTATACTAGCAGTTATAGGTAGGTATATACTCTGTTATACTAGCAGTTATAGGTAGGTATAGAGTATGTTATACTAGCAGTTATAGGTAGATATAGACTCTGTTATACTAGCAAATATAGGTAGGTATATACTATGTTAGAATAGAGGTTATAGGTAGGTATAGACTAAGTTATACTAGCGGTTATAGGTAGGTATATAGTCTGTTATACTAGCAGTAATAGGTAGGTATATATTATGTTATACTAGCAGTTATAGGTAGGCATACACTATGTTATACTAGTAGTTATAGGTAGATATAGACTATGTTATACTAGTAGTAATAGGTAGGTATTGACTATGTTAAACTAGCAGTTATAGGTAGGTATATACTCTGCTATACTAGTAGTTATAGGTAGGTATATATTATGTTATACTAGCAGTTATAGGTAGGTATAGACTATGTTATACTAGCTGTTATAGGTAGGTATAGACTCTGGTATACTAGCAGATATAGGTAGCTATATACTCTGTTACACTAGCAGTTATAGGTAGGTATAGAATATGTTATACGAGCGGTTAGATGTATGTATATATTTTGTTGGACCAGCAGTTATAGGTAATTATATACTCTGTTATACTAGCAGTTATAGGTAGGTTTATATTATGTTATGCTAGCAGCTATAAGTAGGTATATACTCTGTCATACTAGCAGTTATAGGTAGGTATAGAATTTGTTATACTAGCAGTTATAGGTAATTATATACCCTGCTATACTAGCAGTTATAGGTAGGTATACACTCTGTTATACTAGCAGTTATAGGTAGGTATATAGTATGTTATACTAGCAGTTATAGGTAGGTATATACTCTGTTTTACTAGCAGTTATAGGTAGGTATAGACTTTGTTATACTAGCAGTAATAGGTAGGTATATACTAGGTTATAATATCGGATATAGGTAGGTAGAGTCTATGTTATACTAGCAGTTAAAGGTAAGTATGGACTATGTTATACTAGCGGTTATAGGTAGGTATAGACTCTGGTATACTAGCAGATATAGGTAGCTATATACTCTGTTACACTAGCAGTTATAGGTAGGTATAGAATATGTTATACGAGCGGTTAGATGTATGTATATATTCTGTTGGACTAGCAGTTATAGGTAATTAAATACTCTGTTATACTAGCAGTTATAGGTAGGTTTAGAGTATGTTATGCTAGCAGCTATAAGTAGGTATATACTCTGTCATACTAGCAGTTATAGGTAGGTATATACTCTGTTATACTAGCTGTTATTGGTAGATATAGAATCTGTTGTACTAGCAGTAATAGGAAGTTATATACTCTGTTATACTAGCGGTTATAGGTAGGTATTGACTCCGTTATACTAGCATATATAGGTAGCTATATACTCTGTTATACTAGCAGTTATAGATATGTATATTCTATGTCATACTAGCAGTTATAGGTAGGTATAGACTATGTTATACTAGCAGTTATAGGTAGGTATAGCCTAAGTTATACTAGCGGTTAGAGGTAAGTATTGACTATGTTATATTAGCAGATATATGTAGGTATAGACTCTGTTATACTAGCAGTTATAGGTAGGTATATAATCTTTTATACTAGTAGTTATATGTAGGTATAGACTATGTTATACTAGCAGTTATAGGTAGGTATAGACTCTGTTATACTAGCAGATATAGGTATCTATATACTCTGTTATACTAGCAGTTATAGGTAGGTATAGAGTATGTTATACTAGCAGTAATAGGTAGGTAAATATTATGTTATACTAGCAGTTATAGGTAGGCATAGACTATGTTATACTAGTAGTTATAGGTAGATATAGACTATGTTATACTAGGAGTAATAGGTAGGTATTTACTCTGTTAACCTTGCAGTTATAGATAGGTATATACTCTGCTATACTAGTAGTTATAGGTAGGTATATATTATGTTATACTAGCAGTTTTGGGTAGGTATAGACTATGTTATACTAGTAGTTATGTGTAGATATAGACTATATTATACTAGCAGTTATAGGTAGGTATAGCATTTGTTATACTAGCAGTTATAGGTAATTATATACCCTGCTATACTAGCAGTTATAGGTAGGTATACACTCTGTTATACTAGCAGTTATAGGTAGGTATATAGTATGTTATACTAGCAGTTATAGGTAGGTATATACTCTGTTTTACTAGCAGTTATAGGTAGGTATAGACTTTGTTATACTAGCAGTAATAGGTAGGTATATACTAGGTTATAATATCGGATATAGGTAGGTATAGTCTATGTTATACTAGCAGTTAAAGGTAAGTATGGACTATGTTATACTAGCGGTTATAGGTAGGTATATACTCTGTTATACTAGCAGTTATAGATAGGCATATACTCTGGTTTACTAGCAGTTATAGGTAGGTATATACTATGTTATACTAGCAGTTATAGGTAGGTATAGAGTCTGTTATACTAGCAGTTATAGGTAGGTATAGACTATGTTATGCTAGCAGATATAGGTAGGTGTATACTCTGTTATACTAGCAGTTATATATAGGTATAGACTATGTTATACTACCAGTTATAGGTAGGTATATACTATGTTATAATAGAGGTTTAAGGTAACTATATACTATGTTATACTAGCGGTTATGGGTAGGTATAGACTATGTTATTCTAGCGGTTATAGGTAGGTATATACTCTGCTATGCTAGCAGTTATAGGTAGGTATATACTCTGTTATACTAGGAGTTATAGGTAGGTATAGATTCTGTCATACTAGCAGTAATAAGTAGGTATATACTCTGTTAGACTAGCAGTTATAGTTAGCTATATACTCTGTTATACTAGCAGTTATTCATAGGTATAGACTATGTTATCCTAGCAGTTATAGGTAGGTATATACTCTGTTTTACTAGCAGTTATAGGTAGGCATAGACTATGTTATACTAGTAGATATAGGTAGGTATATACTCTGTTATACTAGCAGTTATAGGTAGGTATAAACTATGTTATACCAGCAGTTATAGGTAAGTATATACTATGTTATACTAGCAGTTATATGTAGGTATATATTATGTAATACTAGCGGTTATAGGTAGGCATAGACTATGTTATACTAGCAGTTATATGTAGGTATAGACTATGTTATAATAGCGGTTATAGGTAGGTATAGACTATGTTATTCTAGCAGTAATAGGTAGGTATATACTCTGTTATACTAGCAGTTATAGGTAGGTATATACTCTGTTATACTAGCAGTTATAGATATGTATAGACCATGTTATACTAGCGGTTATAGGTAGATATATACTCTGTTATACTAGCTGTTATAGGTAGGTATAGACTAAGTTATACTAGCAGTTATAAGTAGGTATAGACTATGTTATACTAGCAGTTATAGGTAGGTATAGACTATGTTATACTAGCAATTATAGGTAGGTATAAACGATTTTATACCACCGGTTAAAGGTAGGTATATACTATGTTATATACCTACCTATAACTACTAGTATAGCAGAGTATATACATACCTATAACTGCTAGTTTAACATAATCTATGCCTACCTATAACTGCTTGTATAACATAATATATACCTACCTATTACTGCTAGTATAACAGACTCTATACCTACCTATAACCGCTAGTATAACATAGTCTATACCGACCTATAACCTCTATTCTAACATAGTATGTACCTACCTATAGTTGCTAGTATAACAGAGTCTATATCTACCTAAAAATGCTAGTATAACATACTCTATACCTACCTATAACTGCTAGTATAACAGAGTATATACCTACCTATAACTGCTAGTATAGAAGAGTATATAACTAGCTATAACAGCTAGTATAACAGAATCTATACAGACCTATAACTGCTAGTATAATGTAGTCTATATCTACATATAACTACTAGTATAACATAGTCTATACCTACCTATAACTGCTAGTTTAACATAATATATAACTACCTATATCTAGTAGTATAGCAGAATATATACCTACCAATAACTGCTAGTATAGCAGAGTATATAACTACATATAACTGCTAGTATAATATAGTCTATATCTACATATAACTACTAGTATAACATAGTCTATACCTACCTATAACTGCTAGTATAACATACTCTATACCTACCTATATCTGCTAGTATAACAGAGTATATACCTACCTACAACTGCTAGTACAACAGAGTATATACATACATCTAACCGCTGGTATAACATAGTCTATACCTACTTATAACTGCTAGTGTAACAGAGTATATAGCTACCTATATCTGCTAGTATGATAGAGTATATACCTACCTATAACAGCTAATATAACATAGTATAAACCTACCTATAACTGCTAGTTTAACATAATATATAACTACCTATAACTAGTAGTATAGCAGAATATATACCTACCAATAACTACTAGTATAGCAGAGTATATAACTACATATAACTGCTAGTATAATATAGTCTATATCTACATATAACTACTAGTATAACATAGTCTATACCTACCTATAACTGCTAGTATAACATACTCTATACCTACCTATAACTGCTAGTATAACAGAGTATATACCTACCTACAACTGCTAGTACAACAGAGTATATACATACATCTAACCGCTGGTATAAAATAGTCTATACCTACCTATAACTGCTAGTGTAACAGAGTATATAGCTACCTATAACTGCTAGTATGACAGAGTATATACCTACCTATAACAGCTAGTATAACATAGTATAAACCTACCTATAACTGCTAGTATAACAGTGTCTATACCTACATATATCTGCTAGTATAACATAGTCAATACCTACCTATAACTGCTAGTATAAATGACTATATGCCTACCTATAACTGCTATATAACTGCTAGTATAGCTGAGTATATACCTACATATAACTGCTGGTATAACATAGTCTATACCTACCTATAACTGCTAGTATAACATAGTATATACTTACCTCTAACCGCTAGTATAACATAGACTATACCTACTTATAACTGCTAGTATAACATAGTCTATACCTACCTATAACTGCTAGTATGACATAGTCTATACATATCTATAACTGCTAGTATAACTGAGTATATAGCTACCTATAACTGCTAGTAGGATAGAGTATATAACTACTTATAACTGCTAGTATAACATACTCTATACCTACCTATAACTGCTAGTATAACATAGTATACACCTACCTATAACTGCTAGTATAACATAGTCCATATCTACCTATTATTGCTAGTATAACATAGTCTATACCTACCTAAAACCGTTATTATAACATAGTATATACCTACCTATAACTGTTAGTATAACAGAGTATATACCTACCTATAAATGCTAGTATAACATAGTATATACATAACTATAACTGCTAGTATAATAGAGTATATACCTACCTATAACTGCTAGCATAGCAGAGTATATACCTACCTATAACCGCTAGTATAACATAGTCTATACTTACCCATAACTGCTAGTATAACATAGTCTATAACTACATACACCTCTATTATAACATAGTCTATACCTAGCTATAACTGCTAGTATAACATAGTCTATACCTACCTATTACTGCTAGTATAACATAGACTATACCTACCAATAACCGCTAGTATAGCCTAGTCTATAGCTACCTATAACTGTTAGTATATCATAGTCTATACCTACCTATAACTGCTAGTAAATCAGAGTATATACCTACCTATAACTGCTAGTATAACAGACTATATACCTACCTTTAACTGCTAGCATAACATAGTATATACCAACCTATAACTGCTAGTATAACAGGGTATATAACTACATATAACCGCTAGTATAACATAGTCCATACATACCTATAACTGCTAGTATAACATAGTCTATACATATCTATAACTGCTAGTATAATAGAGTATATACCTACCTATAACTGCTAGTATAACATAGTCAATACCTACCTATAACTGCTAGTATAACATAGTATATACTTACCTCTAACCGCTAGTATAACATAGACTATACCTACCTATATCTGCAAGTATAACTGAGTCAATACCTACCTATAACCGCTAGTATAAGAGTGTCTATATCTTCCTATTACTGCTAGTACAACATAGTATATACCTACCTATAACTGCTAATATGACAGAGTATATACCTATTTATAACTGCTAGCATAACATACTCTATACCTACCAATAACTGCTAGTATAACAGAGTATATACCTACCTACAACTGCTAGTACAACAGAGTATATACATACATCTAACCGCTGGTATAACATAGTCTATACCTACCTATAACTGCTAGTGTAACAGAATATATAGCTACCTATAACTGCTAGTATAACAGAGTATATACCTACCTATAACTGCTAGTACAACAGAGTATATACCTACCTATAACACCTAGTATAACATAGTATATACCTACCTATTACTGTTAGTGTAATAGAGTATATACCTACCTATAACTGGTAGTATAACATAATCTGTACCTACATAGAACTGCTAGTATAACAGAGTATATACCTACCTATAACTGCTAGTATGACAGCGTATATACCTACTTATAACTGCTAGTATAACATTCTCTATACCTACCTATAACTGCTAGTATGACAGAGTATATACCTACCTATAACTGCTAGTATAACAGAGTATATACATACCTATAACAGCTAGTATAACATAGTCTATACCTAGCTATAACTGCTAGTATAACATAGTCTATACCTAACTATAACTGCTAGTATAACATTATATTCCTACCTATATCTGCTAGTATGACAGAGTATATACCTACTTATAACTGCTAGTATAACATACTCTATACCTACATATAACTGCTAGTATAACAGAGTATATACCTACCTATAACTGCTAGTACAACAGAGTATATACATACATCCAACCGCTGGTATAACATAGTCTATACATACCTATAACTGCTAGTGTAACAGAGTATATAGCTACCTATATCTGCTAGTATAACATAGTCAATACCTACCAATAGCCGCTAGTATAACAGAGTATATAGCTACCTATATCTGCTAGTATAACAGACTCAATACCTACCTATAACCGCTATTATAACAGAGTCTATACCTACCTATAACAGCTAGTATAACATAGTCTATACCTACATATAACTGCTAGTATAACAGAGTATATAGCTACCTATATCTGCTAGTATAAAAGACTCAATACCTACATATAACCGCTATTATAAAAGAGTCTATACCTACCTATAACAGCTAGTATAACATAGTCTATACCTACATATAACTGCTAGTATAGCAGAGTATATAGCTACGTATATCTGCTAGTATAACAGACACAATACCTACCTATAACAGCTTGTATAACAGAGTATATACATACCTATAATTGCTGGTATGACAGAGTATATAACTACTTATAACTTCTAGTATAGCATACTCTATACCTACCTATAACCGCTATTATAACAGAGTCTATACCTACCTATTACTGCTAGTATAGCATACTCTATACCTACCTATAACAGCTTGTATAACAGAGTATATACCTACCTATAACTGCTAGTATGACAGCGTATATACCTACGTATAACTGCTAGTATAACATACTCTATACCTACCTATAACTGCTAGTATAACATAGTATAAACCTACCTATAACTGCTAGTATAACATAGTTCATATCTACCTATTATTGCTAGTATAACATAGTCTATACCTACCTAAAACCGCTATTATAACATAGTCTATACCTACCTATAACTGCTAGTATAACAGAGTATATACCTACCTATAACTGCTAGTATAACAGAGTATATACCTACCTATATCTGCTAGTATAACATAGTATATACATAACTATAACTGCTAGTATAATAGAGTATATACCTATCTATAACCGCTAGTATAACATAGTCTATACTTACCCATAACTGCTAGTATAACATAGTCTATAACTACATAAACCTCTATTATAACATAGTCTATACCTAGCTATAACTGCTAGTATAACATAGTCTATACCTACCTATAACTGCTAGTAAATTAGAGTATATACCTACCTATAACTGCTAGTATAACATAGTATATATCTACCTATAACTGCTAGCATAACAGAGTATATACCAACCTATAACTGCTAGTATAACAGGGTATATAACTACATATAACCGCTAGTATAACATAGTCTATACATATCTATAACTGCTAGTATAATAGAGTATATACCTACCTATAACTGCTAGTATAACATAGTCAATACCTACCTATAACTGCTAGTATAACATAGTCTATAGCTACCTATAACTGCTAGTAAAACAGAGTCTATACCTACCTATAACTGCTAGTATAACATAGTATATACCTACCTATATCTGCTAGTATGACAGAGTCTATACCTACCTAAAACTGCTAGTATAACATAATCTATACCTTTCTATTAATGCTAGTATAACAGACTCTGCACCTACCTATAACCGCTAGTATAACATAGTCTATACCTACCTATAACTGTTAGTATAACATAGTCTATACCTATCTATAACTGCTAGTATAACATAGTATATACCTACCTATATCTGCTGGTATAACAAATTCTATACATATCTATACCTACCTATAACTGCTAGTATAACATACTCTATACCTACCTATAACTGCTAGTATAACAGAGTATATACCTACCTATAACTGCTAGTATGACAGCGTATATACCTACTTATAACTGCTAGTATAACATACTCTATACCTACTTATAACTGCTAGTATAACATAGTATACACCGACCTATAACTGCTAGTATAACAGAGTCCATATCTACCTATCATTGCTAGTATAAGATAGTCTATACCTACCTATAACCGCTATTATAACATAGTCTATACCTACCTATAACTGCTAGTATAACATAGTATATACCTACCTATAACTGCTAGTATAACAGAGTATATACCTACCTATAACTGCTAGTATAACATAGTATATACATACATATAACTGCTAGTATAATAGAGTATATACCTACCTATAACTGCTAGCATAGCAGAGTATATACCTACCTAAAACCGCTAGTATAACATAGTCTATACTTACCCATAACTGCTAGTATAACATAGTCTATACCTACATAAACCTCTATTATACCATAGTCTATACCTAGCTATAACTGCTAGTATAACATAGTCTATACCTACCTATTACTGCTAGTATAACATAGACTATACCTACCAATAACCGCTATTATAGCCTAGTCTATATCTACATATAACTGCTAGTATAACATAGTATATATCTACCTATAACTGCTAGTATAACAGAGTATATACCTACCTATAACTGCTAGTATAACAGACTCTATACCTACCTATAACTGCTAGCATAACAGAGTATATACCAACCTATAACTGCTAGTATAACAGAGTATATAACTACATATAACCGCTAGTATAACATAGTCCATACATACCTATAACTGCTAGTATAACATAGTCTATACATATCTATAACTGCTAGTATAATAGAGTATATACCTACCTATAACTGCTTGTATAACATAGTCTATACCTACCTATAACTGCTAGTATAACATAGTCTATACCTACCTATAACTGCTAGTAAAACAGAGTATATACCTACCTATAACTGCTAGTATAACACAGTATATACCTACCTATATCTGCTAGTATGACATAGTCTATATTTACCTATGACTGCTAGTATAACAGAATATATACCTACCTATTACTGCTAGCATAACAGAGGCAATACCTACCTATAGCCGCTAGTATAACAGAGTATATAGCTACCTATATCTGCTAGTATAACAGACTCAATACCTACCTATAACCTCTATTATAACAGAGTCTATACCTACCTATTACTGCTAGTATAACATACTCTATACCTACCTATAACTGCTAGTATAACAGAGTATATACCTACCTATAACTGCTAGTATGACAGCGGATATACCTACTTATAACTGCTAGTATAACATACTCTATATCTACCTATAACTGCTAGTATAACATAGTATATACCTACCGATAACTGCTAATATAACATAGTCCATATCTACCTATTATTGCTAGTATAACATAGTATATACCTACCTATAACCGCTATTATAACATAGTCTATACCTACCTATAACTGCTAGTATAACAGAGTATATACTTACCAATAACTGTTAGTATGACAGAATCTATACTAACCTATTACTGGTAGTATAACATATTCTATACCTACCTATAGCTGCTAGTATAACATAATATATATCTACCAATAACTACTAGTATAGCAGAGTATATACCTACCTATAACTGCTAGTATAACATAGTCTATACCTAACTATAACTGCTAGTATATCATTATATTCCTACCTATATCTGCTAGTATGACAGAGTATATAACTACTTATAACTGCTAGTATAACATACTCTATACCTAGATATAACTGCTAGTAGAACAGAGTATACCTACCTATAACTGCTAGTACAACAGAGTTTATACATACATCTAACCGCTGGTATAACATAGTCCATACATATCTATAACTGCTAGTGTAACAGAGTATATAGCTACCTATATCTACTAGTATAACAGAGTCAATACCTACCAATAGCCGCTAGTATAACAGAATATATAGCTACCTATATCTGCTAGTATAACAGACTCAATACCTACCTATAACCGCTATTATAACAGAGTCTATACCTACCTATAACAGCTAGTATAACATAGTCTATACCTACATATAACTGCTAGTATAACAGAGTATATAGCTACCTATATCTTCTAGTATAACAGACTCAATACCTACCTATAACCGCTATTATAACAGAGTCTATACCTACCTATTACTGCTAGTATAACATGCTCTATACCTACCTATAACTGCTAGTATAACAGAGTATATACCTACCTATAACTGCTAGTATGACAGCGTATATACCTACTTATAACTGCTAGTATAACATACTCTATATCTACCTATAACTGCAAGTATAACATAGTATATACCTACCTATAACTGCTAGTATAACATAGTCCATATCTACCTATTATTGCTAGTATAACATAGTCTATACCTACCTATAACCGCTATTATAACACAGTCTATACCAACCTATTACTGCTAGTATAACATAATCTATACGTACCTATAGCTGCTAGTATAACAGAGTATATACCTACCTATAACTGCTTGTATAACATAATATATACCTACCTATATCTACTTGTATAGCAGAGTATATACCTAGCTATAACTGCTAGTATAACATAATCTATACCTAACTATAACTGCTAGTATATCACTATATTCATGCGTATATCTGCTAGTATGACAGAGTATATACCTACTTATAACTGCTAGTATAACATACTCTATACCTACATATAACTGCTAGTATAACAGAGTATATACCTACCTATAACTGCTAGTTCAACAGAGTATATACATACACCCAAACGCTGGTATAACATAGTCTATACATACCTATAACTGCTAGTGTAACAGAGTATATAACTACTTATAACTGCTAGTATAACATACTCTATACCTACCTATAACCGCTAATATAACAGAGTCTATACCTACCTATTACTGCTAGTATAGCATACTCTATACCTACCTATAACAGCTTGTATAACAGAGTATATACCTACCTATAACTGCTAGTATGACAGAGTATATAACTACTTATAACTGCTAGTATAATATACTCTATACCTACCTATTACTGCTAGTATAACAGAGTATATACCTACCTATAACTGCTAATATGACAGCGTATATACCTACTTATAACTGCTAGTATAACATAGTCTATACTTACCCATAACTGCTAGTATAACATAGTCTATACCTACATAAACCTCTATTATACCATAGTCTATACCTAGCTATAACTGCTAGTATAACATAGTCTATACCTACCTATTACTGCTAGTATAACATAGACTATACCTACCAATAACCGCTATTATAGCCTAGTCTATATCTACATATAACTGCTAGTATAACATAGTATATATCTACCTATAACTGCTAGTATAACAGAGTATATACCTACCTATAACTGCTAGTATAACAGACTCTATACCTACCTATAACTGCTAGCATAATAGAGTATATACCAACCTATAACTGCTAGTATAACAGAGTATATAACTACATATAACCGCTAGTATAACATAGTCCATACATACCTATAACTGCTAGTATAACATAGTCTATACATATCTATAACTGCTAGTATAATAGAGTATATACCTACCTATAACTGCTTGTATAACATAGTCTATACCTACCTATAACTGCTAATATGACAGCGTATATACCTACTTATAACTGCTAGTATAACATACTCTATACCTACCTATATCTGCTAGTATAACATAGTATACACCTACCTATAACTGCTAGTATAACATAGTCCATATATACCTATTATTGCTAGTATAACATAGTCTATACCTACCTAAAACCGCTATTATTACATAGTCAATACCTACCTATAACTGCTAGTATAACATAGTCTATACCTACCTATTACTGCTAGTATAACAGAATCTATACATACCTATATCTACTAGTATAATAGAGTATATACCTACCTATAACCGCTAGAATAACATAGTCTATACTTACATATCACTGCTAGTATAACATAGTCTATACCTATATAAAACCTCTATTATAACAAAGTCTATACCTAGCTATAACTGCTAGTATAACATAGTCTATACCTATATATAACTGCTAGTATAACAGAGTATATACCTACCTATAACTGCTAGTATAACAGAGTATATACCTACCTATTACTGCTAGTATAACATATTTCAATACCTACCTATAACCTCTATTATTACATCGTCAATACCTACCTATAACTGATAGTATAACATAGTATATACCTACCTATAACTGCTAGTATAACAGAGTATATACGTACCTATAACTGATAGATACATATCTATAACTGCTAGTATAACAGAGTATATACCTACCTATAACTGCTAGTGTAACATAGTCTATACCTATATATAACTGCTAGTATAACAGAGTATATACCTACCTATAACTGCTAGTATAACAGAGTATATACCTACCTATAACTGCTAGTATAACAGAGTCTATACCTACCTATTACTGGTAGTATAACATATTTCAATACCTACGTATAACCTCTATTATTACATAGTCAATACCTACCTATAACTGATAGTATAACATAGTATATACCTACCTATAACTGCTAGTATAACAGAGTCTATACTTACCTATAACTGCTAGATACATATCTATAACTGCTAGTATAACAGTCTATACCTATCTAAAACCTCTATTATAACATAGTCTATACCTAGCTATAACTGCTAGTATAACAGAGTCTATACCTACCTATTACTGCTAGTATAACAGACTCTATGCCTACCTATAACTGCTAGTATAACAGAGTATATACCTACCTATAACTGCTAGTATAACAGAGTATATACCTACCTATAACCGCTAGTATAACATAGTCCATAACTACCTATAACTGCTAGTATAACATAGACTATACCTACCTATAACCGCTATTATAGCCTAGTCTATGGCTACCTATAACTGTTTGTATAACATAGTCTATACCTACCTATAACTGCTAGTAAATCAGAGTATATACCTACCTATAACTGCTAGCATAGCAGAGTTTATACCTAACTATAACCGCTAGTATAACATAGTATATACCTATCTAAAACCTCTATTATAACAAAGTCTATACCTATCTATAACTGCTAGTATAACATAGTCTATACCTATATATAACTGCTAGTATAACAGAATATATGCCTACCTATAACTGCTAGTATAACAGAGTATATACCTACCTATAACTGCTAGTATAACAGAGTATATACCTACCTATAACCGCTAGTATAACATAGTCCATAACTACCTATAACTGCTAGTATAACATAGATTATACCTACCTATAACCGCTAGTATAGCCTAGTCTATAGTTACCTATAACTGTTAGTATAACATAGTCTAAACCTACCTATAACTGCTAGTAAATCAGAGTATATACCTACCTATAACTGCTAGCATAACATAGTATATACATATCTATAACTGCTAGTAAAACAAAGTATATACCTACCTATAACTGCAAGCATAGAAGAGTATTTACCTAACTTTAACCGCTAGTATAACATCGTCTATACTTACCCATAACTGCTAGTATAACAGTCTATACCTATCTAAAACCTCTATTACCGCTAGTATAACATAATCTATACTTACCTATCACTGCTAGTATAACAGAGTATATACCTACCTCTAACCGCTGGTATAACATCGTTTATACCTACCTATAACTGCTAGTATAACATTGTCTATACCTACTTATAACTGCTAGTATAACATAGTCTATACCTACCTATAACCGCTAGTATAACATAGTCTATACATATCTATAACTGCTAGTATAACAGAATATATACCTACCTATAATTGCTAGTATAACAGAGTATATACCTACATATTACTGCTAGTATAACATATTTCAATACCTACCTATAACCTCTATTATTAAATAGTCAATATCTACCTATAACTGCTAGTATAACATAGTCTATGCCTACCTATAACCGCTAGTATAACATAATCTATACTTACCTATCACTGTTAGTATAACAGAGTATATACATACCTCTAACCGCTGGTATAACATCGTTTATACCTACCTATAACTGCTAGTATAACATTGTCTATACATACATATAACTGCTAGTATAACATTTTCTATACCTACCTATAACCGCTAGTATAACATAGTCTATACATATCTATAACTGTTAGTATAACAGAGTATATACCTACATATAACTGCTAGTATAACAGAGTCTATACCTACCTATTACTGCTAGTATAACATATTTCAATACCTACCTATAACCTCTATTATTAAATAGTCAATACCTACCTATAACTGCTAGTAAAACAGATTCTATACCTACCTATAACTCCTAGTATAACAGAGTATATAGCTACCTATAGCTGCTAGTATAACACAGTCTATACCTACCTATTACTGCAAGTATAACATAATCTATACATACCTATAACTGCTAGTATAATAGAGTATATACCTACCTATAACTTCTAGCATAGCAGAGTATATACCTACCTATAACCGCTAGTATAACATAGTCTATACCTACCCATAACTGCTAGCATATCATAGTCTATACCTATCTAAAACCTCTATTATAACAAAGTATATACCGACCTATAACTGCTAGTATAACATAATATATACATACCTATAACTGCTAGTATAATAGAGTATATACCTACCTATAACTGCTAGCATAGCAGAGTATATACCTACCTATAACCGCTAGTATAACATCGTCTATACTTACCCATAACTGCTAGTATAACAGTCTATACCTATCTAAAACCTCTATTATAACATAGTCTATATCTAGCTATAACTGCTAGTATAACAGAGTCTATACCTACTTATTACTGCTAGTATAACAGACTCTATGCCTACCTATAACTGCTAGTATAACAGAGTATATACCTACCTATAACTACTAGTATAACAGAGTATATACCTACCTATAACCGCTAGTATAACATAGTCCATACCTACCTATAACTGCTAGTATAACATAGACTATACCTACCTATAACCGCTCTTATAGCCTAGTCTATAGCTACCTATAACTGTTTGTATAACATAGTCTATACCTACCTATAACTGCTAGTAAATCAGAGTATATACCTACCTATAACTGCTAGCATAGCAGAGTTTATACCTAACTATAACCGCTAGTATAACATAGTATATACCTATCTAAAACCTCTATTATAACAAAGTCTATACCTAGCTATAACTGCTAGTATAACATAGTCTATACCTATATATAACTGCTAGTATAACAGACTCTATGCCTACTTATAACTGCTAGTTTAACAGAGTATATACCTACCTATAACTGCTAGTATAACAGAGTATATACCTACCTATAACCGCTAGTATAACATAGTCCATAACTACCTATAACTGCTAGTATAACATAGATTATACCTACCTATAACCGCTAGTATAGCCTAGTCTATAGTTACCTATAACTGTTAGTATAACATAGTCTATACCTACCTATAACTGCTAGTAAATCAGAGTATATACCTACCTATAACTGCTAGCATAACATAGTATATACATATCTATAACTGCTAGTAAAACAAAGTATATACCTACCTATAACTGCTAGTAAAACAGAGTCTATACCTACCTATAACTGCTAGTATAACAGAGTATATAGCTACCTATAGCTGCTAGTATAACATAGTCTATACCTACCTATAACTGCTAGCATAACATAGTATATACATATCTATAACTGCTAGTAAAACAAAGTATATACCTACCTATAACAGCAAGCATAGAAGAGTATATACCTAACTTTAACCGCTAGTATAACATAATCTATACTTACCTATCACTGCTAGTATAACAGAGTATATACCTACCTCTAACCGCTGGTATAACATCGTTTATACCTACTTATAACTGCTAGTATAACATAGTCTATACCTACCTATAACCGCTAGTATAACATAGTCTATACATATCTATAACTGCTAGTATAACAGAATATATCCCTACCCATAACTGCTAGTATAACACAGTATATACCTACATATAACTGCTAGTATAACAGAGTCTATACCTACCTAATACTGCTAGTATAACATATTTCAATACCTACCTATAACCTCTATTATTACATAGTCAATACCTACCTATAACTGATAGTATAACATAGTATATACCTACCTATAACTGCTAGTATAACAGAGTCTATACCTACCTATAACTGCTAGATACATATCTATAACTGCTAGTATAACAGAGTATATACCTACCTATAACTGCTAGTATAACAGAGTATATAGCTACCTATAGCTGCTAGTATAACATAGTCTATACCTACCTATTACTGCAAGTATAACATAATCTATACATACCTATAACTGCTAGTATAATAGAGTATATACCTACCTATAACTTCTAGCATAGCAGAGTATATACCTACCTATAACCGCTAGTATAACATAGTCTATACCTACCCATAACTGCTAGCATATCATAGTCTATACCTATCTAAAACCTCTATTATAACAAAGTATATACCGACCTATAACTGCTAGTATAACATAATATATACATACCTATAACTGCTAGTATAATAGAGTATATACCTACCTATAACTGCTAGCATAGCAGAGTATATACCTACCTATAACCGCTAGTATAACATCGTCTATACTTACCCATAACTGCTAGTATAACAGTCTATACCTATCTAAAACCTCTATTATAACATAGTCTATATCTAGCTATAACTGCTAGTATAACAGAGTCTATACCTACTTATTACTGCTAGTATAACAGACTCTATGCCTACCTATAACTGCTAGTATAACAGAGTATATACCTACCTATAACTACTAGTATAACAGAGTATATACCTACCTATAACCGCTAGTATAACATAGTCCATACCTACCTATAACTGCTAGTATAACATAGACTATACCTACCTATAACCGCTCTTATAGCCTAGTCTATAGCTACCTATAACTGTTTGTATAACATAGTCTATACCTACCTATAACTGCTAGTAAATCAGAGTATATACCTACCTATAACTGCTAGCATAGCAGAGTTTATACCTAACTATAACCGCTAGTATAACATAGTATATACCTATCTAAAACCTCTATTATAACAAAGTCTATACCTAGCTATAACTGCTAGTATAACATAGTCTATACCTATATATAACTGCTAGTATAACAGACTCTATGCCTACTTATAACTGCTAGTTTAACAGAGTATATACCTACCTATAACTGCTAGTATAACAGAGTATATACCTACCTATAACCGCTAGTATAACATAGTCCATAACTACCTATAACTGCTAGTATAACATAGATTATACCTACCTATAACCGCTAGTATAGCCTAGTCTATAGTTACCTATAACTGTTAGTATAACATAGTCTATACCTACCTATAACTGCTAGTAAATCAGAGTATATACCTACCTATAACTGCTAGCATAACATAGTATATACATATCTATAACTGCTAGTAAAACAAAGTATATACCTACCTATAACTCCTAGTAAAACAGAGTCTATACCTACCTATAACTGCTAGTATAACAGAGTATATAGCTACCTATAGCTGCTAGTATAACATAGTCTATACCTACCTATAACTGCTAGCATAACATAGTATATACATATCTATAACTGCTAGTAAAACAAAGTATATACCTACCTATAACTGCAAGCATAGAAGAGTATATACCTAACTTTAACCGCTAGTATAACATAATCTATACTTACCTATCACTGCTAGTATAACAGAGTATATACCTACCTCTAACCGCTGGTATAACATCGTTTATACCTACTTATAACTGCTAGTATAACATAGTCTATACCTACCTATAACCGCTAGTATAACATAGTCTATACATATCTATAACTGCTAGTATAACAGAATATATACCTACCCATAACTGCTAGTATAACACAGTATATACCTACATATAACTGCTAGTATAACAGAGTCTATACCTACCTATTACTGCTAGTATAACATATTTCAATACCTACCTATAACCTCTATTATTACATAGTCAATACCTACCTATAACTGATAGTATAACATAGTATATACCTACCTATAACTGCTAGCATAACATAGTATATACATATCTATAACTGCTAGTAAAACAAAGTATATACCTACCTATAACAGCAAGCATAGAAGAGTATATACCTAACTTTAACCGCTAGTATAACATAATCTATACTTACCTATCACTGCTAGTATAACAGAGTATATACCTACCTCTAACCGCTGGTATAACATCGTTTATACCTACTTATAACTGCTAGTATAACATAGTCTATACCTACCTATAACCGCTAGTATAACATAGTCTATACATATCTATAACTGCTAGTATAACAGAATATATCCCTACCCATAACTGCTAGTATAACACAGTATATACCTACATATAACTGCTAGTATAACATAGTCTATACCTACCTAATACTGCTAGTATAACATATTTCAATACCTACCTATAACCTCTATTATTACATAGTCAATACCTACCTATAACTGATAGTATAACATAGTATATACCTACCTATAACTGCTAGTATAACAGAGTCTATACCTACCTATAACTGCTAGATACATATCTATAACTGCTAGTATAACAGAGTATATACCTACCTATAACTGCTAGTATAACAGAGTATATAGCTACCTATAGCTGCTAGTATAACATAGTCTATACCTACCTATTACTGCAAGTATAACATAATCTATACATACCTATAACTGCTAGTATAATAGAGTATATACCTACCTATAACTTCTAGCATAGCAGAGTATATACCTACCTATAACCGCTAGTATAACATAGTCTATACCTACCCATAACTGCTAGCATATCATAGTCTATACCTATCTAAAACCTCTATTATAACAAAGTATATACCGACCTATAACTGCTAGTATAACATAATATATACATACCTATAACTGCTAGTATAATAGAGTATATACCTACCTATAACTGCTAGCATAGCAGAGTATATACCTACCTATAACCGCTAGTATAACATCGTCTATACTTACCCATAACTGCTAGTATAACAGTCTATACCTATCTAAAACCTCTATTATAACATAGTCTATATCTAGCTATAACTGCTAGTATAACAGAGTCTATACCTACCTATAACTGCTAGATACATATCTATAACTGCTAGTATAACAGAGTATATACCTACCTATAACTGCTAGTATAACATAGTCTATACCTATCTATAACTGCTAGTATAACAGAGTATATACATACCTTTTTCTGCTAGTATAACATAGTCTATACCTACCTATAACTGCTAGTATAACAGAGTATATACCTACCTCTAACCGCTGGTATAACATCGTGTATACCTACCTATAACTGCTAGTATAACACAGTCTATACCTACATATAACTGCTAGTATAACATATTCTATACATACCTATAACTGCTAGTATAACATAATCTATACATACCTATAACTGCTAGTATAATAGAGTATATACCTACCTATAACTTCTAGCATAGCAGAGTATATACCTACCTATAACCGCTAGTATAACATAGTCTATACTTACCCATAACTGCTAGTATAACAGTCTATACCTATCTAAAACCTCTATAATAACATAGTCTATACCTAGCTATAACTGCTAGTATAACAGAGTCTATACCTACTTATTACTGCTAGTATAACAGACTCTATGCCTACCTATAACTGCTAGTATAACAGAGTATATACCTACCTATAACTGCTAGTATAACAGAGTATATACCTACCTATAACCGCTAGTATAACATAGTCTATACCTACCTATAACTGCTAGTATAACATAGTCTATACCTACCTATAACTGCTAGTAAAACAGAGTCTATAACTACCTATAACTGCTAGTATAACAGAGTATATAGCTACCTATAACTGCTAGTATAACATAGTCTATACCTACCTATTACTGCAAGTATAACATAATCTATACATACCTATAACTGCTAGTATAATAGAGTATATACCAACCTATAACTGCTAGCATAGCAGAGTATATACCTACCTATAACCGCTAGTATAACATAGTCTATAATTACCCATAACTGCTAGTATAACATAGTATATACCTATCTAAAACATCTATTATAACATAGTCTATACCTAGCTTTAACTGCTAGTGTAACATAGTCTATACCTATATATAACTGCTAGAATAACAGAGTATATACCTACCTATATCTGCTAGTATAACAGAGTCAATACCTACCTATAACTGCTAGTATAACAGAGTATATACCTACCTATATCCGCTAGTATAACATAGTCCATACATACCTATAACTGCTAGTATAGCATAGTCTATACCTACCTATAACCGCTATTATAACATAGTCTATACATACCTATAATTGCTAGTATAATATAGTCTATACCTACCTATAACTGCTAGTATAAAAGAATATAAACCTACCTATAACTGCTAGTATAACAGAGTCTATACCTATGTATAACTGCTAGTATAACATAGTATATATCTACCTATAACAGCTAGTATAACATAGTCCATACCTACCTATAACTGCTAGTATAGCAAAGTCTATACCTACCTATATCCGCTATTATTACATAGTCTATTCCTAACTAGAACTGCTAGTATAACATAGTCTATACCTACCAATAACCGCTAGTATAACATAGTCAATACATACCTATAACTGCAGTATAACATAGACTATACCTAGCTATAACCGCAATTATAACATAGTACATACCTACCTATTACTGATAGTATAACACAGTCTATACATGTCTACAACTGCTAGTATAACAGAGTATATACCTACTTATTACTGCTAGTATAACTGAGTCTATACCTACCTATAACTGCTAGTATAACATAGTATATACCTACCAATAACTGCTAGTATAACTGAGTATATACCTACCTATAACCGCTAGTATAACATAGTCCATACCTACCTATAACTGCTAGTATAACATAGATTATACCTACCTATAACTGCTATTATAACATAGTATATACCTACCTATAACTGCTAGTATAACAGAGTATATACCTACCTATAACTGCTAGCAAAGCAAAGTATATACATACCTATAACTGCTAGTATAACATAGTCTATACTTATATATAAGTGCTAGTAAAACAGAGTATATACCTACCTATATCTGCTAATATAACAAAGTCAATACCTACCTATAACTGTTAGTATAACATACTCTATACCTACCTATACCTGCTAGTATAACATAGTCTATGCCTACCTATAACTGCTAGTATAACAGAGTATATACATATATATAACTGCTAGTATAACAGAGTATATACCTACCTATAACTGCTAGCATAACAGAGTATATACCTACCAATATCTGCCAGTATAACATAGTATATACCTACCTAAAACTGCTAGTATAACAGAGTATATACCTACCAATATCTGCTAGTATAACATAGTATATACCTACCTATAACTGCTAGTATAACAGAGTATATACCTACCTCTAACCGCTGGTATAACATCGTGTATACCTACCTATAACTGCTAGTATAACACAGTCTATACCTACCTATAACTGCTAGTATAACATATTATATACCTACCTATAACTGCTAGTATAACATAGTATATACCTACCTATAACAGCTAGTATTACTGAGTGTATACCTACCTATAACTGCTAGTATAACACAGTCTATACCTACCTATAACTGCTAGTATAACATATTCTATACCTACCTATAACTGCTAGTATAACATAGTATATACCTACCTATAACAGCTAGTATTACTGAGTATATACCTACCTATAACTGCTAGTATAACAGAGTATCTATCTACCTATAACCGCTAGTATAACATAGTCTATACATATCTATAACTGCTAGTATAACAGAGTATATACCTACCTATAACTGCCAGCATAACAGAGTATATACCTACCTATGACTGCTAGTATAATATAGTATATACCTATCTATAACTGCTAGTAAAACAGAGTATATACCTACCTATATCTGCTAGTATAACATAGTCTATACCTACCTATAACTGCTAGTAAAACAGAGAATATACCTACATATAACTGCTAGGATAACAAAGTATATACCTATCTATAACCGCTAGTATAACATAGTCCATACATACCAATAACCGCTAGTATAACATTGTCAATACATACCTATAACTGCCAGTATGACATAGACTATACCTACCTATAACCGCAATTATAACATAGTATATACCTACCTATTACTGATAGTATAACATAGTCTATACATGTCTATAACTGCTAGTATAACAGAGTATATACCTACATATTACTGCAAGTATAACTGAGTCTATACCTACCTATAACTGCTAGTATAACATAGTATATACCTACCTATGACTGCTAGTATAACTGAGTATATACCTAGCTATAACCGCTAGTATAACATAGTACATACCTACCTATAACTGCTAGTATAACATAGTATATACCTACCTATAACTGCTAGTATAACATAGTCTATACCTACCTATAACTGCTAGTAAATCAGAGTATATACCTACCTATAATTGCTAGTATAACATAGTCTATGCATATCTATAACTGCTAGTATAACAGAGTATAGTATATACCTACCTATAACTGCTAGTATAATAGAGTATATACCTACCTATTACTGCTAGTATAACAGACTCTATACCTACCTATAACTGCAAGTATAACAGAGTATATACCTACCTATAACTGCTAGCATAGCAAAGTATATACCTACCTATAACTGTTAGCATAACATAGTCTATACTTATATATAACTGCTAGTAAAACAGAGTATATACCTATCTATATCTGCTAGTATAACAAAGTCAATACCTACCTATAACTGCTAGTATAACAGACTATATACCTACCTATACCTGCTAGTATAACATAGTCTATGCCTACCTATAACTGCTAGTATAACAGAGTATATACATATATATAACTGCTAGTATAACAGAGTATATACCTACCTATAACTGCTAGCATAACAGAGTATATACCTACCAATATCTGCTAGTATAACATAGTATATACCTACCTATAACTGCTAGTATAACAGAGTATATACCTACCAATATCTGCTAGTATAACATAGTATATACCTACCTATAACTGTTAGTATAACAGAGTATATACCTACCTATAACCGCTAGTATAACATAGTCTATACATATCTATAACTGCTAGTATAACAGAGTATATACCTACCAATAACTGCCAGCATAACAGAGTATATACCTACCTATGACTGCTAGTATAATATAGTATATACCTATCTATAACTGCTAGTAAAACAGAGTATATACATACATATAACTGCTAGGATAACAAAGTATATACCTATCTATAACCGCTAGTATAACATAGTCCATACATACCAATAACCGCTAGTATACCATAGTCAATACATACCTATAACTGCCAGTATAACATAGACTATACCTACCTATAACCGCAATTATACCATAGTATATACCTACCTATTACTGATAGTATAACATAGTCTATACATGTCTATAACTGCTAGTATAACAGAGTATATACCTACATATTACTGCAAGTATAACTGAGTCTATACCTACCTATAACTGCTAGTATAACATAGTATATACCTACCTATGACTGCTAGTATAACTGAGTATATACCTACCTATAACCGCTAGTATAACATAGTCCATACCTACCTATAACTGCTAGTATAACATAGATTATACCTACCTATTACTGCTATTATAACATAGTATATACCTACCTATAACTGCTAGTATAACATAGTCTATACCTACCTATAACTGCTAGTAAATCAGAGTATATACCTACCTATAATTGCTAGTATAACATAGTCTATACATATCTATAACTGCTAGTAAAACAGAGTATAGTATATATATATCTATAACTGCTAGTATAACAGAGTATATACCTACCTATTACTGCTAGTATAACAGACTCTATACCTACCTATAACTGCTAGTATAACAGCGTATATACCTACCTATAACTGCTAGTATAACATAGTATATACCTACCTATAACTGCTAGTATAACAGAGTATATACCTACCTCTAACCGCTGGTATAACATCGTGTATACCTACCTATAACTGCTAGTATAACACAGTCTATACCTACCTATAACTGCTAGTATAACATATTCTATACCTACCTATAACTGCTAGTATAACATAGTATATACCTACCTATAACAGCTAGTATTACTGAGTATATACCTACCTATAACTGCTAGTATAACAGAGTATCTATCTACCTATAACCGCTAGTATAACATAGTCTATACATATCTATAACTGCTAGTATAACAGAGTATATACCTACCTATAACTGCCAGCATAACAGAGTATATACCTACCTATGACTGCTAGTATAATATAGTATATACCTATCTATAACTGCTAGTAAAACAGAGTATATACCTACCTATATCTGCTAGTATAACATAGTCTATACCTACCTATAACTGCTAGTAAAACAGAGAATATACCTACATATAACTGCTAGGATAACAAAGTATATACCTATCTATAACCGCTAGTATAACATAGTCCATACATACCAATAACCGCTAGTATAACATAGTCAATACATACCTATAACTGCCAGTATAACATAGACTATACCTACCTATAACCGCAATTATAACATAGTATATACCTACCTATTACTGATAGTATAACATAGTCTATACATGTCTATAACTGCTAGTATAACAGAGTATATACCTACATATTACTGCAAGTATAACTGAGTCTATACCTACCTATAACTGCTAGTATAACATAGTATATACCTACCTATGACTGCTAGTATAACTGAGTATATACCTAGCTATAACCGCTAGTATAACATAGTCCATACCTACCTATAACTGCTAGTATAACATAGTATATACCTACCTATAACTGCTAGTATAACATAGTCTATACCTACCTATAACTGCTAGTAAATCAGAGTATATACCTACCTATAATTGCTAGTATAACATAGTCTATGCATATCTATAACTGCTAGTATAACAGAGTATAGTATATACCTACCTATAACTGCTAGTATAATAGAGTATATACCTACCTATTACTGCTAGTATAACATACTCTATACCTACCTATAACTGCAAGTATAACAGAGTATATACCTACCTATAACTGCTAGCATAGCAAAGTATATACCTACCTATAACTGCTAGTATAACATAGTCTATACTTATATATAACTGCTAGTAAAACAGAGTATATACCTATCTATATCTGCTAGTATAACAAAGTCAATACCTACCTATAACTGCTAGTATAACAGACTCTATACCTACCTATACCTGCTAGTATAACATAGTCTATGCCTACCTATAACTGCTAGTATAACAGAGTATATACATATATATAACTGCTAGTATAACAGAGTATATACCTACCTATAACTGCTAGCATAACAGAGTATATACCTACCATTATCTGCTAGTATAACATAGTATATACCTACCTATAACTGCTAGTATAACAGAGTATATACCTACCAATATCTGCTAGTATAACATAGTATATACCTACCTATAACTGTTAGTATAACAGAGTATATACCTACCTATAACCGCTAGTATAACATAGTCTATACATATCTATAACTGCTAGTATAACAGAGTATATACCTACCTATAACTGCCAGCATAACAGAGTATATACCTACCTATGACTGCTAGTATAATATAGTATATACCTATCTATAACTGCTAGCAAAACAGAGTATATACATAAATATAACTGCTAGGATAACAAAGTATATACCTATCTATAACCGCTAGTATAACATAGTCCATACATACCAATAACCGCTAGTATACCATAGTCAATACATACCTATAACTGCCAGTATAACATAGACTATACCTACCTATAACCGCAATTATAACATAGTATATACCTACCTATTACTGATAGTATAACATAGTCTATACATGTCTATAACTGCTAGTATAACAGAGTATATACCTACATATTACTGCAAGTATAACTGAGTCTATACCTACCTATAACTGCTAGTATAACATAGTATATACCTACCTATGACTGCTAGTATAACTGAGTATATACCTACCTATAACCGCTAGTATAACATAGTCCATACCTACCTATAACTGCTAGTATAACATAGATTATACCTACGTATAACTGCTAGTATAACATAGTCTAAACCTACCTATAACTGCTAGTAAATCAGAGTATATACCTACCTATAATTGCTAGTATAACATAGTCTATACATATCTATAACTGCTAGTAAAACAGAGTATAGTATATATCTATCTATAACTGCTAGTATAACAGAGTATATACCTACCTATTACTGCTAGTATAACAGACTCTATACCTACCTATAACTGCTAGTATAACAGAGTATATACCTACCTATAACTGCTAGCATAGCAAAGTATATACCTACCTATAACTGCTAGTATAACATAGTATATAGTTTGCTTAAACCTCTATTATAACTAAGTCTATACCTACCTATAACTGCTAGTATAACATAGTCTATACTTATATGTAACTGCTCGTAAAACAGAGTATATACCTACCTATATCTGCTAGTATAGCAAAGTCAATACCTACATATAACTGCTAGTATAACAGACTCTATACCTACCTATTCCTGCTAGTATAACATAGTCTATTCCTACCTATAACTGCTAGTATAACAGACTCTATACCTACCTATTCCTGCTAGTATAACAGAGTATATACGTACCTATAACTGCTAGCATAACAGAGTATATACATACCAATATCTGCTAGTATAACATAGTATATACCTACCTATAACTGCTAGTATAACAGAGTATATACCTATCTCTAACCGCTGGTAAAACATCGTGTATACCTACCTATAACTGCTAGTATAACACAGTCTATACCTACCTATAACTGCTAGTATAACATATTATATACCTAACTATAACTGCTAGTATAACATAGTATATACTTACCTATAACAGCTAGTATTACAGAGTATATACCTACCTATAACTGCTAGTTTAACAGAGTATCTATCTACCTATAACCGCTAGTATAACATAGTCTATACATATCTATAACTGCTAGTATAACAGAGTATATACCTAACTATAACTGCTAGCATAATAGAGTCTATACCTATCTATGACTGCTAGTATAATATAGTCTATACCTATCTATAACTGCTAGTAAAACAGAGTATATACCTACCTATATCTGCTAGTATAACATAGTCTATACCTACCTATAACTGCTAGTAAAACAGAGTCTATTCCTACCTATAACTGCTAGTAAAACAGAGTATATACCTACCTATAACTGCCAGCATAACAGAGTATATACCTACCTATGACTGCTAGTATAATATAGTATATACCTATCTATAACTGCTAGTAAAACAGAGTATATACCTACCTATATCTGCTAGTATAACATAGTCTATACCTACCTATAACTGCTAGTAAAACAGAGAATATACCTACATATAACTGCTAGGATAACAAAGTATATACCTATCTATAACCGCTAGTATAACATAGTCCATACATACCAATAACCGCTAGTATAACATAGTCAATACATACCTATAACTGCCAGTATAACATAGACTATACCTACCTATAACCGCAATTATAACATAGTATATACCTACCTATTACTGATAGTATAACATAGTCTATACATGTCTATAACTGCTAGTATAACAGAGTATATACCTACCTATTACTGCAAGTACAACTGAGTCTAAACCTACCTATAACTGCTAGTATAACATAGTATATACCTACCTATGACTGCTAGTATAACTGAGTATATACCTACCTATAACTGCTATTATAACATACTATATACCTACCTATAACTGCTAGTATAACATAGTCTATACCTACCTATTACTGCTAGTAAATCAGAGTATATACCTACCTATAATTGCTAGTATAACATAGTATATACATATCTATAACTGCTAGTATAACAGAGTATAGTATATACCTATCTATTACTGCTAGTATAACAGAGTATATACCTACCTATTACTGCTAGTATAACAGACTCTATACCTACCTATAACTGCTAGTATAACAGAGTATATACCTACCTATAACTGCTAGCATAGCAAAGTATATACCTACCTATAACTGCTAGTATAACATATTATATAGTTACCTTAAACCTCTATTATAACAAAGTCTATACCTACCTATAACTGCTAGTATAACATAGTCTATACTTATATATAACTGCTAGTAAAACAGAATATATACCTACCTATATCTGCTAGTATAACAAAGTCAATACCTACCGATAACTGCTAGTATAACATAGTCTATACATGTCTATAACTGCTAGTATAACATAGTATATACCTACCTATTACTGCAAGTACAACTGAGTCTAAACCTACCTATAACTGCTAGTATAACATAGTATATACCTACCTATGACTGCTAGTATAACTGAGTATATACCTACCTATAACCGCTAGTATAACATAGTCCATACCTACCTATAACTGCTAGTATAACATAGATTATACCTACCTATAACTGCTATTATAACATAGTATATACCTACCTATAACTGCTAGTATAACATAGTCTATACCTACCTATTACTGCTAGTAAATCAGAGTATATACCTACCTATAATTGCTAGTATAACATAGTATATACATATCTATAACTGCTAGTATAACAGAGTATAGTATATACCTATCTATTACTGCTAGTATAACAGAGTATATACCTACCTATTACTGCTAGTATAACAGACTCTATACCTACCTATAACTGCTAGTATAACAGAGTATATACCTACCTATAACTGCTAGCATAGCAAAGTATATACCTACCTATAACTGCTAGTATAACATATTATATAGTTACCTTAAACCTCTATTATAACAAAGTCTATACCTACCTATAACTGCTAGTATAACATAGTCTATACTTATATATAACTGCTAGTAAAACAGAATATATACCTACCTATATCTGCTAGTATAACAAAGTCAATACCTACCGATAACTGCTAGTATAACATACTCTATACCTACCTATTCCTGCTAGTATAACATAGTCTATTCCTACCTATAACTGCTAGTATAACAGAGTATATACATATATATAACTGCTAGTATAACAGAGTATATACCTACCTATAACTGCTAGCATAACAGAGTATATACCTACCAATATCTGCTAGTATAACATAGTATATACCTACCTATAACTGCTAGTATAACAAAGTATATACCTACCTATAACTGTTAGTATAACAGAGTATATACCTACCTATAACCGCTAGTATAACATAGTCTATACATATCTATAACTGCTAGTATAACAGAGTATATACCTACCTATAACTGCCAGCATAACAGAGTATATACCTACCTATGACTGCTAGTATAATATAGTATATACCTATCTATAACTGCTAGTAAAACAGAGTATATACCTACCTATATCTGCTAGTATAACATAGTCTATACCTACCTATAACTGCTAGTAAAACAGAGAATATACATACATATAACTGCTAGGATAACAAAGTATATACCTATCTATAACCGCTAGTATAACATAGTCCATACATATCAATAACCGCTAGTATAACATAGTCAATACATACCTATAACTGCCAGTATAACATAGACTATACCTACCTATAACCGCAATTATAACATAGTATATACCTACCTATTACTGATAGTATAACATAGTCTATACATGTCTATAACTGCTAGTATAACAGAGTATATACCTACATATTACTGCAAGTATAACTGAGTCTATACCTACCTATAACTGCTAGTATAACATAGTATATACATATCAATAACTGCTAGTATAACAGAGTATATAGCTACCTATAACTGCTAGTATAACATAGTATATACCTACCTATTACTGCTAGTATAACATAATCTATACATACCTATAACTGCTAGTATAATAGAGTATATACCTACCTATAACTGCTAGCATAGCAGAGTATATACCTACCTATAACCGCTAGTATAACATAGTCTATACTTACCCATAACTGCTAGTATAACATAGTCTATACGAATCTAAAACCTCTATTATAAAATAGTCTATACGTAGCTATAACTGCTAGTATAACATAGTCTATACCTATATATAACTGCTAGTATAACAGAGTATATACCTACCCATATCTGCTAGTATAACAGAGTCAATACCTACCTATAACTGCTAGTATAACAGAGTATATACCTACATATAACCGCTAGTATAACATAGTCCATACCTACCTATAACTGCTAGTATAACATAGACTATACCTACCTATAACCTCTATTATAGCCTAGTCTATAGCTACCTATAACTGTTAGTATAACATAGTCTATACCTACCTATAACTGCTAGTAAATCAGAGTATATACCTACCTATAACTGCTAGTATAACTTAGTATATACATATCTATAACTGCTAGTATAACAGAGTATATACCTACCTATAACTGCTAGTATAACAGAGTATATACCTACCTATTACTGCTAGTATAACAGACTATATACCTACCTATAACTGCTAGCATAACAGAGTATATACCAACCTATAACTGCTAGTATAACAGAGTATATACCTACATATAACTGCTAGAATAACAAAGTATATACCTACCTATGACCGCTAGTATAACATAGTCTTTACATATCTATAACTGCTAGTATAATATAGTATATATCTACCTATTACTGCTAGTATAACATATTTCAATACTTACCTATAACCTCTATTATTACATAGTCAATACCTACCTATAACTGCTAGTATAACATAGTCTATACCTACCTATAACTGCTAGTAAAACAGAGTATGTACCTACCTATTACTGCTAGTATAACTGAGTATATACCTACCTATAACTGCTAGTATAACAGAGTATATACCTACCTATTACTGCTAGTATAACAGACTCTATACCTACCTATAACTGCTAGTATAACAGAGTATATACCAACCTATAACTGCTAGCATAGCAAAGTATATACCTACCTATAACTGCTAGTATAACATAGTCTATACATACCCATAACTGCTAGTATAACATAGTATATAGTTACCGTAAACCTCTATTATAACATAGTCTATACCTACCTATAACTGCTAGTATAACATAGGCTATACTTATATATATATTTGCTAGTATAACAGAGTATACAACTACCTATATCTGCTAGTATAACATACTCTATACCTACCTATACCTGCTAGTATAACATAGTCTATGCCTACCTATAACTGCTAGTATAACAGAGTATATACATATATATAACTGCTAGTATAACAGAGTATATACCTACCTATAACTGCTAGCATAACAGAGTCTATACCTACCTATGACTGCTAGTATTAAATAGTCTATACCTACCTATGATATCTATTATTACATAGGCAATACCTACCTCTAACTGCTAGTATAACATAGTCTACACTTATATATAACTGCTAGTATAACAGAGTATATACCCACCTATATCTGCTTGTATAACATAGTCTATACCTACCTATAACTGCTAGTAAATCAGAGTATATACCTACCTATAACTGCTAGTATAACTTAGTATATACATACCTATAACTGCTAGTATAACAGAGTATATACCTACCTCTAACCGCTGGTATAACATCGTGCATACCTACCTATAACTGCTAGTATAACACAGTCTATACCTACCTATAACTGCTAGTATAACATATTCTATACCTACCTATAACCGCTAGTATAACATAGTCTATACCTACCTATAGCAGCTAGTATTACAGAGTATATACCTACCTATAACTGCTAGTATAACAGACTATATATCTACCTATAACCGCTAGTATAACATAATCTATACATATGTATAACTGCTAGTATAACAGAGTATATACCTACCTATAACTGCTAGCATAACAGAGTCTATACCTACCTATGACTGCTATTATAAAATAGTCTATACCTACCTATAACCTCAATTATTACATAGGCAATACCTACCTATAACTGCTAGTATAACATAGTCTATACCTACTAATAACTACTAGTAAAACAGAGTATATACCTACATATAACTGATAGGATAACAAAGTATATACCTACCTATAACCGCTAGTATAACATAGTCCATACCTACCTATAACTGCTAGTATAACAGAGTATATTCCTACCTATTACTGCTAGTATAACATATTTCAATACCTATCTATAACCTCTATTATTACATAGTCTATACCTACCTATAAATGCTAGTATAACAGAGTATATAAATACCTATATCTGCTAGTATAACAAAGTCAATACCTACCTATAACTGCTATTATAACATACTCTATACCTACCTATACCTGCTAGTATAACATAGTCTATGCCTACCTATAACTGCTAGCATAACAGAGTATATACCTACCTATGACTGCTAGTATAAAATAGTATATACCTACCTATGACATCTATTATTACATAGGCAATACCTACCTATAACTGCTAGTATAACATAGTCTATACTTATATATAACTGCTAGTATAACAGAGTATATACCTACCTATATCTGCTTGTATAACATAGTCTATACCTACCTATAACTGCTAGTAAATCAGAGTATATACATACCTATAACTGCTCGTATAACAGAGTATATACCTACCTCTAACCGCTGGTATAACATCGTGTATACCTACCTATAACTGCTAGTATAACACAGTCTATACCTACCTATAACTGCTAGTATAACATATTCTATACCTACCTATAACTTCTAGTATAACATAGTCTATACCTACATATAACAGCTAGTATTACAGAGTATATACCTACCTATAACTGCTAGAATAACAGACTATATATCTACCTATAACCGCTAGTATAACATAGTCTATACATATGTATAACTGCTAGTATGACAGAGTATATATCTACCTATAACTGCTAGCATAACATAGTCTATACCTACATATTACTGCTAGTATAACATATTTCAATACCTACCTATAACCTCTATTATTACATAGTCAATACCTACCTATAACTGCTAATATAACATAGTCTATACCTACCTATAAATGCTAGTAAAACAGAGTATATACCTACCTATTACTGCTAGTACAACTGAGTCTATACCTACCTATAACTGCTAGTATAACAGAGTATATACATACCTATAACCGCTAGTATAACATAGTCCATACCTATCTATAACTGCTAGTATAACATAGATTATACCTACCTATAACTGTGCTGAAGGATTTAGTTGTTGTATACCGAAACTACTTTTCGGTAGAAAATACTTTTTGTTAAATATAGCTCTTGTGGGTGATTACCACGTGAGAATAAGGAAGTCGCCATCTTTTGTCGAACAAATAAAACGATAACCAGAAAATTGTAATTTGTGTCGTATATTATAGAATTCGATAGAACATTTATGGTAGCAGAGCTAGGTTCGGTATTATAGTGTCGTATTCCACTATCTCCAAGTATAGACATTTTCGTAAACTTGTTAAATTGATCAATTGTGTCAAGCGGTGTACTGGTACATCGTACAGCCGACAATTGAACCGGGCGAATATATGAGTGTTTGGACTATATATGCTGTACGGACCCGGAATTCTTCAAATTGACATCGGAAGCAGCAGTATTGAAGCATGTAGCAGAGCTGAAACTGTTAAAAACTAAGCACAAAAGTGCATTTACAAAAACAAAAAATCGATTGTTTCGGTGTGTGGATATAGACCCAGATGAGGTTCTAAACAAGAGTGAGAAAATATCAAGATTATTTAGACGATGTATATTCCGATGTACTATCCACAATTCAGAAACTGTCTTCAACATATCGGGAAATCGATGATAGTGAAAATGAGAAAAAAGTACTTGATGAAATGGAAGTTCTGGAGAGAGATTATAGCAAGACTCATGAACATGTATTCAAAAATATTCAAGGTTTAAGTACAAGTTCAGGTGACAAAAAACTAGGTAAGGACATGTGTCAACAATTGAAACGGGTACAGATTCCTGTGTTTTCGGGTGATAAAAGAAAATATGAGACATGGAAAGCTGCGTTTTTCGCGTGTATAGACGGTGCGTCTTCCACTCCAGAGTACAAGCTGCTGCAATTAAGACAATATCTAAGTGGAGAGGCTTTGATATGTGTGAACAATTTGGGACATTCTGCTGCTAGTTATCAAGCGGCAAAGGAGAGACTCGAGAGGAAGTACGGGGGAAAGAGGCGTCAAGTCATAGCGTTTTTAGATGACATAGATAAATTCCCAATAATGAAAGATGAAGGGCCATTTCACGGTATTCGTTTTGTTGCGGACAGGACATTCAGAGACTTGTTTCTTTCACAGAAATTATTCTTGGGTATATTTTAAAAGTTTGAATGCATGAAAGTGAAGTACTTTGGTACCACTTCATATGATAACAAAATCAAATCTTTGGAATTTCAATTTTGGGGGGGAAAATGTGAAATAAAACGGGTTGCGGACAGGACAGAAAGTGAAGTGGGTTTTACTGTATGTTAGAAAAACCCAAAGTTCTGTCCATCCACTTGTTTTCTAAGATATTAAACCCTGCATATTTATATCTAAATGCCATAGGTATATTTTGGAGAAAATTTGATTCCAAAATGTTCAAGAATGACCGAGGGGGTAATTAACTGTGCGTTGCGGACAGGACATGGACAGAGCGTTGCGGACAGGACACGTTTTCACTTTGCATATAAATGAATTAAAATGCATTTTAATAAGAATAAAATAACTTTATTATCTAGTGTGACATGTATATACAGTGTTCCCCATGATGGATTTCATCAGGGGTATGGATCGGAGCTTGCCCCCCCCACCAACTTTTTTCCAAATGTCATGGTTTTCACATCTAAATCTGCACTAACACTGTCATTTACTTTTTTTTTTAAATATGTACAACCTCAATATTCTGCATATAATAGATTTTATCAAGCTCCTGATCCCTGCCCCCCCCCCCATATTAACATTGAGTTTTTGAGTCTATTCCTTTACTGGGACGGCAAGCGAAAATGTATAACGTCCACGATTGTCCATCACAGGTGCATCTAAGACTCCAATCACATCGTGTCGATCAACCCAGGAATCATCATTTGTTTTGAAGGTGAACACTTTCTTGTCATTGTCTTTCGATCGAAGGAATGAGAATTTGATAATGTTCTCCATATGATCAATGTCAGTGCACTGTCCAAGGAACACCTTCTCCAATTTGCTAGCGGTGAATCTTACCAAGCAAAAGTCACCAATTTTGCAGTCACGACTAGATATAGCAAAGTCCTTCTCAATAGGCATAGGTTCCTCGGTTTGATTGTTTTTCACCGTCTGTATGACACGTGCGATGGTCATAGGCTCGTGGCGTGTGAATGGCGAGTTCAGCGCTACTGCGAGACTACAGTCGTCATTGTGTCGGAGATAGTGCAGCGAATGTGTTCCACTGACTGCAAGACACTTCGCGAAACGATTGTCCAAATGAGCGGTACATTCCTTGATGTCGTCACTGGAGAGCCAAAGTACATTGATTTTGCCCGTGAGCCTTTTGGCAACGTCGTAGAACTCACGAGGATTTGTCACGGTTTCACGTTCTTGCAGAATTGCTCTCCAAACGACTCGTTTTGTTTCGCCACCAATTCCGTCGACTGGACCTTTCCCATGAGCTGTACAGAAGAAGCTCCAATCTGCCGTACACTCGAAGTCCCGTTCATGGAAAGCGAGGTTGGCGAAGTTGTACCGATTTTTGAATTGGCTTGCGGCACCGTCCGACCAGTAGTGGACAGTTGTAATGTCCCACGGCAAGACCATTTTCAGTTCACGCAAAACCAAGCTGTTGTTGGCATAAACAGCCTTCTTGTCATGTACAGGTTCATCCGAGATAATCGAGAATGACAAGTGTTCCAGGTCAGATGTTTCAGTTCGACGAAAGTAGACCACAACGGTAAAAATCGTCACACCGCCAGATGCCCAGTGAGCTGACATGATCTCTGACTGATGTTTGATAGAGAAATTCTCGGAGAAGTCTTCTTGAATGATGACTTCACCAGGTTTGATTGTCCCTTTCAAACACCGCAATTCCGCATGCTGGCGACGCTCATCGTACACATGTCGAGAAAATCGATTGAGCTGACTTTTCAGTTCGGTACTGGTGCTTTCAAGATCCGAGTTGATCAGAGTTTTTACGGTTTTGCCGTCCTGAGTTGTCCATTGGTAGTAGGACACGGGTGATGTGGCGTCGATTTCAGCGATGTTACCATTGATATCGTCAACTCCACACATAGGACACTTTCGATCGACACAGTCAATGTTTGCAAGGTCACAAACAGTAAGTTCCACAACTTGGACTGGATCACACGGAATGGCGGGTACGATTTTGTGAAGACCAGTCGCAAGCAATGCAATGTTCTGATGGTACTTGCACATACACACTTCTTGGTCCTGATTTGTCATCGGTTTCACATAAGGTGGGCGTAGCTCGGTGAACTTGGTGAAGCCAATAATGTCCCCATGCTCACGACAGAAAACCTGGTGCGATTCGGACAGTGACAAATATAGCAAACGTTTTTGCTTGTGTTCTCGTTTACCAGTGACAGAGTCTTTTACAGATATGCAGTCTCTTTTTCCTGGACACATCCTACTTATGTCATCACGCAAGTAAAACTGATGCACAAGCTCTAATGTCTGATTGGGAATGGCATCAGAACGTTTCTTTCGTTCATCATCGATAAGACTTCGTCGAACTCTAGTGTCTCTGACCGTTTTACAAAGTTTATCCCGTTTATCTCGAGGCATCGATGATAACACAGCACCAAGTACATGTGTTTCCCTCGTTGGCGTTCCAGGTAGAGCACGTATTACCTTGGCCACAGCCTTTCCAAGCGTGTTCTTGGACTTGTATGGTCCTATTTCCTCTGGCTCTGCCTCCGGTCTTCGAGCATTCGCCTTTTCTCTTCGTTGCCGTTGTTTGGCCTCCCGTTCCTTTCGCTTTTTTTCGTTCTTCTCCCATTCAGTCATAGTGACCTTTTTCAAAGCTCGTTGTTGCTTTTTCCTGTCTCGATCTTTTGCTTTAGCAGCCTCGTGTTTCTCGTCATCATTCCAGACCTTCGCTCTAAAACGATGGGATCTTTCTGTAGCAGTTAATGCTGGCATGACTTCTGAGGTGCTGAGTTGATCTGGTGAAACATGAACTTGGGCTCTATCTTATAAGTCCCAGTTCTGTTGTTATAGTAATCAAGCCTGTTGAGTCCTAAAAGGTGTTTTAACACCTCTTTTGATAAAGCCATCCTAGCACAAACCTGTTAAGAAGCCCTTCCTGGTCTTCATGATTTCATTGTTTCTTCCATGGAAGCCAAACAAAAGAAGAAGACATTCCAATCATCAAGGATTAAGCCACTAGACTAAATTTTAAGTGACCAACCTACATAGGAAAATCATGATTAATAACAGTTTTCTTTTCAAAAATCACTTTTGAGTAATTTTATGTCCTGTCCGCAACGTTTTTGTCCTGTCCGCAACAGAAATGAGTTGTGGGTTCCCATGAAGTGTGTTATATGTTTGTCTTTACTTTTGGTTGATATTATTCAGATATACCCCAGCTAAGAGAATATAAAGTTTGGGTTTTCAAATCCAACTATTTTTGGGTGAAATTAAAACTTTTCGACCGAAAACGTTGCGGACAGGACACCTTGGGTCTGTGAAGTGGATTTTGTATGGCTTCACATTTATAAAAAAAATTAAAACTGCATCATGTTATACTTAGACATAACACTAATGCTGTCAACAACAGAAATTGACCTAAAGTTAAATACACCACGAGAAAACTTAAAAAAACATTTGTCCTGTCCGCAACGCTGAAATCCATTTGTTCGTGTTAAATAGCTAATTTGCATATATTAAAAATGTGCAATTTTGACCCAAATGCCAATTTCCGGTCTTCAGATACCTATCTAACATATACATTTGGTACTTTGCTCAAATTCAGACTTTAATATTTTTTATGTCACTTCACATATACTGTGAAATGGCCATGAAAATACAAAGAATATCGAGAAATTTGCAGATTTATTAGACATTGTGGTCATTAACTTGAGAGAAGCAGAAAAAGAAGATGATTTGAAAGATGGTGCATTATATATAAGTCTGCAGAAGAAAATGCCTGAAACAATGTTGACTAGATATAATCGATATATAAGTGACACTAAATCTGTAGAATCAGTTGACACTTTGCGCCATTGGTTAAACCAGGAGTCGCAGTTCCACATGGCAGCAGCAGAGATGGTACATGGATTAGCCGGTGAAACTCGAAGACAGCTAGTTGCGAGATCAAATGCACATACCCACCTAAATGACTATCAAGAATGACCACATGCATATAAAATAGTTTTTTGCAAAATGTGTTCAAAGCAAGATCATGAAATATACCGTTGTGAAAACTTTAAACAATTGAGTCCCGATCAAAGATGGGATAAAGCAAAACAGTTAAATTTGTGCTTTAGATGTCTAGGGAGTGGTCATAGTGGGAACAAATGCATGAGAATGAAAGTTTGTGGAATTAATGATTGCAAAAAGAATCATAATAGACACAATGAAAATCCACGGCCGCCACCTGAACAAGTATATCCTGTTGGACTACAACCCGTGAATCAATATCCAAACAACTATCACCAGAGTGAAAATGTAAGAGTTGCGAACTGTGCCTGTAGTTGTGAAACATAACAATAAACAGTTAACAATAAATGTACTTCTCGACGATGGAAGCTCTAAGACATATATAAATACTGACGTGGCTGCAGAATTGGGATTAGACTTACAAGAAAACACACATATAATGACAGTAAACGTAATGAACGGAAAGCAAGAGAAATTTCAAACCACTCCTGTAAATGTTTTGCTTGAAAGTTTGAACGGACAAGTAAAAATGTCAATAGAAGCAACAACTGTTGAACATGTAACGGGTAACCTTCAATCAATAGACTGGAACAAACAGTCTCATAAATTTAAACATTTACAAGGATTACGATTTCCTAGTGTGAAACGTAATAACACCGTCGACATGCTTATAGGCGTAGACTACGCGAATTTGCACTGTGCACTACATGAAATAACTGGAGAACTCGGGGAACCAGTTGCACGTTTGACCCCACTAGGCTGGACCTGTGTCGGACCAATCAAAAATGAAAATGATGCAACATACAACACATATTTTCAAAATGACATCAAATTAGAAAAAACTGTTGAAAGGTTTTGGGAATTAGAAAGCATTCCATGTAGTGAAAAGCAATATGCATCAGAAGATGAAAAAACAATGACTTTTGTTGAAAACACACTGACAATTGAAGATTCGTGTAAATACAAAGTTTCAATTCCATGGAATGGTCGCAAATCAGAATTGAATGAAACGTGTAACTTTGAATCAGCAATGAAACGATTGCGAAACACTGAGAAAAAATTAGAGAAAAATGAAGTTGTGAAAAAAGCATATGAAAATACGATTGAAAATTATTTGAAGGATACATTTCTAAAATCAAACAAAGTGAAATGAACAGTGCAAACCTGTCATGGTATTTGCCACATTTTCCAGTGACTAAAATGAATCGTGAAACTACAAAAATTCGTATAGTCTTTGATGCCGCAGCAAGGCACAACAACATTTGCCTCAACGATGCTATACATCAAGGACCAAAACTCCAAAATGAACTGTTTGATGTATTGCTAAGATTTTGCAAGGAGCCGATTGGCATTATCTGTGACATTGAAGAAATGTACATGAGAGTAGGAATTCTTTCAATCGATCGACCATACCATAGATTTATAATGAATTCAAGGGAGCCAACTTGTTACCAATTTAATTCGCTGGTGTTTGGCGTCAATGCATCACCCTTTCTCGCGCAGTTCGTATCGCGGAAAAACGCTGAAATTTACAAGAACGAGTTTCCTCGAGCTTCGGAGGTCGTCATGAAATCAACTTACATGGATGATAGTATGGACTCTGTTGCCACACCAGAAGAGGGAATAGAGTTATACCATCAACTTTCTGAACTGTGGTCAAAGGCTAACATGTTTGCACGAAAATGGTTGTCAAATTCACCTGAAATAATGAGCAACATTCCCATCGAAAACAGGGCATCAAAAGTCGAATTACATCAAAGTGAACTGCCGCAAGTGAAAACGCTAGGTGTAACATGGTTAGCAAATGAAGATTGTTTCACATTTAGTACGCAACAATCAGAGGAGAATGATATCAAATTGACTAAGAGAATAATCTTAAAGAAAATCGCGTCCATCTTTGATCCGCTTGGATTTATTGGACCATACATTATCAGAGCAAACGTGTTAATGCATGCAAGATCTATGGTTAGCAGGTTTAGAATGGGATGAACTTGTGTCTAGAGAAATAGCCCAGCAATTTTGGAAATGGTACACTGAACTGAATGAATTGAACAGCATCAACATTCCGCGCTGTATAAGACTGGAAACAAACAATTTACTAACAGGTGTAACTTTACACGCTTTCGGAGACGCGTCAGAGAAGGCGTACGGTGCTGTTGTATATGCACGCTGCGAAAATGAAAATAAGGAAATTTCAGTGAGATTTGTTGCGTCAAAAAGTAGAGTAGCTCCTGTGAAAACTGTAAGCATTCCGAGACTGGAACTTTTAGCGGCAGTTTTGTGTTTGAAACTGACATTAGCAGTTTGTTCAGCACTCTGTATAAGAATAGAAAATTGTACATTTTGGTCTGATAGCATGAATGTCCTACATTGGATCAAAAATAGGAGTGTTTTGTTCAAGCCATTTGTCGCCAATAGAGTTGGTGAAATACAACAAGAGACGAAACCAGTTCAGTGGCGTCACGTGCCAGGAAAAGAAAATCCAGCTGATATAATTAGCCGAGGCAGTTCAGTTCAAAACTTGAAAGACAACCACATTTGGTGGTGTGGTCCGGAATTCCTGTTAGAAGATGAATCAAAATGGCCGAATGTGAAAGTTGAATTAATATCTTCGAACATCAGCAGTGACAATGAAATGAAAAAATCTCAACAAACCAAACTTGAATTTCAGACACTGTTCGCAAAACACAACATTCAAGATGAAGATTTCAGACTGAATCCTAAGCGTTATTCAAGTTGGATTAAATTAGTTCATGTGTTTGCTTGGGTGAAACGATTTGTTGAAAATTGTAAACGTTCAAAGGACAGAATTACAGGAGAATTAGACGTTTCCGAAGTACACGATTCTGAAGCTGCAATTATAGTGAACGCGCAAAAAACTTGCTTCAGAGATGAATATAAAAGTTTGTTGAATAAGAAAGAAATTTCAAATAATAGCAAAATAATCAGGTTGAACCCCAAAATTGACAGAGAAGGTTTGCTAAGATGTGACGGAAGACTGATGTTTGCTGAATTTGTGCCATACGATTGTCGATTTCCAATCATATTGCCGCGAAATGATTATGTGACAGAACTGATAGTGAAACATTATCATGAAAACGGTAAACATAGTGGAACAAACTATACACTTTCCTTGTTGTCAACACAATACTGGATACTGTCAGCAAGGGAAGTAATTCGTGAAGTAGAAAACAAATGTATGAAATGTCGACGACGTAAAGCTAAGCCAGCAGAACAAATCATGGCGCCATTGCCATCGATCAGAACTGGTATGCCCATGAGAGCGTTTGCGCATACTGCAGTGGATTTTGGTGGACCCTTTGAAACAATGCAAGGTCGTGGCAAAACTCGAGAAAAACGTTATCTCTGTTTATTCACGTGCCTAGCCACAAGAGCGGTTCATCTTGAAATGGCTTATGGACTTGATACTAGTTCCTTCCTCAATGCATTCTACAGGTTCGTAAGTCGTCGGGGCCTACCTGTGAAAATGAGCTCTGACAATGGAAGTAACTTTGTCGGGGCAAACAGAGAATTGAAAGCACTTGTAAGTGCATTAGATACAAATCATATTCAGCGCAAAACAGTCGACAATAGAATTCAGTGGGACTTTAATCCACCCAGTGCACCACATTGGGGTGGTGTTCATGAAATCATGATTAAGGCAGCAAAACGGGCAGTCTATGCGATTCTTCATGGTGCTGACGTGCGTGATGAAGAACTTGTAACGGCTTTCGTTGGAGCTGAGTCGTTAATAAACTCTAGGCCGCTAACATATCAGTCTGCCAACCCAGCAGACATTCAACCACTCACCCCTAATCACTTCCTGTTTGGGCAAATAGGGGGTGTCTTCGCTCCAGAATTGGTAGACTCTACCACGTTCGATCCCCGCAATCGTTGGAGGCGTGTTCAGGAACTAATGCGCCATTTCTGGCATCGCTGGCTCAGGGAATGGCTTCCTACTTTATCAGCGCGCAAACGGTGGTTTAGCACGCAGCGAGACATGGAACCTAATGACGTCGTTATCGTTGTTCAACGGGATACTCCGAGAGGTCGTTGGCCATTGGATCGTGTTATTCGGGTACACAAAGGTCGTGACGGGCACGTGCGAGTCGCTGACGTGCTCATGAATGGAAAAGAAATCACGCGTCCAATTAGTAAACTGTGTCCATTGGAAATTCAGGAGTAATATGTAATACAATTATACATGTAAGTGTGCAGACGCCATAGTGGAGGTCATAATAATGCCTCATTCAAAAAATAATAAAAATCGTGTTTAATGTTCATTTATATCAAAGTGGAAAGCATAAGAATCCTTAAAATCAGCATACGTGTTGTGTGAATTTATGTGTTAGAACCGATGATTCTGATGTTCTGGAAAATTCAGAAAAATGCGAAAGATCACAATAGACAAACTCTTGTTTGTTTCAGATAAATACAGATACATTGAGAGAAGTACCACACTAAACTTGAGGTCGTGTTGTGAGAAATGTGAACCATCAGTTATATTTTGTATTTATTTGATTCTTGAGTTACAAGATGTGTCTATAAACTGATACATTGCTTCATTATTATCATGATTATCGGACTAAGACTTGAAATAAGAATATACATGTACATGTATGGCTCCATAAAAGTTGAGTGAAGCTTCGTTGTAAATAAATACATGTAGATACATGTATGTGACATTGTGAACATATACCAGGCAGGTTGAAGCATTGTTCCAAAGTATTCAATTTATCTAATACTAGATTTTCTTAAATTGAATCTGATGTGTTTTAGTAAAAGTAATTTACTGTATGTTTTACTTAAATAATTATGCTGCTTTCAACAAGTATATACATGTAACTTAAGATGTTACGATAATTATTATAGAGGTAGTAATGGAACAATTAATAGAATTGAAAATGATACCATGTTCATGTGTTGCTTTGTAGAATTAAAAAATAGGTTTTCAAGCAACTTGTAATACTAAGAATTATAATAGTTTTATAGTTAATAGAAAAATCAAAATAATAAGTTAGCGATTATTATAGTAATAACAGTCTGAAGTTAGCATTTTGCTATATTCTTAGTATTTCCTTTTACATATGGCTTGAATAGCATTATAGAAAACTAGCAAGTTACTTGTCATAAATACATTAATTATGCAGAGCTGTAGATAAATTGTTATCAGAGCTCTAGATAATTTTTCCAGAGCGGTAGACCGCAATGAAATAAGCTGAAGTTTTAAGATGAATATTTAAAACGATAATTTTGTTAGAGATAATCTTTTGAAAGAATTAAAAAGTTAAAACAATAACATTATAATTACGAATTTTGAACTGTTTCGACATGTTAAAATGTTGTTAAGTTTGTAAGTTCAATCTTATCAAGGTGTGGAGATGTGTGCTGAAGGATTTAGTTGTTGTATACCGAAACTACTTTTCGGTAGAAAATACTTTTTGTTAAATATAGCTCTTGTGGGTGATTACCACGTGAGAATAAGGAAGTCGCCATCTTTTGTCGAACAAATAAAACGATAACCAGAAAATTGTAATTTGTGTCATATATTATAGAATTCGATAGAACAATAACCGCTAGTATAACATAGAATATACTATCTATAACTGCTAGTATAACATAGTATATACCTACCTATAACTGCTAGTATAACAGAGTATATACCTACCTATATCTGCTTGTATAACAAAGTCAATACCTACCTATAACTGCTAGTATAACAGACTCTATACCTACCTATACCTGCTAGTATAACATAGTCAATGCCTACGTATAACTGCTAGTATAAGACAGTCTATACCTACCTATAACTGCTAGTATAACAGAGTATATACATACCTATAACTGCTAGTATAACTTAGTATATACATACCTATAACTGCTAGTATAACAGAGTATATACCTACCTCTAACCGCTGGTATAACATCGTGTATACCTACCTATAACTGCTAGTATAACAGAGTCTATACCTACCTATTACTGCTAGTATAACATATTTCAATACCTACCTATAACCTCTATTATTACATAGTCAATACCTACCTATAACTGCTAGTATAGCATAATCTATACCTACCTATAACTGCTAGTAAAACAGAGTATATACCTACCTATTACTGCTAGTATAACTGAGTCTATACCTACCTATAACTGCTAGTATAACAGAGTATATACCTACCTCTAACCGCTGGTATAACATCGTGTATACCTACCTATAACTGCTAGTATAACACAGTCTATACCTACCTATAACCGCTATTATAACATAGTATATACCTACCTATAACCGCTATTATAACATAATATATACCTACCTATAACTGCTAGTATAACATAGTCTATAATTATATATAACTGCTAGTATAACAGAGTATATACCTACCTATAACTGCTAGTATAACATACTCTATACCTACCTATACCTGCCAGTATAACATAGTCTATACCTACCTATAACAGCTAGTATTACAGAGTATATACCTACCTATAACTGCTAGTATAACAGACTATATATCTACCTATAACCGCTAGTATAACATAGTCTATACATATGTATAACTGCTAGTATAACAGAGTATATAACTACCTATAACTGCTAGCATAACAGAGTCTATACCTACCTATGACTGCTATTATAAAATAGTCTATACCTACCTATAACATCTATTATTACATAGGCAATACCTACCTATAACTGCTAGCATAACATAGTCTATACCTATAAATAACTGCTTGTATAACAGAGTATATACCTACCAATGTCTGCTAGTATAACATAGTCTATACCTACCTATAACTGCTAGTATAACACAGTCTATACCTACCTATAACTGCTAGTATAACATATTCTATACCTAGCTATAACTGCTAGTATAACATAGTCTATACCTACCTATAACAGCTAGTATTACAGAGTATATACCTACCTATAACTGATAGTATAACAGAGTATATATCTACCTATAACCGCTAGTATAACATAGTCTATACATATCTATAACTGCTAGTATAACAGAGTATATACCTACCTATAACCGCTAGTATAACATAGTCTATACCTACCTATTACTGCTAGTATAACATATTTCAATACCTACCTATAACCTCTATTATTACATAGTCAATACCTACCTATAACTGCTAGTATAACATAATCTATACCTACCTATAACTGCTAGTAAAACAGAGTATATACCTACCTATTACTGCTAGTATAACTGAGTCTATACCTACCTATAACTGCTAGTATAACAGAGTATATACCTACCTCTAACCGCTGGTATAACATCGTGTATACCTACCTATAACTGCTAGTATAACACAGTCTATACCTACCTATAACTGCTAGTATAACATATTCTATACCTACCTATAACTGCTAGTATAACATAGTCTATACCTACCTATAACAGCTAGTATTACAGAGTATATACCTACCTATAACTGCTAGTATAACATACTATATATCTATGTATAACTGCTAGTATAACAGAGTATATACCTACCTATAACTGCTAGCATAACAGAGTCTATACCTACCTATGACTGCTATTATAAAATAGTCTATACCTACCTATAACATCTATTATTACATAGGCAATACCTACCTATAACTGCTAGCATAACATAGTCTATACCTATATATAACTGCTAGTATAACAGAGTATATACCTACCAATATCTGCTAGTATAACATATTCTATACCTAGCTATAACTGCTAGTATAACATAGTCTATACCTACCTATAACAGCTAGTATTACAGAGTATATACCTACCTATAACTGCTAGTATAACAGAGTATATACCTACCTATAACCGCTAGTATAACATAGTCCATACCTACCTATAACTGCTAGTATAACACATTCTATACGTACCTATAACTGCTAGTATAACATATTCTATACCTAGCTATAACTGCTAGTATAACATAGTCTATACCTACCTATAACAGCTAGTATTACAGAGTATATACCTACCTATAACTGATAGTATAACAGAGTATATATCTACCTATAACCGCTAGTATAACATAGTCTATACATATCTATAACTGCTAGTATAACAGAGTATATACCTACCTATAACCGCTAGTATAACATAGTCCATACCTACCTATAACTGCTAGTATAACAGAGTCTATACCTACCTATGACTGCTATTATAAAATAGTTTATACCTACCTATAACATCTATTATTACATAGGCAATACCTACCTATAACTGCTAGCATAACATAGTCTATACCTATAAATAACTGCTTGTATAACAGAGTATATACCTACCAATGACTGCTATTATAAAATAGTCTATACCTACCTATAACATCTATTATTACATAGGCAATACCTACCTATAACTGCTAGCATAACATAGTCTATACCTATATATAACTGCTAGTATAACAGAGTATATACCTACCAATATCTGCTAGTATAACATAGTCTATACCTACCTATAACTGCTAGTATAACACAGTCTATACCTTCCTATAACTGCTAGTATAATATATTCTATACCTAGCTATAACTGCTAGTATAACATAGTCTATACCTACCTATAACAGCTAGTATTACAGAGTATATACCTACCTATAACTGCTAGTATAACAGAGTATATACCTACCTATAACCGCTAGTATAACATAGTCCATACCTACCTATAACTGCTAGTATAACATATTCTATACCTACCTATAACTGCTAGTATAACATAGTCTATACCTACCTATAACAGCTAGTATTACAGAGTATATACCTACCTATAACTGATAGTATAACAGAGTATATATCTACCTATAACCGCTAGTATAACATAGTCTATACCTACCTATAACTGCTAGTATAACACATTCTATACGTACCTATAACTGCTAGTATAACATATTCTATACCTAGCTATAACTGCTAGTATAACATAGTCTATACCTACCTATAACTGCTAGTATAACATAGTCTATACCTACCTATAACCGCTAGTATAACATAGTCCATACCTACCTATAACTGCTAGTATAACAGAGTCTATACCTACCTATGACTGCTATTATAAAATAGTCTATACCTACCTATAACATCTATTATTACATAGGCAATACCTACCTATAACTGCTAGCATAACATAGTCTATACCTATAAATAACTGCTTGTATAACAGAGTATATACCTACCAATGTCTGCTAGTATAACATAGTCTATACCTACCTATAACTGCTAGTATAACACAGTCTATACCTACCTATAACTGCTAGTATAACATATTCTATACCTAGCTATAACTGCTAGTATAACATAGTCTATACCTACCTATAACAGCTAGTATTACAGAGTATATACCTACCTATAACTGATAGTATAACAGAGTATATATCTACCTATAACCGCTAGTATAACATAGTCTATACATATCTATAACTGCTAGTATAACAGAGTATATACCTACCTATAACCGCTAGTATAACATAGTCCATACCTACCTATAACTGCTAGTATAACAGAGTCTATACCTACCTATTACTGCTAGTATAACATATTTCAATACCTACCTATAACCTCTATTATTACATAGTCAATACCTACCTATAACTGCTAGTATAACATAATCTATACCTACCTATAACTGCTAGTAAAACAGAGTATATACCTACCTATTACTGCTAGTATAACTGAGTCTATACCTACCTATAACTGCTAGTATAACAGAGTATATACCTACCTATAAATGCTAGTATAACACAGTCTATACCTACCTATAAATGCTAGTATAACATATTCTATACCTACCTATAACTGCTAGTATAACATAGTCTATACCTACCTATAACAGCTAGTATTACAGAGTATATACCTACCTATATCTACTAGTATAACATAGTATATATCTATGTTAACTGCTAGTATAACAGAGTCTATACCTACCTATAACTGCTAGTATAACATAGTCTATACCTACCTATAACATCTATTATAACATAGCAATACCTACCTATAACTGCTAGCATAACATAGTCTATACCTATATATAACTGCTAGTATAACAGAGTATATACCTACCAATATCTGCTAGTATAACATAGTCTATACCTACCTATAACTGCTAGTATAACACAGTCTATACCTACCTATAACTGCTAGTATAACATATTCTATACCTACCTATAACTGCTAGTATAACATAGTCTATACCTACCTATAACTGCTAGTTACAGAGTATATACCTACCTATAACTGCTAGTATAACAGAGTATATACCTACCTATAACGCTAGTATAACATAGTCTATACCTACCTATAACTGCTAGTATAACACATTCTATACCTACCTATAACTGCTAGTATAACATATTCTATACCTAGCTATAACTGCTAGTATAACATAGTCTATACCTACCTATAACAGCTAGTATTACAGAGTATATACCTACCTATAACTGATAGTATAACAGAGTATATATCTACCTATAACCGCTAGTATAACATAGTCTATACATATCTATAACTGCTAGTATAACAGAGTATATACCTACCTATAACCGCTAGTATAACATAGTCTATACCTACCTATAACTGCTAGTATAACAGAGTCTATACCTACCTATAACTGCTAGTATAACATAGTAATACCTACCTATAACCGCTATTATAACATAATCTATACCTACCTATAACTGCTAGTATAACATAGTCTATACCTACCTATAACTGCTAGTAAAACAGAGTCTATACCTACCTATAACTGCTAGTATAACAGAGTATATACCTACCTCTAACCGCTGGTATAACATCGTGTATACCTACCTATAACTGCTAGTATAACACAGTCTATACCTACCTATAACTGCTAGCATAACATAGTCTATACCTACCTATAACTGCTAGTATAACATAGTCTATACCTACCTATAACAGCTAGTATTACAGAGTATATACCTACCTATAACTGCTAGTATAACAGACTATATAGCTATGTATAACTGCTAGTATAACAGAGTATATACCTACCTATAACTGCTAGTATAACAGACTATATATCTACCTATAACCGCTAGTATAACATAGTCTATACATATGTATAACTGCTAGTATAACAGAGTATATACCTACCTATAACTGCTAGCATAACAGAGTCTATACCTACCTATGACTGCTATTATAAAATAGTCTATACCTACCTATAACATCTATTATTACATAGGCAATACCTACCTATAACTGCTAGCATAACATAGTCTATACCTATATATCACTGCTAGTATAACAGAGTATATACCTACCAATATCTGCTAGTATAACATAGTCTATACCTAGCTATAACTGCTAGTATAACATAGTCTATACCTACCTATAACAGCTAGTATTACAGAGTATATACCTACCTATAACTGATAGTATAACAGAGTATATATCTACCTATAACCGCTAGTATAACATAGTCTACCTATCTATAACTGCTAGTATAACAGAGTATATACCTACCTATAACCGCTAGTATAACATAGTCCATACCTACCTATAACTGCTAGTATAACAGAGTCTATACCTACCTATTACTGCTAGTATAACATATTTCAATACCTACCTATAACCTCTATTATACATAGTCTATACCTACCTATAACTGCTAGTATAACATAATCTATACCTACCTATAACTGCTAGTAAAACAGAGTATATACCTACCTATTACTGCTAGTATAACGAATCTATACCTACCTATAACTGCTAGTATAACAGAGTATATACCTACCTCTAACCGCTGGTATAACATCGTGTATACCTACCTATAACTGCTAGTATAACACAGTCTATACCTACCTATAACTGCTAGTATAACATATTATATACCTACCTATAACTGCTAGTATAACATAGTCTATACCTACCTATAACAGCTAGTATTACAGAGTATATACCTACCTATAACTGCTATTATAACATACTATATATCTATGTATAACTGCTAGTATAACAGAGTATATACCTACCTATAACTGCTAGCATAACAGAGTCTATACCTACCTATAACATCTATTATTACATAGGCAATACCTACCTATAACTGCTAGCATAACATAGTCTATACCTATATATAACTGCTAGTATAACAGAGTATATACCTACCAATATCTGCTAGTATAACATAGTCTATACCTACCTATAACTGCTAGTATAACACAGTCTATACGTACCTATAACTGCTAATATAACATATTCTATACCTAGCTATAACTGCTAGTATAACATAGTCTATACCTATCTATAACAGCTAGTATTACAGAGTATATACCTACCTATAACCTCTATTATTACATAGTCAATACCTACCTATAACTGCTAGTATAACATAATCTATACCTACCTATAACTGCTAGTAAAACAGAGTATATACCTACCTATTACTGCTAGTATAACTGAGTCTATACCTACCTATAACTGCTAGTATAACAGAGTATATACCTACCTCTAACCGCTGGTATAACATCGTGTATACCTACCTATAACTGCTAGTATAACACAGTCTATACCTACCTATAACTGCTAGTATATCATATTCTATACCTACCTATAACTGCTAGTATAACATAGTCTATACCTACCTATAACAGCTAGTATTACAGAGTATATACCTACCTATAACTGATAGTATAACAGAGTATATATCTACCTATAACCGCTAGTATAACATAGTCTATACATATCTATAACTGCTAGTATAACAAGAGTATATACCTACCTATAACAGCTAGTATTACAGAGTATATACCTACCTATAACTGCTAGTATAACAGAGTATATAACTACCTATAACCGCTAGTATAACATAGTCCATACCTACCTATAACTGCTAGTATAACACATTCTATACGTACCTATAACTGCTAGTATAACATATTCTATACCTAGCTATAACCTCTATTATTACATAGTCAATACCTACCTATAACTGCTAGTATAACATAATATATACCTACCTATAACTGCTAGTAAAACAGAGTCTATACCTACCTATAACTGCTAGTATAACAGAGTATATACCTACCTCTAACCGCTGGTATAACATCGTGTATACCTACCTATAACTGCTAGTATAACACAGTCTATACCTACCTATAACTGCTAGTATAACATATTCTATATCTACCTATAACTGCTAGTATAACATAGTCTATACCTACCTATAACAGCTAGTATTACAGAGTATATACCTACCTATAACTGCTAGTATAACAGACTATATATCTATGTATAACTGCTAGTATAACAGAGTATATACCTACCTATAACTGCTAGCATAACAGAGTCTATATCTACCTATGACTGCTATTATAAAATAGTCTATACCTACCTATAACATCTATTATTACATAGGCAATACCTACCTATAACTGCTAGCATAACATAGTCTATACCTATATATAACTGCTAGTATAACAGAGTATATACCTACCAATATCTGCTAGTATAACATAGTCTATACCTACCTATAACTGCTAGTATAACACAGTCTATACCTACCTATAACTGCTAGTATAACATATTCTATACCTAGCTATAACTGCTAGTATAACATAGTCTATACCTACCTATAACAGCTAGTATTACAGAGTATATACCTACCTATAACTGATAGTATAACAGAGTATATATCTACCTATAACCGCTAGTATAACATAGTCTATACCTACCTATAACATCTATTATTACATAGGCAATACTACCTATAACTGCTAGCATAACATAGTCTATACCTATATATAACTGCTAGTATAACAGAGTATATACCTACCAATATCTGCTAGTATAACATAGTCTATACCTACCTATAACTGCTAGTATAACACAGTATATACCTACCTATAACTTCTAGTATAACATATTCTATACCTAGCTATAACTGCTAGTATAACATAGTCTATACCTACCTATAACAGCTAGTATTACAGAGTATATACCTACCTATAACTGATAGTATAACAGAGTATATATCTACCTATAACCGCTAGTATAACATAGTCTATACATATCTATAACTGCTAGTATAACAGAGTATATACCTACCTAAAACCGCTAGTATAACATAGTCCATACCTACCTATAACTGCTAGTATAACAGAGTCTATACCTACCTATTACTGCTAGTATAACATATTTCAATACCTACCTATAACCTCTATTATTACATAGTCAATACCTACCTATAACTGCTAGTATAACATAATCTATAGACTATACCTACCTATAACTGCTAGTAAAACGGAGTATATACCTACCTATAACTGCTAGTAAAACAGAGTATATACCTACCTATTACTGCTAGTATAACTGAGTCTATACCTACCTATAACTGCTAGTAAAACAGAGAATATACCTACATATAACTGCTAGGATAACAAAGTATATACCTATCTATAACAGAGTCTATACCTACCTATTACTGCTAGTATATCATATTTCAATACCTACCTATAACCTCTATTATTACATAGTCTATACCTACCTATGACTGCTATTATAAAATAGTCTATACCTACCTATAACATCTATTATTACATAGGCAATACCTACCTATAACTGCTAGCATAACATAGTCTATACCTATATATAACTGCTAGTATAACAGAGTATATACCTACCAATATCTGCTAGTATAACATAGTCTATACCTACCTATAACTGCTAGTATAACACAGTCTATACCTACCTATAACTGCTAGTATAACATATTCTATACCTAGCTATAACTGCTAGTATAACATAGTCTATACCTACCTATAACAGCTAGTATTACAGAGTATATACCTACCTATAACTGATAGTATAACAGAGTATATATCTACCTATAACCGCTAGTATAACATAGTCTATACCTACCTATAACATCTATTATTACATAGGCAATACTTACCTATAACTGCTAGCATAACATAGTCTATACCTATATATAACTGCTAGTATAACAGAGTATATACCTACCAATATCTGCTAGTATAACATAGTCTATACCTACCTATAACTGCTAGTATAACACAGTATATACCTACCTATAACTGCTAGTATAACATATTCTATACCTAGCTATAACTGCTAGTATAACATAGTCTATACCTACCTATAACAGCTAGTATTACAGAGTATATACCTACCTATAACTGCTAGTATAACAGAGTATATATCTACCTATAACCGCTAGTATAACATAGTCTATACATATCTATAACTGCTAGTATAACAGAGTAATACCTACCTATAACCGCTAGTATAACATAGTCCATACCTACCTATAACTGCTAGTATAACAGAGTCTATACCTACCTATTACTGCTAGTATAACATATTTTATACCTACCTATAACCTCTATTATTACATAGTCAATACCTACCTATAACTGCTAGTATAACATAATCTATACCTACCTATAACTGCTAGTATAACAGAGTATATACCTACCTATAACTGCTAGTATAACAGAGTATATACCTACCTATAACTGCTAGTATAACATAGTCTATACCTACCTATAACTGCTAGTATAACAGAGTATATACCTACCTATAACTGCTAGTATAACATAGTCTATACCTAACTATTACTGCTAGTATAACATAGTTATACCTACCTATAACCTCTATTATTACATAGTCTATACCTACCTATAACTGCTAGTATAAAATAGTCTATACCTACCTATAACTGCTATTATAACATAGGCTATACCTACCTATAACTGCTAGTATAACATAGTCTATACCTATCTATAACTGCTAGTATAACATAGTATATACCTACCTATAACTGCTAGTATAACATAGTCTATACCTACCTATAACTGCTAGTATAACATAGTCTATACCTACCTATAACTGCTAGTATAACATAGTATATACCTACCTATAACTGCTAGTATAACATAGTCTATACCTACCTATAACTGCTAGTATAATATAATCTATACCTACCTATTACTGCTAGTATAACTGAGTCTATACCTACCTATAACTGCTAGTATAACAGAGTATATACCTACCTATAACCGCTAGTATAACATAGTCCATACCTACCTATAACTGCTAGTATAACAAATTTCAATACCTACCTATAACCTCTATTATTACATAGTCAATAACTACCTATAACTGCTAGTATAATATAATCTATACATACCTATAACTGCTAGTAAAACAGAGTATATATCTACCTATTACTGCTAGTATAACTGAGTCTATACCTATATATAACTGCTAGTATAACAGAGTATATACCTGCCTATAGCCGCTAGTATAACATAGTCTATACATATTTATAACTGCTAGTATAACAGAGTATATACCTACCTATAACTGCTAGCATAACAGAGTCTATACCTAACTATGACTGCTAGTATAAAATAGTCTATACCTACCTATAACCTCTATTATTACATAGGCAATACCTACCTATAACTGCTAGTATAACAGAGTATATACCTACCTATAACTGCTAGGATAACAAAGTATATACCTACCTATAACCGCTAGTATAACATAGTCTATACATATCTATAACTGCTAGTATAACAGAGTATATACCTACCTATAACCGCTAGTATAACATAGTCTATACATATCTATAACTGCTAGTATAACAGAGTATATACCTACCTATAACCGCAAGTATAACATAGTCCATACCTACCTATAACTGCTAGTATAACATATTTCAATACCTACCTATAACCTCTATTATTACATAGTCAATACCTACCTATAACTGCTAGTATAACATAATCTATATCTACCTATAACTGCTAGTAAAACAGAGTATATACCTACATATTACTGCTAGTATAACTGAGTCTATACCTACCTATAACTGCTAGTATAACATATTATATACCTACCTATAACTGCTAGTAAAACAGAGTATATACCTACCTATTACTGCTAGTATAACTGAGTCTATACCTACCTATAACTGCTAGTATAACAGAGTATATACCTACCTATAACTGCTGGTATAACATCGTGTATACCTACCTATAACTGCTAGTATAACACAGTCTATACCTACCTAAAACTGCTAGTATAACATATTCTATACCTACCTATAACTGCTAGTATAATATAGTCTATACCTACCTATAACAGCTAGTATTACAGAGTATATACCTACCTATAACTGCTAGCATAACAGAGTCTATACCTACCTATGACTGCTATTATAAAATAGTCTATACCTACCTATAACATCTATTATTACATAGGCAATACCTACCGATAACTGCTAGCATAACATAGTCTATACCTATATATAACTGCTAGTATAACAGAGTATATACCTACCAATATCTGCTAGTATAACATATTCTATACCTAGCTATAACTGCTGGTATAACATAGTCTATACCTACCTATAACAGCTAGTATTACAGAGTATATACCTACCTATAACTGCTAGTATAACAGAGTATATACCTACCTATAACCGCTAGTATAACATAGTCCATACCTACCTATAACTGCTAGTATAACATATTTCAATACCTACCTATAACCTCTATTATTACATAGTCAATACCTACCTATAACTGCTAGTATAACATAATCTATATCTACCTATAACTGCTAGTAAAACAGAGTATATACCTACATATTACTGCTAGTATAACTGAGTCTATACCTACCTATAACTGCTAGTATAACATATTATATACCTACCTATAACTGCTAGTAAAACAGAGTATATACCTACCTATTACTGCTAGTATAACTGAGTCTATACCTACCTATAACTGCTAGTATAACAGAGTATATACCTACCTATAACTGCTGGTATAACATCGTGTATACCTACCTATAACTGCTAGTATAACACAGTCTATACCTACCTAAAACTGCTAGTATAACATATTCTATACCTACCTATAACTGCTAGTATAATATAGTCTATACCTACCTATAACAGCTAGTATTACAGAGTATATACCTACCTATAACTGCTAGCATAACAGAGTCTATACCTACCTATGACTGCTATTATAAAATAGTCTATACCTACCTATAACATCTATTATTACATAGGCAATACCTACCGATAACTGCTAGCATAACATAGTCTATACCTATATATAACTGCTAGTATAACAGAGTATATACCTACCAATATCTGCTAGTATAACATATTCTATACCTAGCTATAACTGCTGGTATAACATAGTCTATACCTACCTATAACAGCTAGTATTACAGAGTATATACCTACCTATAACTGCTAGTATAACAGAGTATATACCTACCTATAACCGCTAGTATAACATAGTCCATACCTACCTATAACTGCTAGTATAACAGAGTCTATACCTACCTATTACTGCTAGTATAACATGTTTCAATACCTACCTATAACCTCTATTATTACATAGTCAATACCTACCTATAACTGCTAGTATAATATAATCTATACCTACCTATTACTGCTAGTATAACTGAGTCTATACCTACCTATAACTGCTAGTATAACAGAGTATATACCTACCTATAACCGCTAGTATAACATAGTCCATACCTACCTATAACTGCTAGTATAACAGAGTCTATACCTACCTATTACTGCTAGTATAACATGTTTCAATACCTACCTATAACCTCTATTATTACATAGTCAATACCTACCTATAACTGCTAGTATAATATAATCTATACCTACCTATAACTGCTAGTAAAACAGAGTATATACCTACCTATTACTGCTAGTATAACTGAGTCTATACCTACCTATAACTGCTAGTATAACAGAGTATATACCTACCTATAACCGCTAGTATAACATAGTCTATACATATTTATAACTGCTAGTATAACAGAGTATATACCTACCTATAACTGCTAGCATAACAGAGTCTATACCTAACTATGACTGCTAGTATAAAATAGTCTATACCTACCTATAACCTCTATTATTACATAGGCAATACCTACCTATAACTGCTAGTATAACAGAGTATATACCTACCTATAACTGCTAGGATAACAAAGTATATACCTACCTATAACCGCTAGTATAACATAGTCTATACATATCTATAACTGCTAGTATAACAGAGTATATACCTACCTATAACCGCTAGTATAACATAGTCTATACATATCTATAACTGCTAGTATAACAGTATATACCTACCTATAACCGCTAGTATAACATAGTCCATACCTACCTATAACTGCTAGTATAACAGAGTCTATACCTACCTATTACTGCTAGTATACATATTCATACCTACCTATAACCCATTATTACATAGTCAATACCTACCTATAACTGCTAGTATAATATAATCTATACCTACCTATTACTGCTAGTATAACTGAGTCTATACCTACCTATAACTGCTAGTATAACAGAGTATATACCTACCTATAACCGCTAGTATAACATAGTCCATACCTACCTATAACTGCTAGTATAACAGAGTCTATACCTACCTATTACTGCTAGTATAACATATTTCAATACCTACCTATAACCTCTATTATTACATAGTCAATACCTACCTATAACTGCTAGTATAATATAATCTATACCTACCTATAACTGCTAGTAAAACAGAGTATATACCTACATATTACTGCTAGTATAACTGAGTATATACCTACCTATAACTGCTAGTATAACATATTATATACCTACCTATAACTGCTAGTATAACAGAGTATATACCTACCTATAACAGCTAGTATAACATAGTCTATACATATTTATAACTGCTAGTATAACAGAGTATATACCTACCTATAACCGCTAGCATAACAGAGTCTATATAAACTATGACTGCTAGTATAAAATAGTCTATACCTACGTATAACCTCTATTATTACATAGGCAATACCTACCTATAACTGCTAGTATAACATAGTCTATACCTTTCTATAACTGCTAGCATAACATAGTCTATACCTACCTATAACTGCTAGGATAACAAAGTATATACCTACCTATAACCGCTAGTATAACATAGTCCATACCTACCTATAACTGCTAGTATAACATAGTATATACCTACCTATAACTGCTAGTATAACATAGGCTATACCTACCTATAACAGCTAGTATAACAGAGTATATACCTACCTATAACCGCTAGTATAACATAGTCTATACATATCATAACTGCTAGTATAACAGAGTATATACCTACCTATAACCGCTAGTATAACATAGTCTATACATATCTATAACTGCTAGTATAACAGAGTATATACCTACCTATACACGCTAGTATAACATAGTCCATACCTACCTATAACTGCTAGTATAACAGAGTCTATACCTACCTATTACTGCTAGTATAAAATATTTCAATACCTACCTATAACCTCTATTATTACATAGTCAATACCTATCTATACATGCTAGTATAACATAGTCTATACCTACCTATAACTGCTAGTAAAACAGAGTATATACCTACCTATAACTGCTAGTATAACTGAGTCTATACCTACCTATAACTGCTAGTATAACATAGTATATACCTACCTATAACTATCTATCTATCTTCCTATTAGTCAAACCCCTGATGGGGACCTTAGACTTTGACGCGCGTCAACTGACAAGAATGTTAGTAAGAGATGAAATAAAAGATGATAAAAAGAATGATGTTAGGTTGGTTAAAACAGGTTAAGAACAGGGCAGGTTTATTTAGGGAGAAACATGTTCAATCCGACTTGCAGCCAGACTGAACTGTGGGCCAGACAAGGTGACAATATCTGGGGGCAAAGCATTCCAGTGGACAATGGTTCTTGGAAAGAAGGAATATTTATGGTAGTCAGTCACTGTTTGGATCTGTCGGAATGCTTGGGAATGGGATGTTCTGGAAGATCTTGTATTTGGGGTAAGGTAGTTTTCAGCTTGAATGGCAACTTGGTTATGGAGGATGTTGTGGAACATAACCAATCTTTGGTCGATGCGACGAAGGTCAAGGCGTCTCCAATTTAGGGAGTTCAACATTTTTGTGACACTGGACGTTCGGCCGTAGTCTTGTTTGGCCCAGCGGGCAGCTCTGCGCTGTACAGACTCAAGCTGGTCTATGAGAACTGCCGTATACGGTGACCAAATCGTGGAGCTATACTCAAGCTGGGGCCTTACCAGTGTCTTGTATGCTGTTGATTTTAACCTTTCTGAGTGTACTTTGATGTTTCGTCTTAGAAAACCCAATGTTTGACTTGCTTTTTTGCTGATGTTGTCTATGTGTTTGTTAAAGTTTAAATCACTTGATATTGTTACTCCCAGGTATTTTGCTGAAGAAACAGTTTCTAAGAAGGTATTATGCAGACGATATTTCGTGGATATGACTAGTTTGCGTTTGGTGATCTGAATAACCTGGCACTTTGATGGATTGAATTTCATTTCCCATTTGGATTCCCATTGTTCAAGCTGGTGTAAGTCTTGCTGTAGTAGGCTGGAATGAGAAGAAACAGTCAGAGAAAGATTAAAGAGCTGTGTCATCGGCGAAGAGGCGGACTTTAGAGTGTTTGACAAAATCTGGGAGGTCATTGATGTATATGAGAAAGAGGAGTGGTCCGAGGACCGAACCCTGTGGGACACCGGAGGAGACTGGTATGGTACTGGACTTAGAGCCATTGACTACGACGGACTGTGACCTGTTGTCTAGGAAGCTTTTAATCTATGAGAGAGTTTGACCCCTTATGCCATAATAATGTAGCTTATACAGGAGCTTTTCATGGTTGACCATATCAAAGGCTTTTGAGAAGTCAAGGAGTATTAAGTCAACTTGACTTCTCTGGTTTATGGATTTGAGGATGTCGTCTATTAGCATGAGGAGTTGGGTTTGACATGACCTTTTTTTCTCGGAAACCATGTTGTAGTTCATAGAAGAGGTTGGCTTGTGTGAAGTGCTTTGTTACGCTAGATGAGACAATGTGTTCCAGTGTTTTGCACAGGATACAGGTAAGAGAGATTGGTCGGTAGTTTGCAGGGTCGGACTTTGTGCCTTTTTTATAAATAGGGGCTACATTTGCCATTTTCCAGATATCAGGTAGGGTACTGGTCTGCAGAGACTTTTTGAAAAGTTCACATAGGATTGGGGCCATTTCTTTGCAGGTGTTTTTGAGTACTATTGGTCTAATTTGGTCTGGTCCTGCAGCCTTATGGGGGTTGAGGTTTAACTGCTAGTATAACAGAGTATATACCTACCTATAACCGCTAGTATAACATAGTCCATACCTACCTATAACTGCTAGTATAACATAGATTATACCTACCTATAACCGCTATTATAACATAGTATATACCTACCTATAACTGCTAGTATAACATAGTCTATACCTACCTATAACTGCTAGTAAATCAGAGTATATACCTACCTATAATTGCTAGTATAACATAGTCTATACATATCTATAACTGCTAGTATAACAGAGTATAGTATATACCTACCTATAATTGCTAGTATAACAGAGTATATACCTACCTATTACTGCTAGTATAACAGACTCTATACCTACCTATAACTGCTAGTATAACATAGTATATAGCTACCTTAAACCTCTATTATAACATAGTCTATACCTACCTATAACTGCTAGTATAACAGAGTCTATACTTATATATAACTGCTAGTATAACAGAGTATATACCTACCTATATTTGCTTGTATAACAAAGTCAATACCTACCTATAACTGCTAGTATAACATACTCTATACCTACCTATAACTGCTAGTATAACATAGTATATGCCTACGTATAACTGCTAGTATAACACAGTCTATACCTACCTATAACTGCTAGTATAACATATTCTATACCTACCTATAACTTATATTATTACATAGTCAATACCTACCTATAACTGCTAGTATAACATAGTCTATACCTATCTATAACTGCTAGTATAACATAGTATATACCTACCTATATCTGCTAGTATAACATAGTCTATACCTACCTATAACTGCTAGTATAACACAGTCTATATCTACCTATTACTGCTAGTATAACATATTCTATACCTAGCTATAACTGCTAGTATAACATAGTCTATACCTACCTATAACAGCTAGTATTACAGAGTATATACCTACCTATAACTGTTAGTATAACAGAGTATATATCTACCTATAACCGCTAGTATAACATAGTCTATACATATCTATAACTGCTAGTATAACATAGTCTATACCTACCTATTACTGCTAGTATAACATATTTCAATACCTACCTATAACCTCTATTATTACATAGTCAATACCTACCTATAACTGCTAGTATAACATAATCTATATCTACCTATAACTGCTAGTAAAACAGAGTATATACCTACATATTACTGCTAGTATAACTGAGTCTATACCTACCTATAACTGCTAGTATAACATATTATATACCTACCTATAACTGCTAGTATAACAGAGTATATACCTACCTATTACTGCTAGTATAACTGAGTCTATACCTACCTATAACTGCTAGTATAACAGAGTATATACCTACCTATAACCGCTGGTATAACATCGTGTATACCTACCTATAACTGCTAGTATAACACAGTCTATACCTACCTATAACTGCTAGTATAACATATTCTATACCTACCTATAACTGCTAGTATAATAGTCTATACCTACCTATAACAGCTAGTATTACAGAGTATATACCTACCTATAACTGCTAGTATAACAGACTATATATCTATGTAGAACTGCTAGTATAACAGAGAATATACCTACCTATAACTGCTAGCATAACAGAGTCTATACCTACCTATGACTGCTATTATAAAATAGTCTATACCTACCTATAACATCTATTATTACATAGGCAATACCTACCTATAACTGCTAGCATAACATAGTCTATACCTATATATAACCGCTAGTATAACATAGTCCATACCTACCTATAACTGCTAGTATAACAGAGTCTATACCTACCTATTACTGC
>CM026402.1:15786014-15868405 GCA_014843695.1 Archivesica marissinica
GGACAATGATTTCACTTGTATGTTATACGGTCGGACAATGATTTCACTTGTACGTTATACAGTGAACTTGTACTGTCGGACAATGATTTCACTTGTACGTTATACAGTGAACGTTATACGGTTGGACAATGATTTCACTTGTACGTTATACAGTGAAAGTTATACGGTCGGACAATGATTTCACTTGTATCTTATACAGTGAACGTTATATGGTCGGACAATGATTTCACTTGTATGTTATATGGTCGGACAATGATTTCACTTGTACGTTATACAGTGAACGTTATACGGTCGGACAATGATTTCACTTTTATGTTATACAGTGAACGTTATAAGGTCGGACAATGATTTCACTTGTACGTTATACGGTCGGACAATGATTTCACTTGTACGTTATATGGTCGGACAATGATTTCACTTTTACGTTATACGGTCGGAAAATGATTTCACTTGAATGTTATACGGTCGGACAATGATTTCACGTGTACGTTATACAGTGAACGTTATACGGTCGAACAATGATTTCACTTGTACGTTATACAGTGAACGTTATATGGTCGGACAATGATTTCACCTGTACGTTATACGGTCGGACAATGATTTCACTTGTACGATATACGGTCGGACAATGATTTCACTTCTACGTTATACGGTCGGACAATGATTTCTCTTGTACGTTATATGGTCGGACAATGATTTCACTTGAATGTTATACGGTCGGACAATGATTTCATTTGTACGTTATACAGTGAATGTTATACGGTCGGACAATGATTTCACTTGTACGTTATACAGTGAACGTTATACGATCGGACAATGATTTCACTTGTACGTTATACAGTGAATGTTATACGGTCGGACAATGATATCACTTGTACGTTATACAGTGAAAGTTATACGGTCGGACAATGATTTCACTTGTATGTTATACAGTGAACGTTATATGGTCGGACAATGATTTCACTTGTATGTTATATGGTCGGACAATGATTTCACTTGTACGTTATACGGTCGAACAATGATTTCACTTGTATGTTATAGAGTGAACGTTATACAGTCGGACAATGATTTCACCTGTACGTTATACGGTCGGACAATGATTTCACTTGTACGTTATACGGTCGGACAATGATTTCACTTGTACGTTATACGGTCGGACAATGATTTCACTTGTACGTTATACAGTGACACGTTATACGTTGGACAATGATTTCACTTGTACGTTATACAGTGAATGTTATACGGTCGGACAATGATTTCACTTGTACGTTATACGGTCGGACAATGATTTCACTTGTACGTTATACGGTCGGACAATGATTTCACTTGTACGTTATACAGTGACATACGGTCGGACATGATTTCACTTGTACGTATACGGTCGGACAATGATTTCACTTTACGTTAACGGTCGGACAATGATTTCACTTGTACGTTATAGTGAACATTGATTTCACTTGTTATACTTGTACGTTGATACAGTGAACGTTATACGGTCGGACAATGATTTCACTGTACGTTATACAGTCGGTCGGACAATGATTTCACTTGTACGTTATACAGTGAACGTTATACGGTCGGACAATGATTTCACTTGTACGTTATACAGTGAACGTTATACGGTCGGACAATGATTTCACTTGTACGTTATACAGTGAACGTTATACGGTCGGACAATGATTTCACTTGTACGTTATACGGTCGGACAATGATTTCACTTGTACGTTATACGGTCGGACAATGATTTCACTTGTACGTTATACGGTCGGAAATGATTTCACTTGAACGTTATACGGTCGGACAATGATTTCCTGTACGTTGTACAGTGAACGTATACGGTCGAACAATGATTTCACTTGTATGTTATACAGTGAACGTTATACGGTCGGACAATGATTTCACTTGTACGTTATACTCGGACAATGATTTCACTTGTACGTTATACGTCGGACAATGATTTCACTTGTACGTTATACGGTCGACAATGATTCTACTTGTACGTTATACGGTCGGACAATGATTTCACTGATGTTATACGGTCGGACAATGATTTCACTTGTACGTTATACAGTGAACGTTATACGGTCGGACAATGATTTCACTTGTACGTTATACAGTGAACGTTATACGGTCGGACAATGATTTCACTTGTACGTTATACAGTGAACGTTATACGGTCGGACAATGATTTCACTTGTACGTTATACAGTGAACGTTATACGGTCGGACAATGATTTCACTTGTATGTTATATGGTCGGACAATGATTTCACTTGTACGTTATACGGTCGAACAATGATTTCACTTGTATGTTATAGAACGTATCAGCGACAATGATTCACTGTACGTTATACGGTCGGACAATGATTTCACTTGTACGTTATACGGTCGGACAATGATTTCACTTGTATGTTATACGTCGGACAATGATTTCATTTGTACGTTATACAGTGAACGTTATACGGTCACAATGATTTCACTTGTACTATACAGTGAATGTTATACGGTCGGACAATGATTTCACTTGTACGTTATACGGTCGGACAATGATTTCACTTGTAGTTTCGTTATACGGTCGGACAATGATTTCACATGTACGTTATACGGTCGGATAATGATTTCACTTGTACGTTATACGGTCAGACAATGATTTCACTTTTACGTTATACGGTCGGACAATGATTTCACTTGTACGTTATACGGTCAGACAATGATTTCACTTGTTATACGGTCGGACAATGATTTCACTTGTACGTTATACGGTCGGACAATGATTTCACTGGTACGTTAAACAGTCGGACAATGATTTCACTTGTACGGTATACAGTGAACATTATACGGTTGGACAATGATTTCACTTGTACGTTATACAGTGAACGTTATACGGTCGGACAATGATTTCACTTGTACGTTATACAGTGAACATTATACGGTCAGACAATGATTTCACTTGTACGTTATACAGTGAACGTTATACGGTCGGACAATGATTTCACTTGTACGTTATACAGTGAACGTTATACGGTCGGACAATGATTTCACTTGTACGTTATACGGTCGAACAATGATTTCACTTGTATGTTATACAGTGAACGTTATACGGACGGACAATGATTTCACTTGTACGTTATACGGTCGGACAATGATTTCACTTGAATGTTATACGGTCGGACAATGGTTACATTTGTACGTTATACAGTGAACTTATACGGTCGGACAATGATTTCACTTGTATGTTATAGAGTGAACGTTATACAGTCGGACAATGATTTCACTTGTACGTTATACGGTCGGACAATGATTTCACTTGTACGTTATACGGTCGGACAATGATTTCACTTGAATGTTATACGGTCGGACAATGATTTCATTTGTACGTTAATACAGTGAACGTTATACGGTCGGACAATGATTTCACTTGTACATTATACAGTGAACGTTATACGGTCGGACAATGATTTCACTTGTATGTTAAACATTCGGACAATGATTTCACTTGTACGGTATACAGTGAACATTATACGGTTGGACAATGATTTCACTTGTATGTTATACGGTCGGACAATGATTTCTCTGGTACGTTAAACAGTCGGACACTGATTTCACTTGTACGTTATACAGTGAACATTGTACTGTCGGACAATAATTTCACTTGTACGTTATACAGTGAACGTTATACGGTTGGACAATGATTTCACTTGTACGTTATACAGTGAAAGTTATACGGTCGGACAATGATTTCACTTGTATCTTATACAGTGAACGTTATATGGTCGGACAATGATTTCACTTGTATGTTATATGGTCGGACAATGATTTCACTTGTACGTTATACAGTGAACGTTATACGGTCGGACAATGATTTCACTTTTATGTTATACAGTGAACGTTATAAGGTCGGACAATGATTTCACTTGTACGTTATACGGTCGGACAATGATTTCACTTGTACGTTATATGGTCGGACAATGATTTCACTTGTACGTTATACGGTCGGAAAATGATTTCACTTGAATGTTATACGGTCGGACAATGATTTCACGTGTACGTTATACAGTGAACGTTATACGGTCGAACAATGATTTCACTTGTACGTTATACAGTGAACGTTATATGGTCGGACAATGATTTCACTTGTACGTTATACGTTATAGGTCGGACAATGATTTCACTTGTACGATATACGGTCGGACAATGATTTCACTTCTACGTTATACGGTCGGACAATGATTTCTCTTGTACGTTATATGGTCGGACAATGATTTCACTTGAATGTTATACGGTCGGACAATGATTTCATTTGTACGTTATACAGTGAATGTTATACGGTCGGACAATGATTTCACTTGTACGTTATACAGTGAACGTTATACGATCGGACAATGATTTCACTTGTACGTTATACAGTGAATGTTATACGGTCGGACAATGATATCACTTGTACGTTATACAGTGAAAGTTATACGGTCGGACAATGATTTCACTTGTATCTTATACAGTGAACGTTATATGGTCGGACAATGATTTCACTTGTATGTTATATGGTCGGACAATGATTTCACTTGTACGTTATACGGTCGAACAATGATTTCACTTGTATGTTATAGAGTGAACGTTATACAGTCGGACAATGATTTCACCTGTACGTTATACGGTCGGACAATGATTTCACTTGTACGTTATACGGTCGGACAATGATTTCACTTGAATGTTATACGGTCGGACAATGATTTCATTTGTACGTTATACAGTGAACGTTATACGGTCGGACAATGATTTCACTTGTACGTTATACAGTGAATGTTATACGGTCGGACAATGATTTCACTTGTACGTTATACGGTCGGACAATGATTTCACTTGTACGTTATACGGTCGGACAATGATTTCACATGTACGTTATACGGTCGGATAATGATTTCAATCGTACGTTATACGGTCAGACAATGATTTCACTTTTACGTTATACGGTCGGACAATGATTTCACTTGTACGTTATACGGTCAGACAATGATTTCACTTGTTATACGGTCGGACAATGATTTCACCTGTACGTTATACGGTCAGACAATGATTTCACTGGTACGTTAAACAGTCGGACAATGATTTCACTTGTACGGTATACAGTGAACATTATACGGTTGGACAATGATTTCACTTGTACGTTATACAGTGAACGTTATACGGTCGGACAACGATTTCACTTGTACGTTATACAGTGAACATTATACGGTCAGACAATGATTTCACTTGTACGTTATACAGTGAACGTTGTACGCTCGGACAATGATTTCACTTGTACGTTATACAGTGAACGTTATACGGTCGGACAATGATTTCACTTGTACGTTATACGGTCGAACAATGATTTCACTTGTATGTTATACAGTGAACGTTCTACGGACGGACAATGATTTCACTTGTACGTTATACGGTCGGACAATGATTTCACTTGAATGTTATACGGTCGGACAATGATTACATTTGTACGTTATACAGTGAACGTTATACGGTCGGACAATGATTTCACTTGTACGTTATACAGTGAACGTTATACGGTCGGACAATGATTTCACTTGTACGTTATACAGTGAATGTTATACGGTCGGACAATGATATCACTTGTACGTTATACAGTGAAAGTTATACGGTCGTACAATGATTTCACTTGTATGTTATACAGTGAACGTTGTACGGTCGGACAATGATTTCACTTGTATGTTTTACGGTCGGACAATGATTTCACTTGTACGTTATATGGTCGAACAATGATTTCACTTTTATGTTATAGAGTGAACGTTATACGGTCGGACAATGATTTCACCTGTACGTTATACGGTCGGACAATGATTTCACTTGTACGTTATACGGTCGGGCAATGATTTCACTTGTACGTTATACGGTCGGACAATGATTTCACTTGTATGTTATATGGTCGTACAATGATTTCACTTGTATGTTATACAGTCGGACAATGAGTTCACTTATACGTTATACAGTGAACGTTATACGGTCGGACAATGATTTCACTTGTACATTATACATTCGGATAATGAATTCACTTGAATGTTATACGGTCGGACAATGATTTCACTTGTACATTATACAGTGAACGTTATACGGTCGGACAATGATTTCACTTGTACATTATACAGTGAATGTTGTATGGTCGGACAATGATTTTACTTGTACGTTATACAGTGAACGTAAGATCGGACAATGATTTCACTTGTACGTTATACAGTGAACGTTATACGGTCGGACAATGACTTCACATGTATGTTATACGGTCGGACAATGATATCACGTGTACGTTATACAGTGAACGTTATACGCTTGGACAATGATTTCACTTGTACGCTATACGGTCGGACAAAGATTTCACTTTTACGTTATACAGTGAACGTTATACGGTCGGACAATGATTTCACTTGTACGTTATACAGTGAACATTATACGGTCGGACAATGATTTCACTTTTATGTTATACAGTGAATGTTATAAGGTCGGACATTGATTTCACTTGTACGTTATACGGTCGGACAATGATTTCACTTGTACGTTATACGGTCGGACAATGATTTCACTTGTACGTTATATGGTCGGACAATGAGTTCACTTGAATGTTATACGGTCGGACAATGATTTCATTTTTACGTTATACAGTGAACGTTATACGGTCGGACAATGATTTCACTTGTACGTTATACAGTGAACGTTATACGGTCGGACAATGATTTCACTTGTACGTTATACAGTGAATGTTATACGGTCGGACAATGATATCACTTGTACGTTATACAGTGAAAGTTATACGGTCGGACAATGATTTCACTTGTATGTTATACAGTGAACGTTATACGGTCGGACAATGATTTCACTTGTATGTTATATGGTCGGACAATGATTTCACTTGTACGTTATACAGTCGAACAATGATTTCACTTGTATGTTATAGAGTGAACGTTATACAGTCGGACAATGATTTCACCTGTACGTTATACGGTCGGACAATGATTTCACTTGTACGTTATACGGTCGGACAATGATTTCACTTGAATGTTATACGGTCGGACAATGATTTCATTTGTACGTTAATACAGTGAACGTTATACGGTCGGACAATGATTTCACTTGTACATTATACAGTGAACGTTATACGGTCGGACAATGATTTCACTTGTATGTTAAACATTCGGACAATGATTTCACTTGTACGGTATACAGTGAACATTATACGGTTGGACAATGATTTCACTTGTATGTTATACGGTCGGACAATGATTTCTCTGGTACGTTAAACAGTCGGACACTGATTTCACTTGTACGTTATACAGTGAACATTGTACTGTCGGACAATAATTTCACTTGTACGTTATACAGTGAACGTTATACGGTTGGACAATGATTTCACTTGTACGTTATACAGTGAACGTTATATGGTCGGACAATGATTTCACTTGTACGTTATACAGTGAACGTTATACGGTCGGACAATGATTTCACTTGTACGTTATACGGTCGAACAATGATTTCACTTGTATGTTATACAGTGAACGTTATACGGACGGACAATGATTTCACTTGTACGTTATACGGTCGGACAATGATTTCACTTGAATGTTATACGGTCGGACAATGATTACATTTGTACGTTATACAGTGAACATTATACGGTCGGACAATGATATCACTTGTACGTTATACAGTGAACGTTATACGGTCGGACAATGATTTCACTTGTACGCTATACGGTCTGACAATGATTTCACTTGTATGTTATACAATGAACGTTATACGGTCGGACAATGATTTCACTTGTACGTTATACAGTGAACGTTATACGGTCGGACAATGATTTCACTTGTACGTTATACAGTGAATGTTATACGGTCGGACAATGATTTCACTTGTACGTTATACAGTGAACGTTATATGGTCGGTCAATGATTTCACTTGTACGTTATACTGTCGGACAATGATTTCACTTGTACGTTATATGGTCGGACAATGATTTCACTTGTATGTTATACAGTGAACGTTATACGGTTGGACAATGATTTCACTTGTATGTTTTACAGTCGTACAATGATTTCACTTGTACGTTATATGGTCGGACAATGATTTCACTTTTATGTTATACAGTGAACGTTATACGGTAGGACAATGATTTCGCATGTATGTTATACGGTCGGACAATGATATCACTTGTATGTTATACGGTCGGACAATGATTTCACTTGTACGTTATACGGTCGGACAATGATTTCACTTGTACGTTATACAGTGAATGTTATTCGGTGGGACAATGATTTCACTAATACGTTATACGGTCGGACAATGATTTCACTTGTACGTTATACGGTCGGACAATGATTTCACATGTACGTTATACGGTCGGACAATGATTTCACTTGTACGTTATACGGTCAGACAATGAGTTCACTTTTACGTTATACGGGCGGACAGTGATTTCATTTGTACGTTATACGGTCAGACATTGATTTCACTTGTTATACGGTCGGACAATGATTTCATTTGTACGTTATACAGTGAACGTTATACGGTCAGACAATGATTTCACTTGTACGTTATACAGTGAACGTTGTACGATCGGAAAATGATTTCACTTGTACGTTATACAGTGAACGTTATACGGTCGGACAATGATTTCACTTGTACACTATACGGTCGAACAATGATTTCACTTGTACGTTATACGGTCAGTCAATGATTTCACTTGTTATACGGTCGGACAATGATTTCACTTGTATGTTATACGGTCGGACAATGATTTCACTGGTATCTTAAACATTCGAACAATGATTTCACTTGTACAGTATACAGTGAACGTTATACGGTCAGACAATGATTTCACTTGTACGTTATACAGTGAACGTTGTACGGTCGGACAATGATTTCACTTGTACGCTATACGGTCGAACAATGATTTCACTTGTATGTTATACAGTGAACGTTATAGGGTCGGACAATGATTTCACTTGTACATTATACGGTAGGACAATGATTTCACTTGTACGTTATATGGTCGGACAATGATTTCACTTGAATGTTATACGGTCGGACAATGATTTCATTTGTACCTTATACAGTGTACGTTATACGGTCGGACAATGATTTCACATGTACGTTATATGGTCGGACAATGATTTCACTTGTACGTTATATGGTCAGCCATGATTTCACTTTTACGTTATACGGTCGGACAATGATTTCACTTGTACGTTATACGGTCAGACAATAATTTCACTTGTTATACGGTCGGACAATGATTTCACTTGTATGTTATACGGTCGGACAATGATTTCACTGGTACGTTAAACAGTCGGACAATGATTTCACTTGTACGGTATACAGTTAAAATTATACGGTTGGACAATGATTTCACTTGTACGTTATACAGTGAACGTTATACGGTCGGACAATGATTTCACTTGTACGTTTTACAGTGAACATTATACGGTCAGACAATGATTTCACTTGTACGTTATACAGTGAACGTTATAAGGTCGGACAATGATTTCAATTGTATGTTATACAGTGAACGTTATATGGTCGGTCAATGATTTCACTTGTACGTTATATGGTCAGACAATGATTTCACTCGTACGTTATATGGTCGGACAATGATTTCACTTGTATGTTATACAGTGAACGTTATATGGTTGGACAATGATTTCACTTGTATGTTTTACAGTGAACGTTATACGGTCGGACATTGATTTCACATGCATGTTATACGGTCGGACAATGATATCACTTGTACGTTATACAGTGAATGTTATACGGTCGGACAATTATTTCACTTGTATGTTATACGGTCGGACAATGATTTCACTTGTACGTTGTACGGTCGGACAATGATTTCACTTGTACGTTATACGGTCGTACAATGATTTCACATGTACGTTATACGGTCGTACAATGATTTCACATGTACGTTATACGGTCAGACAATGATTTCACATGTACGTTATACGGTCAGACAATGATTTCACATGTACGTTATACGGTCAGACAATGATTTCACTTTTACGTTATACGGTCGGACAATGATTTCACTTGTACATTATACGGTCAGACAATGATTTCACTTGTTATACGGTCGGACAATGATTTCACTTGTATGTTATATGGTCAGACAATGATTTCACTTTTACATTATACGGTCAGACAATGATTTCACTTGTACGTTATACGGTCAGACAATGATTTCACCTGTTATACGGTCGGACAATGATTTCACTGGTACGTTAAACAGTCGGACAATGATTTCACTTGTACGGTATACAGTGAACAGTATACGGTTGGACAATGATTTCACTTGTACGTTATACAGTGAACGTTATACGGTCGGACAATGATTTTACTTGTACGTTATACAGTGAACGTTATAGGGTCAGACAATGATTTCATTTGTACGTTATACAGTGAACGTTATTCGGTCAGACAATGATTTCACTTGTACGTTATACGGTCGAACAATGATTTCACTTGTATGTTATACAGTGAACGTTATACGGTCGGACAATGATTTCACTTGTACGTTATACGGTCGGACAATGATTTCACTTGTACATTATACGGTCGGACAATGATTTCACTTGAATGTTATACGGTCGGACAATGATTTCATTTGTATGTTATACAGTGAACGTTATACGGTCGGACAATGATCTCACTTGTACGTTATACAGTGAACGTTATACGGTCGGACAATGATTTCACTTGTACGTTATACAGTGAATGTTATACGGTCGGACAATGATTTCACTTGTACGTTATACGGTCGGACAATAATTTCACTTGTTTGGTCAGACAATAATTTCACTTGTAAGTTATACGGTCAGACAATGATTTCACTTGTACGTTATACGGTCGGACAATAATTTCACTTGTATGTTATACGGTCGGACAATGATTTCACTGTACGTTAACAGTCGGACACTGATTTCACTTGTATGGTATACAGTGAACATTATACGGTTGGACAATGATTTCACTTGTACGTTATATAGTGAACGTTATATTGTCGGACAATGATGTCACTTGTACTTTATACAGTGAACATTATACGATCGGACAATGATTTCACTTGTACATTATACTGTCCGACAATTATTTCCATGGTATGTTATTCAATGAATGTTATACGGTCGGACAATGATTTCACTTGTAGGATATACAGTGAACGTTATACGGTCGGACAATGATTTTACGGTCGGACAATGATTTCATTTGTACGTTATATGATCGGACAATGATTTCACTTGTACATTATACAGTGAACGTTGTATGGTCGGACAATGATTTTAGTTGTACGTTATACAGTGAATGTTATATGGTCGGACAATGATTTTACTTGTACGTTATACAGTGAACGTTATACGGTCAGACAATGATTTCACTTGTACGTTATACAGTGAACGTTATACGGTCAGACAATGATTTCACTTGTACGTTATACAGTGAACGTTATACGGTCGGACAATGATTTCACTTGTACGTTATACGGTCGGACAATGATTTCACTTGTACATTGTACGGTCGGACAATGATTTCACTTGAACGTTATACGGTCGGACAATGATTTATTTGTATGTTATACAGTGAACGTTATACGGTCGGACAATGATTTCACTTGTACGTTATACAGTGAACGTTATACGGTCGGACAATGATTTCACTTGTACGTTATACAGTGAATGTTATACGGTCGGACAATGATTTCACTTGTACGTTATACGGTCGGACAATGATTTCACTTGTATGTTATACAGTGAACGTTATACGGTCGGACAATGATTTCACTTGTACGTTATACGTTCGGACAATGATTTCACTTGTACGTTATACAGTCGGACAATGATTTCACTTGTATGTTATACGATCAGACAATGATTTCACTTGTATGTTATATGGTCGTACAATGATTTCACTTGTACGTTATACAGTCAGACAATGATTTCACTTGTATGCTATACAGTCGGACAATGATTTCACTTGTACGTTATACAGTGAACGTTATACGGTCGGACAATGATTTCACTTGTACGTTATACAGTAAATGTTATACGGTCGGACAATGATTTCACTTGTACGTTATACGGTCGGACAATGAGTTCACTTGTACGTTATACGGTCGGACAATGATTTCACTTGTACGTTATACGGTCGGACAATGATTTCACTTGTACGTTATACGGTCGGACAATGATTTCACTTTTATGTTATACGGTCGGACAATGATTTCACTTGTATGTTATACGGTCGGACAATGATTTCACTTGTACGTTATACAGTGAACGTTATACGGTCGGACAATGATTTCACTTGTACGTTATACGGTCGGACAATGATTTCACTTGTACGTTATACGGTGAACGTTATACGGTCGGACAATGATTTCACTGTACGTTATACAGTGAACATTATACGGTCGGACAATGATTTCACTTGTACGTTAAACTGTCGGACAATTATTTCAATGGTACGTTTATACAATGAACGTTATACAGTCGGATAATGATTTCACTTGTATGTTATACAGTGAAAGTTATATGGTCGAACAATGATTTCACTTGTACGTTATACAGTGAACGTTATAACGGTCGGAAAATGATTTCACTTGTATGTTATACAGTGAACGTTATACGGTCGGACAATGATTTCACTTGTATGTTATACGGTCGGACAATGATTTCACTTGTACGGTATACAGTGAACATTATACCGTTGGATAATGATTTCACTTGTACGTTAATACAGTGAACGTTATACGGTCGGACAATAATGTCACTTGTATGTTATACAGTGAACGTTATACGGTCGGACAATGTTTTCACTTGTATGTTATACAGTGAACATTATACGGTCGGACAATGATTTCACTTGTACGTTATACGGTGGGACAATAATTTCACTTGAACGTTATACGGTCGGACAATGATTTCACATGTACGCTATACAGTGAACGTTATACGGTCGGACAATGATTTCACTTGTACGCTATACAGTGAACGTTATACAGTCGGACAATGATTTCACTTGTATGTTATACGGTCGGACCATGATTTCACTTGTACGTTATACAGTAAACGCTATACGGTCGGACAATGATTTCACTTGTACGTTACACGGTCGGACAATGATTTCACTTGTTCGTTATACGGTCATCGTTATACGGTCAGACAATGATTTCACTTGTATGTTGTACGGTCGGACAATAATTTCACTTGTACGTTAAACTGTCGGACAATTATTTCAATGGTACGTTTATACAATGAACGTTATACAGTCGGATAATGATTTCACTTGTACGTTATACAGTGAACGTTATAACGGTCGGAAAATGATTTCACTTGTATGTTATACAGTGAACATTATACGGTCGGAAAATGATTTCACTTGTACGTTATACGGTCGGAAAATGATTTCACTTGTATGCTATACGGTCGTACAATGATTTCACTTGTATGTTATACGGTCGGAAAATGATTTTACTTGTACGTTATACAGTGAACGCTATACGGTCGGATAATGATTTCACTTGTACGTTATACTGTCGGACAATGATCTCACTTTTATGTTATACGGTGGACAATGATTTCACTTGTAATATATACAGTGAACGTTATACAGTCGGATAATGATTTCACTTGTATGTTATATAGTGAAAGTTATATGGTCGGACAATGATTTCACTTGTAGGTTATACAGTGAACGTTATACGGTCAGACAATGATTTCACTTGTACGTTATACGGTCGGACAATGATTTCACTAGTATGTTAATACAGTGAACAATATACGGTAGGACAATAATTTCACTTGAACGTTATACGGTCGGACAATGATCTCACTTGTATGTTATACGGTCGGACAATGATTTCATTTGTACGTTAAAACAGTGAACGTTATACGGTCGGACAATGATTTCACTTGTACGTTATACAGTGAACATTATACTGTCGGACAATGATTTCACTTGTATGTTATACAATGAACGCTATACGGTCGGACAATGATTTCACTGTCAGACAATGATTTCAAATGTATGTTATACGGTCGGACAATGATTTCTCTTGTACGTTAAACGGTCGGACAATAATTTCACGTGTATGTTAATACAGTGAACGTTATACGGTCGGACAATGATTTCACTTGTATGTTATACGGTCGGACAATGATTTCACTTTTACGGTATAAAGTGAACATTATACCGTTGGATAATGATTTCACTTGTACGTTAATACAGTGAACGTTATACGGTCGGACAATGATTTCACTTGTATGTTATACGGTCGGACAATGATTTCACTTTTACGGTATACAGTGAACATTATACCGTTGGATAATGATTTCACTTGTACGTTAATACAGTGAACGTTATACGGTCGGACAATAATGTCACTTGTATGTTATACAGTGAACGTTATACGGTCGGACAATGTTTTCACTTGTACGTTATACAGTGAACGCTATACGGTCGGACAATGATTTCACTTGTACGTTATACGGTCGGACAATGATTTCACTTGAACGTTATACGGTCGGACAATGATTTCACTTGTACTCTATACAGTCGGACAAATATTTCACTTGTACGTTATACTGTCGGACAATGATCTCACTTGTATGTTATACGGTCGGACAATGATTTCACTTGTATGATATACAGTGAACATTATACGGTCGGACAATGATTTCACTTGTACGTTATACGGTGGGACACTAATTTCACTTGAACGCTATACAGTGAACGTTATACAGTCGGACAATGATGTCACTTGTATGTTATAGAGTGAACGTTATACGGTCATACAATGATTTCACCTGTACATTATACGGTCAACGTTATACGGTCAGAGACTGATTTCAAATGTACGTTATACGGTCGGACAATGATTTCACTTGTATGTTATACAGTGAACATTATACGGTCTGACAATGATTTCACTTGTACGTTATACTGTCGGATAATGATCTCACTTGTATGTTATACGGTCGGACAATGATTTCACTTGTATGATATACAGTGAACATTATACGGTGGGACAATAATTTCACTTGTACGTTATACGGTGGGACAATAATTTCACTTGAACGTTATACGGTCGGACAATGATTTCACTTGTACGCTATACAGTGAACATTATACAGTCGGACAATGATTTCACTTGTATGTTATACTGTGAAAGTTTTATGGTCGGACAATGATTTCACTGGTAGGTTATAGAGTGAACGTTATACTGTCAGACAATGATTTCATGTGTACATTATACGGTCAACGTTATACGGTCAGACAATGATTTCACTTGTACGTTATACGTCGGACAATGATTTCACTTGTACGTTATACGGTCGGACAATGATTTCACTTGTATGCTATACAGTGATCAATGAAAGTTGGACAATGATTTCACTTGTACGGTCAACGTTATACGGTCAGACAATGATTTCAAATGTACGTTATACTGTCGGACAATGATTTCACTTGTAGGTTATAGAGTGAACGTTATACGATCAGACAATGATTTCACTTGTACATTATACCGGACGTTATACGGTCAGAGACTGATTTCAGTGAACGTTATACAGTCGGACAATGATTTCACTTGTATGTTATACAGTGAACGTTATACTGTCGGACAATGATTTCACTTGTACGTTATACGGTCGGACAATGATTTCACTTGTACGTTATACGGTCGGACAATGATTTCACTTGTATGCTATACAGTGAACAATGAAAGTCGGACAATGATTTCACTTGTACGGTCAACGTTATACGGTCAGACAATGATTTCAAATGTACGTTATACTGTCGGACTATGATTTCACTTGTATGTTATACAGTGAAAGTTATATGGTCGGACAATGATTTCACTTGTAGGTTATACAGTGAACGTTATACGGTCAGACAATGATTTCACTTGTACATTATACGGTCAACGTTATACGGTCAGAGACTGATTTCAAATGTACGTTATACGGTCGGACAATGATTTCACTTGTATGTTATACAGTGAACATTATACGGTCGGACAATGATTTCACTTGTACGTTATACGGTGGGACAATAATTTCACTTGAACGTTATACGGTCGGACAATGATTTCACTTGTACGCTATACAGTGAACGTTATACGGTCGGACAATGATTTCACTTGTACGTTATACAGTGAACGTTATACGGTCGGACAATGATTTCACTTGTATGTTATACGGTCGGACAATGATTTCACTTGTATGTTATACAGTGAACGTTATACGGTCGGACAATGATTTCACTTGTACGTTATACGGTCGGACCATGATTTCACTTGTACGTTATACAGTAAACGCTATACGGTCGGACAATGATTTCACATGTACGTTACACGGTCGGACAATGATTTCACTTGTTCGTTATACGGTCATCGTTATACGGTCAGACAATGATTTCACTTGTATGTTGTACGGTCGGACAATAATTTCACTTGTACGTTAAACTGTCGGACAATTATTTCAATGGTACGTTTATACAATGAACGTTATACAGTCGGATAATGATTTCACTTGTATGTTATACAGTGAAAGTTATATGGTCGGACAATGATTTCACTTGTACGTTATACAGTGAACGTTATAACGGTCGGAAAATGATTTCACTTGTATGTTATACAGTGAACATTATACGGTCGGACAATGATTTCACTTGTACGTTATACGGTCGGAAAATGATTTTACTTGTACGTTATACAGTGAACGCTATACGGTCGGATAATGATTTCACTTGTACGTTATACTGTCGGACAATGATCTCACTTTTATGTTATACGGTGGACAATGATTTCACTTGTATGATATACAGTGAACGTTATACAGTCGGACAATGATTTCACTTGTATGTTATATAGTGAAAGTTATATGGTCGGACAATGATTTCACTTGTAGGTTATACAGTGAACGTTATACGGTCAGACAATGATTTCACTTGTACATTATACGGTCAACGTTATAGGGTCAGAGAATGATTTCAAATGTACGCTATACGGTCGGACAATGATTTCACTTGTACGTTATAGTGTCGGACAATGATTTCACTAGTATGTTAATACAGTGAACAATATACGGTAGGACAATAATTTCACTTGAACGTTATACGGTCGGACAATGATCTCACTTGTATGTTATACGGTCGGACAATGATTTCATTTGTACGTTAAAACAGTGAACGTTATACGGTCGGACAATGATTTCACTTGTACGTTATACAGTGAACATTATACTGTCGGACAATGATTTCACTTGTATGTTATACAATGAACGCTATACGGTCGGACAATGATTTCACTGTCAGACAATGATTTCAAATGTACGTTATACGGTCGGACAATGATTTCTCTTGTACGTTAAACGGTCGGACAATAATTTCACTTGTATGTTAATACAGTGAACGTTATACGGTCGGACAATGATTTCACTTGTATGTTATACGGTCGGACAATGATTTCACTTTTACGGTATACAGTGAACATTATACCGTTGGATAATGATTTCACTTGTACGTTAATACAGTGAACGTTATACGGTCGGACAATAATGTCACTTGTATGTTATACAGTGAACGTTATACGGTCGGACAATGATTTCACTTTTACGTTATACAGTGAACGCTATACGGTCGGACAATGATTTCACTTGTACGTTATACGGTCGGACAATGATTTCACTTGTACGTTATACTGTCGGACAATGATTTCACTTGTATGGTATACAGTTAACATTATACGGTCGGACAATGATTTCACTTGAACGTTATACAGTGAAGGTTATACGGTCGGACAAAGATTTCACTTGTACGTTATACTGTCGGACAATGATCTCACTTGTATGTTATACGGTCGGACAATGATTTCACTTGTATGATATACAGTGAACATTATACGGTCGGACAATGATTTCACTTGTACGTTATACGGTGGGACAATAATTTCACTTGAACGTTATACGGTCGGACAATGATTTCACTTGTACGCTATACAGTGAACGTTATACAGTCGGACAATGATTTCACTTGTATGTTATACAGTGAACGTTATACGGTCATACAATGATTTCACCTGTACATTATACGGTCAACGTTATACGGTCAGAGACTGATTTCAAATGTACGTTATACTGTCGGACAATGATTTCACTTGTATGTTATACAGTGAACATTATACGGTCTGACAATGATTTCACTTGTACGTTATACTGTCGGATAATGATCTCACTTGTATGTTATACGGTCGGACAATGATTTCACTTGTATGATATACAGTGAACATTATACGGTGGGACAATAATTTCACTTGTACGTTATACGGTGGGACAATAATTTCACTTGAACGTTATACGGTCGGACAATGATTTCACTTGTACGCTATACAGTGAACATTATACAGTCGGACAATGATTTCACTTGTATGTTATACTGTGAAAGTTTTATGGTCGTACAATGATTTCACTGGTAGGTTATAGAGTGAACGTTATACGGTCAGACAATGATTTCATGTGTACATTATACGGTCAACGTTATACGGTCAGACAATGATTTCACTTGTACGTTATACCGTCGGACAATGATTTCACTTGTACGTTATACGGTCGGACAATGATTTCACTTGTATGCTATAGAGTGAACAATGAAAGTCGGACAATGATTTCACTTGTACGGTCAACGTTATACGGTCAGACAATGATTTCAAATGTACGTTATACTGTCGGACAATGATTTCACTTGTAGGTTATAGAGTGAACGTTATACGATCAGACAATGATTTCACTTGTACATTATACCGGACGTTATACGGTCAGAGACTGATTTCAGTGAACGTTATACAGTCGGACAATGATTTCACTTGTATGTTATACAGTGGTTATATGGTCGGACAATGATTTCACTTGTATGCTATAGAGTGAACGTTATACTGTCGGACAATGATTTCACTTGTACGTTATACGGTCGGACAATGATTTCACTTGTACGTTATACGGTCGGACAATGATTTCACTTGTATGCTATACAGTGAACAATGAAAGTCGGACAATGATTTCACTTGTACGGTCAACGTTATACGGTCAGACAATGATTTCAAATGTACGTTATACTGTCGGACTATGATTTCACTTGTATGTTATACAGTGAAAGTTATATGGTCGGACAATGATTTCACTTGTAGGTTATACGGTCAACGTTATACGGTCAGAGACTGATTTCAAATGTACGTTATACGGTCGGACAATGATTTCACTTGTATGTTATACAATGAACATTATACGGTCGGACAATGATTTCACTTGTACGTTATACGTTGGACAATAATTTCACTTGAACGTTATACGGTCGGACAATGATTTCACATGTACGCTATACAGTGAACGTTATACGGTCGGACAATGATTTCACTTGTACGCTATACAGTGAACGTTATACAGTCGGACAATGATTTCACTTGTATGTTATACAGTGAAAGTTATATGGTCGGACAATGATTTCACTTGTATGTTATACGGTCGGACCATGATTTCACTTGTACGTTATACAGTAAACGCTATACGGTCGGACAATGATTTCACTTGTTCGTTATACGGTCATCGTTATACGGTCAGACAATGATTTCACTTGTATGTTGTACGGTCGGACAATGATTTCATTTGTACGTTAAAACAGTGAACGTTATACGGTCGGACAATGATTTCACTTGTACGTTATACAGTGAACATTATACTGTCGGACAATGATTTCACTTGTATGTTATACAATGAACGCTGTACGGTCGGACAATGATTTCACTGTCAGACAATGATTTCAAATGTACGTTATACGGTCGGACAATGATTTCTCTTGTACGTTAAACGGTCGGACAATAATTTCACTTGTATGTTAATACAGTGAACGTTATACGGTCGGACAATGATTTCACTTGTATGTTATACGGTCGGACAATGATTTCACTTGTACGGTATACAGTGAACATTATACTGTTGGATAATGATTTCACTTGTACGTTAATACAGTGAACGTTATACGGTCGGACAATAATGTCACTTGTATGTTATACAGTGAACGTTATACGGTCGGACAATGATTTCACTTGTACTCTATACAGTGAAGGTTATACGGTCGGACAAAGATTTCACTTGTACGTTATACTGTCGGACAATGATCTCACTTGTATGTTATACGGTCGGAAAATGATTTCACTTGTATGCTATACGGTCGTACAATGATTTCACTTGTATGTTATACCGTCGGACAATGATGTCACTTGTATGCTATACAGTGAACGTTATACGGTCGGACAATGATTTCACTTGTTCGTTATACGGTCATTGTTATAGGGCCAGACAATGATTTCACTTGTACGTTGTACGGTCGGACAATAATTTCACTGGTATGTTTATACAATGAATGTCATATGGTCAGACAATGATTTCACTTGTACGTTATACAGTGAACGTTATACAGTCGGACAATGATTTCACTTGTATGTTATACAGTGGTTATATGGTCGGACAATGATTTCACTTGTATGCTATACAGTGAACATTATACGGTCGGACAATGATTTCACTTGTACGTTATACGGTGGGACAATAATTTCATTTGAACGTTATACGGTCGGACAATGATTTCATTTGTACATTATACGGTCAACGTTATACGGTCAGAGACTGATTTCAAATGTACGTTATACGGTCGGACAATGATTTCACTTGTATGTTATACAGTGAACATTATACGGTCGGACAATGATTTCACTTGTACGTTATACGGTGGGACAATAATTTCACTTGAACGTTATACGGTCGGACAATGATTTCACATGTACGCTATACAGTGAACGTTATACGGTCGGACAATGATTTCACTTGTACGCTATACAGTGAACGTTATACAGTCGGACAATGATTTCACTTGTATGTTATACAGTGAAAGTTATATGGTCGGACAATGATTTCACTTGTAGGTTATAGAGTGAACGTTATACGGTCAGACAATGATTTCACTTGTACATTATACGGTCAACGTTATACGGTCAGAGACTGATTTCAGTGAACGTTATACAGTCGGACAATGATTTCACTTGTATGTTATACAGTGGTCGGACAATGATTTCACTTGTATGCTATACAGTGAACGTTATAATGTCGGACAATGATTTCACATGTATGCTATACAGTGAACAATGACAGTCGGACAATGATTTCACTTGCACGGTCAACGTTATACGGTCAGACAATGATATCAAATGTACGTTATACTGTCGGACTATGATTTCACTTGTATGCTATACAGTGAACGTTATACGTTCATACAATGATTTCACCTGTACATTATACGGTCAACGTTATACGGTCAGAGACTGATTTCAAATGTACGTTATACGGTCGGACAATGATTTCACTTGTATGTTATACAGTGAACGTTATACGGTCATACAATGATTTCACCTGTACATTATACGGTCAACGTTATACGGTCAGAGACTGATTTCAAATGTACGTTATACGGTCGGACAATGATTTCACTTGTATGTTATACAGTGAACGTTATACGGTCATACAATGATTTCACCTGTACATTATACGGTCAACGTTATACGGTCAGAGACTGATTTCAAATGTACGTTATACGGTCGGACAATGATTTCACTTGTATGTTATACAGTGAACATTATACGGTCGGACAATGATTTCACTTGTACGTTATACGGTCGGACAATGATTTCACTTGTATGATATACAGTGAACATTATACGGTGGGACAATGATTTCACTTGTACGTTATACGGTGGGACAATAATTTCACTTGAACGTTATACGGTCGGACAATGATTTCACTTGTACGCTATACAGTGAACTTATACAGTCGGACAATGATTTCACTTGTATGTTATACTGTGAAGTTTATGTCGGACAATGATTTCACTTGTATGCTATACAGTGAACGTTATACGGTCAGACAATGATTTCACCTGTACATTATACGGTCAACGTTATACGGTCAGAGACTGATTTCAAATGTACGTTATACGGTCGGACAATGATTTCACTTGTAGTTAACAGTGAACGTTTACGGTCTACAATGATTTCACCTGTACATTATACGGTCAACGTTATACGGTCAGAGACTGATTTCAAATGTACGTTATACGGTCGGACAATGATTTCACTTGTATGTTATACAGTGAACGTTATACGGTCATACAATGATTTCACCTGTACATTATACGGTCAACGTTATACGGTCAGAGACTGATTTCAAATGTACGTTATACGGTCGGACAATGATTTCACTTGTATGTTATACAGTGAACATTATACGGTCGGACAATGATTTCACTTGTACGTTATACGGTCGGACAATGATTTCACTTGTATGATATACAGTGAACATTATACGGTGGGACAATGATTTCACTTGTACGTTATACGGTGGGACAATAATTTCACTTGAACGTTATACGGTCGGACAATGATTTCACTTGTACGCTATACAGTGAACATTATACAGTCGGACAATGATTTCACTTGTATGTTATACTGTGAAAGTTTTATGATCGGACAATGATTTCACTGGTAGGTTATAGAGTGAACGTTATACGGTCAGACAATGATTTCATGTGTACATTATACGGTCAACGTTATACGGTCAGACAATGATTTCACTTGTACGTTATACGGTCGGACAATGATTTCACTTGTACGTTATACGGTCGGACAATGATTTCACTTGTATGCTATACAGTGATCAATGAAAGTCGGACAATGATTTCACTTGTACGGTCAACGTTATACGGTCAGACAATGATTTCAAATGTACGTTATACTGTCGGACAATGATTTCACTTGTAGGTTATAGAGTGAACGTTATACGATCAGACAATGATTTCACTTGTACATTATACCGGACGTTATACGGTCAGAGACTGATTTCAGTGAACGTTATACAGTCGGACAATGATTTCACTTGTATGTTATACAGTGGTTATATGGTCGGACAATGATTTCACTTGTATGCTATACAGTGAACATTATACTGTCGGACAATGATTTCACTTGTACGTTATACGGTCGGACAATGATTTCACTTGTACGTTATACGGTCGGACAATGATTTCACTTGTATGCTATACAGTGAACAATGAAAGTCGGACAATGATTTCACTTGTACGGTCAACGTTATACGGTCAGACAATGATTTCAAATGTACGTTATACTGTCGGACTATGATTTCACTTGTATGTTATACAGTGAAAGTTATATGGTCGGACAATGATTTCACTTGTAGGTTATACAGTGAATGTTATACGGTCAGACAATGATTTCACTTGTACATTATACGGTCAACGTTATACGGTCAGAGACTGATTTCAAATGTACGTTATACGGTCGGACAATGATTTCACTTGTATGTTATACAGTGAACATTATACGGTCGGACAATGATTTCACTTGTACGTTATACGGTGGGACAATAATTTCACTTGAACGTTATACGGTCGGACAATGATTTCACTTGTACGCTATACAGTGAACGTTATACAGTCGGACAATGATTTCACTTGTATGTTATACAGTGAAAGTTATATGGTCGGACAATGATTTCACTTGTATGTTATACGGTCGGACCATGATTTCACTTGTACGTTATACAGTAAACGCTATACGGTCGGACAATGATTTCACTTGTACGTTACACGGTCGGACAATGATTTCACTTGTTCGTTATACGGTCATCGTTATACGGTCAGACAATGATTTCACTTGTATGTTGTACTGTCGGACAATAATTTCACTTGTACGTTATACAGTGAACATTATACTGTCGGACAATGATTTCACTTGTACGTTAAACTGTCGGACAATTATTTCAATGGTACGTTTATACAATGAACGTTATACAGTCGTATAATGATTTCACTTGTATGTTATACAGTGAAAGTTATATGGTCGAACAATGATTTCACTTGTACGTTATACAGTGAACGTTATAACGGTCGGAAAATGATTTCACTTGTATGTTATACAGTGAACATTATACGGTCGGAAAATGATTTCACTTGTACGTTATACGGTCGGAAAATGATTTCACTTGTATGCTATACGGTCGTACAATGATTTCACTTGTATGTTATACGTTCGGAAAATGATTTTACTTGTACGTTATACAGTGAACGTTATACGGTCGGACAATGATTTCACTTGTTCGTTATACGGTCATCGTTATACGGCCAGACAATGATTTCACTTGTACATTATACGGTCAACGTTATAACCCTATAGGGTCAGAGAATGATTTCAAATGTACGCTATACGGTCGGACAATGATTTCACTTGTACGTTATACGGTCGGACAATGATTTCACTAGTATGTTAATACAGTGAACAATATACGGTAGTACAATAATTTCACTTGAACGTTATACGGTCGGACAATGATCTCACTTGTATGTTAAACGGTCGGACAATGATTTCATTTGTACGTTAAAACAGTGAACGTTATACGGTCGGACAATGATTTCACTTGTACGTTATACAGTGAACGCTATACGGTCGGACAATGATTTCACTGTCAGACAATGATTTCAAATGTACGTTATACGGTCGGACAATGATTTCTCTTGTACGTTAAACGGTCGGACAATAATTTCACTTGTATGTTAATACAGTGAACGTTATACGGTCGGACAATGATTTCACTTGTACGTTATACGGTCGGACAATGATTTCACTAGTATGTTAATACAGTGAACAATATACGGTAGTACAATAATTTCACTTGAACGTTATACGGTCGGACAATGATCTCACTTGTATGTTATACGGTCGGACAATGATTTCATTTGTACGTTAAAACAGTGAACGTTATACGGTCGGACAATGATTTCACTTGTACGTTATACAGTGAACGCTATACGGTCGGACAATGATTTCACTGTCAGACAATGATTTCAAATGTACGTTATACGGTCGGACAATGATTTCTCTTGTACGTTAAACGGTCGGACAATAATTTCACTTATATGTTAATACAGTGAACGTTATACGGTCGGACAATAATGTCACTTGTATGTTATACAGTGAACGTTATACGGTCGGACAATGATTTCACTTGTACTCTATACAGTGAAGGTTATACGGTCGGACAAAGATTTCACTTGTACGTTATACTGTCGGACAATGATCTCACTTGTATGTTATACGGTCGGAAAATGATTTCACTTGTATGCTATACGGTCGTACAATGATTTCACTTGTATGTTATACGGTCGGACAATGATTTCACTTGTATGCTATACAGTGAACGTTATACGGTCGGACAATGATTTCACTTGTTCGTTATACGGTCATCGTTATAGGGCCAGACAATGATTTCACTTGTACGTTGTACGGTCGGACAATAATTTCACTGGTATGTTTATACAATGAATGTCATATGGTCAGACAATGATTTCACTTGTACGTTATACAGTGAACGTTATACAGTCGGACAATGATTTCACTTGTATGTTATACAGTGGTTATATGGTCGGACAATGATTTCACTTGTATGCTATACAGTGAACATTATACGGTCGGACAATGATTTCACTTGTACGTTATACGGTGGGACAATAATTTCACTTGAACGTTATACGGTCGGACAATGATTTCATTTGTACATTATACGGTCAACGTTATACGGTCAGAGACTGATTTCAAATGTACGTTATACGGTCGGACAATGATTTCACTTGTATGTTATACAGTGAACATTATACGGTCGGACAATGATTTCACTTGTACGTTATACGGTGGGACAATAATTTCACTTGAACGTTATACGGTCGGACAATGATTTCACATGTACGCTATACAGTGAACGTTATACGGTCGGACAATGATTTCACTTGTACGCTATACAGTGAACGTTATACGGTCGGACAATGATTTCACTTGTATGTTATACAGTGAACGTTATAGGTCGGACAATGATTTCACTTGTAGGTTATAGAGTGAACGTTATACGGTCAGACAATGATTTCACTTGTACATTATACGGTCAACGTTATACGGTCAGAGACTGATTTCAGGAACGTTATACAGTCGGACAATGATTTCACTTGTATGTTATACAGTGGTCGGACAATGATTTCACTTGTATGCTATACAGTGAACGTTATACTGTCGGACAATGATTTCACTTGTATGCTATACAGTGAACAATGAAAGTCGGACAATGATTTCACTTGTACGGTCAACGTTATACGGTCAGACAATGATTTCAAATGTACGTTATACTGTCGGACTATGATTTCACTTGTATGTTATACAGTGAACGTTATACGGTCAGACAATGATTTCACTTGTACATTATACGGTCAACGTTATACGGTCAGAGACTGATTTCAAATGTACGTTATACGGTCGGACAATGATTTCACTTGTATGTTATACAGTGAACATTATACGGTCGGACAATGATTTCACTTGTACGTTATACGGTGGGACAATAATTTCACTTGAACGTTATACGGTCGGACAATGATTTCACATGTACGCTATACAGTGAACGTTATACGGTCGGACAATGATTTCACTTGTACGCTATACAGTGAACGTTATACAGTCGGACAATGATTTCACTTGTATGTTATACAGTGAAAGTTATATGGTCGGACAATGATTTCACTTGTATGTTATACGGTCGGACCATGATTTCACTTGTACGTTATACAGTAAACGCTATACGGTCGGACAATGATTTCACTTGTACGTTACACGGTCGGACCATGATTTCACTTGTACGTTATACAGTAAACGCTATACGGTCGGACAATGATTTCACATGTACGTTACACGGTCGGACAATGATTTCACTTGTTCGTTATACGGTCATCGTTATACGGTCAGACAATGATTTCACTTGTATGTTGTACGGTCGGACAATAATTTCACTTGTACGTTATACAGTGAACATTATACTGTCGGACAATGATTTCACTTGTACGTTAAACTGTCGGACAATTATTTCAATGGTACGTTTATACAATGAACGTTATACAGTCGGATAATGATTTCACTTGTATGTTATACAGTGAAAGTTATATGGTCGAACAATGATTTCACTTGTATGTTATACGGTCGGACAATGATTTCACTTGTACGTATACAGTGAACTTATAGTGGAAATGATTTCATGTCGTTATACAGTGAACGTTATACGGTCGGACAATGATTTCACTTGTATGTTATACGGTTATACGGTCGGACAATGATTTCACTTGTACTCTATACAGTGAACGTTATACGGTCGGACAAGATTTCACTTGTAGTTATACGGTCGACAATGATTTCACTTGTTCGTTATACGGTCATCGTTATAGGGCCAGACAATGATTTCACTTGTACGTTGTACGGTCGGACAATAATTTCACTGGTATGTTTATACAATGAATGTCATATGGTCAGACAATGATTTCACTTGTACGTTATACAGTGAACGTTATACAGTCGGACAATGATTGATTTCACTTGTATGTTATAGAGTGGTTATATGGTCGGACAATGATTTCACTTGTATGCTATACAGTGAACATTATACGGTCGGACAATGATTTCACTTGTACGTTATACGGTGGGACAATAATTTCACTTGAACGTTATACGGTCGGACAATGATTTCATTTGTACATTATACGGTCAACGTTATACGGTCAGAGACTGATTTCAAATGTACGTTATACGGTCGGACAATGATTTCACTTGTATGTTATACAGTGAACATTATACGGTCGGACAATGATTTCACTTGTACGTTATACGGTGGGACAATAATTTCACTTGAACGTTATACGGTCGGACAATGATTTCACATGTACGCTATACAGTGAACGTTATACGGTCGGACAATGATTTCACTTGTACGCTATACAGTGAACGTTATACAGTCGGACAATGATTTCACTTGTATGTTATACAGTGAAAGTTATATGGTCGGACAATGATTTCACTTGTAGGTTATAGAGTGAACGTTATACGGTCAGACAATGATTTCACTTGTACATTATACGGTCAACGTTATACGGTCAGAGACTGATTTCAGTGAACGTTATACAGTCGGACAATGATTTCACTTGTATGTTATACAGTGGTCGGACAATGATTTCACTTGTATGCTATACAGTGAACGTTATACTGTCGGACAATGATTTCACTTGTATGCTATACAGTGAACAATGAAAGTCGGACAATGATTTCACTTGTACGGTCAACGTTATACGGTCAGAGACTGATTTCAAATGTAGGTTATACGGTCGGACAATGATTTCACTTGTATGTTATACAGTGAACATTATACGGTCGGACAATTATTTCACTTGTACGTTATACGGTGGGACAATAATTTCACTTGAACGTTATACGGTCGGATAATGATTTCACATGTACGCTATACAGTGAACGTTATACGGTCGGACAATGATTTCACTTGTACGCTATACAGTGAACGTTATACAGTCGGACAATGATTTCACTTGTATGTTATACAGTGAAAGTTATATGGTCGGACAATGATTTCACTTGTATGTTATACGGTCGGACCATGATTTCACTTGTACGTTATACAGTAAACGCTATACGGTCGGACAATGATTTCACTTGTACGTTACACGGTCGGATAATGATTTCACTTGTTCGTTATATGGTCATCGTTATACGGTCAGACAATGATTTCACTTGTATGTTGTACGGTCGGACAATAATTTCACTTGTACGTTATACAGTGAACATTATACTGTCGGACAATGATTTCACTTGTACGTTAAACTGTCGGACAATTATTTCAATGGTACGTTTATACAATGAACGTTATACAGTCGGATAATGATTTCACTTGTATGTTATACAGTGAAAGTTATATGGTCGAACAATGATTTCACTTGTACGTTATACAGTGAACGTTATAACGGTCGGAAAATGATTTCACTTGTATGTTATACAGTGAACATTATACGGTCGGAAAATGATTTCACTTGTTATACTAGCAGTCATAGGTAGGTAAATACTCTGTTACACTAACAGTAATAGGTAGGTATATACTATGTTATACTAGGAGTTATTGGTAGGTATATACTCTGCTATACTACTAGTTATAGGTAGTTATATATTATGCTAAACTAGCAGTTATAGGTATGTATATACTATGTTGTACCAGCTGTTATAGGTATGTATAGATTATGTAATATTAGCGGCTATAGGTAGGTATAAACTATATTATACCAGCGGTTAGATGTATGTATATACCCTGTTGTACTAGCAGTTATAGGTAGGTATATACTCTGTTTTACTAGCAATTATAGGTAGGTATATACTCTGTTATACTAGCAGTTATAGGTAGGTATAGACTATGTTATACTAGCAGTTATAGGTAGGTATAGATTCTGTTATACTAGCAGTTATAGGTAGGTATAGACTTTGTTATACTAGCAGATATAGGTAGGTATATACTCTGTTATACTAGAGGTTATATATAGGTATAGACTATGTTATACTACCAATTATAGGTAGGTATATACTATGTTATAATAGAGGTTTAAGGTAACTATATACTATGTTATACTAGCAGTTATGGGTAGGTATAGACTATGTTATACTAGCGGTTATAGGTAGGTATATAATCTGTTATACTAGCAGTTATAGATAGGCATATACTCTGGTTTACTAGCAGTTATAGGTAGGTATAGACTATGTTATACTATCAGTTATAGGTAGGTATAGAGTCTGTTATACTAGCAGTTATAGGTAGGTATAGACTTTGTTATACTAGCAGATATAGGTAGGTATATACTCAGTTATACTAGTAGTTATATATAGGTATATACTATGTTATACTACCAGTTATAGGTAGGTATATACTATGTTATAATAGAGGTTTAAGGTAACTATATACTATGTTATACTAGCAGTTATGGGTAGGTATAGACTATGTTATACTAGCGGTTATAGGTAGGTATATACTCTGCTATGCTAGCAGTTATAGGTAGGTATATACTCTGTTATACTAGGAGTTATAGGTAGGTATAGATTATGTTATACTAGCTGTAATAAGTAGGTATAGACTCTGTTATACTAGCAGTTATAGTTAGCTATATACTCTGTTATACTAGCAGTTATTCATAGGTATAGACTATGTTATCCTAGCAGTTATAGATAGATATATACTCTGTTTTCTAGCAGTTATAGGTAGGCATAGACTATGTTATACTAGTAGATATAGGTAGGTATATACTCTGTTATACTAGCAGTTATATGTAGGTATAAACTATGTTATACCAGCAGTTATAGGTAAGTATATACTATGTTATACTAGCAGTTATAGGTAGGTATAGATTATGTAATACTAGCGGTTATAGGTAGGCATAGACTATGTTATACTAGCAGTTATATGTAGGTATAGACTATGTTATAATAGCGGTTATAGGTAGGTATGGACTATGTTATACTAGCGGTTATAGGTTTTTATATACTTTGTTATTCTAGCAGTTATAGGTAGGTATATACTCTGTTATACTAGCAGTTATAGGTTAGTATATACTCTGTTATGCTAGCAGTTATAGGTAGGTATAGAGTCTGTTATACTAGCAGTAATAGGTAGGTATAGACTCTGTTATACTAGCAGTTATAGGTAGGTATAGAGTATGTTATACTAGCAGTAATAGGTAGGTATATACTCTGTTATACTAGCAGTTATAGATATGTATATACTATTTTATGCTAGCAGTTATAGGTAGGTATATACTCTGTTATGCTAGCAGTTATAGGTAGGTATAGAGTATGTTATACTAGCAGTAATAGGTAGGTATATACTCTGTTATGCTAGCTGTTATAGGTAGGTATATACTATGTTATGCTAGCTGTTATAGGTAGGTATATACTCTGATTTACTAGCAGTTATAGGTTGGTATATACTCTGTTATGCTAGCAGTTATAGGTAGGTATAGAGTCTGTTATACTAGCAGTAATAGTTAGGTATAGACTCTGTTATACTAGCAGTTATAGGTAGGTATAGATTATGTTATACTAACAGTTATAGGTAGCTATAGACTAGGCTATAATAGCGGTTATAGGTAGGTATAGTCTATTTTATACTAGCAGTTATAGGTAGGTATGGACTATGTTATACTAGCGGTTATAGGTAGGTATATACTCTGTTATACTAGCAGTTATATGTAGGTATATACTCTGTTTTACTAGCAGTTATAGGTAGGTATAGACTATGTTATACCAGCAGTTATAGGTAAGTATATACTCTATTATACTAGCAGTTATATGTATGTACAGACTACGTTATATTAGCAGTTATAGCTAGGAATAGACTATGTTATACTAGAAGTTATAGGTAGGTATAAATTATGTTATACTAGCGGTTATTGGTAGGTATAAACTATGTTATACTAGCGGTTAGATGTATGTATATACTCTGTTGTACTAGCAGTTATAGGTAGGTATATACTCTGTTTTACTAGCAGTTATATGTAGGTATATACTCTGTTATACTAGCAGTTATAGGTAGGTATAGAGTATGTTATACTAGCAGTTATAAGTAGTTATATACTATGTCATACTAGTTGTTATAGGTAGGTATATACTCTGTTATACTAGCAGTTATAGGTAGGTATATACTATGTTATAATAGAGGGTTAAGGTAACTATATACTATGTTATACTAGCAGTTATGGGTAGGTATAGACTATGTTATACTAGCGGTTATAGGTAGGTATATACTCTGCTATGCTAGCAGTTATAGGTAGGTATATACTCTGTTATACTAGTAGTTATAGGTAGGTATAGATTCTGTTATACTAGCAGTAATAAGTAGGTATAGACTCTGTTATACTAGCCGTTATAGGTAGCTATATACTCTGTTATACTAGCAGTTATTGATAGGTATAGACTATGTTATCCTAGCAGTTATAGGTATGTATATACTCTGTTTTACTAGCAGTTTTAGGTAGGTATAGACTGTGTTATACTAGCAGATATAGGTAGGTATATACTCTGTTATACTAGCAGTTATATATAGGTATATACTATGTTATACTAGCAGTTATAGGTAGGTATATACTATGTTATATTAGAGGTTTAAGGTAACTATATCCTATGTTATACTAGGAGTTATAGGTAGGTATAGATTCTGTTATACTAGCAGTATTAAGTAGGTATAGACTCTGTTATACTAGCAGTTATAGGTAGGTATATACTCTGTTATACTAGCAGTTATAGGTAGGTATAGATTATGTTATACTAGCAGTTATAGGTAGGTATATACTCTGTTATACTAGCAGTTATAGGTGGGTATATACTATGTTATAATAGAAGTTTAAGGTAACTATATACTATGTTATACTAGCAGTTAGGGGTAGGTATAGACTATGTTATACTAGCGGTTATAGGTAGGTATATACTCTGCTATGCTAGCAGTTATAGGTAGGTATATACTCTGTTATACTAGGAGTTATAGGTAGGTATAGATTCTGTTATACTAGCAGTAATAAGTAGGTATAGACTATGTAATACTAGCAGATATAGGTAGGTATATACTCTGTTATACTAGCAGTTATATGTAGGTATATATTATGTTATACTAGCAGTTATAGGTAGGAATAGACTATGTTATAATATAGGTTTAAGGTAACTTTATACTATGTTATACTAGCAGTTATGGGTAGATATAGACTATGTTATACTAGAAGTTATAGGTAGGTATGGACTATGTTATACTAGCGGTTATAGGTTGGTATATACTTTGTTATTCTAGCAGTTATAGGTAGGTATATACTCTGTTATACTAGCTGTTATAGGTTGGTGTATACTCTGTTATGCTAGCAGTTATAGGTAGGTATAGAGTCTGTTATACTAGCAGTAATAGGTAGGTATAGACTCTGTTATACTAGCAGTTATAGGTAGGTATATACTCTGTTATACTAGCAGTTATAGATATATATATACTTTGTTATGCTAGCAGTTATAGGTAGGTATATACTCTGATTTACTAGCAGTTATAGGTTAGTATATACTCTGTTATGCTAGCAGTTATAGGTAGGTATAGAGTCTGTTATACTAGCAGTAATAGGTAGGTATAGATTATGTCATACTAGCAGTTATAGGTAGGTATAGACTATTTTATACTAACAGTTATAGGTAGCTATAGACTAGGCTATAATAGCGGTTATAGGTAGGTATAATCTATGTTATACTAGCAGTTATAGGTAGGTATAGACTATGTTATACTAGCGGTTATAGGTAGGTATATACTCTGTTATACTAGCAGTTATATGTAGGTATATACTCTGTTATACTAGCAGTTATAGATAGGTATAGACTATGTTATACCAGCAGTTATAGGTAAGTATATACTCTATTATACTAGCAGTTATATGTATGTACAAACTACGTTATATTAGCAGTTATAGCTAGGTATAGACTATGTTATACTAGAAGTTATAGGCAGGTATAAATTATGTTATACTAGCGTTATAGGTAGGTATAAACTATGTTATACCAGCGGTTAGATGTATGTATATATTCTGTTGTACTAGCAGTTATAGGTAGGTATATACTCTGTTTTACTAGCAGTTATAGGTAGGTATAGACTATGTTATACTAGCGGTTATAGGTAGGTATATACTCTGCTATGCTAGCAGTTATAGGTAGGTATAGAGTATGTTATGCTAGCAGTTATAAGTAGTTATATACTATGTCATACTAGTAGTTATAGGTAGGTATATACTCTGTTATACTAGCAGTTATAGGTAGGTATATACTATGTTATAATAGAGGGTTAAGGTAACTATATACTATGTTATACTAGCAGTTATAGATATGTATAGACTATGTTATACTAGCGGTTATAGGTAGATATATACTCTGTTATACTAGCAGTTATAGGTAGGTATATACTCTGTTATACTAGCTGTTATAGGTAGGTATAGACTAAGTTATACTAGCAGTTATAGGTAGGTATAAACGATTTTATACGAGCGGTTAAAGGTAGGTATATACTATGTTATATACCTACCTATAACTACTAGTATAGCAGAGTATATACCTACCTATAACTGCTAGTTTAACATAATCTATGCCTACCTATAACTGCTAGTATAACATAATATATACCTACCTATTACTGCTAGTATAACTAATTCTATACCTACCTATAACCGCTAGAATAACATAGTCTATTCCGACCTATAACCTCTATTCTAACATAGTATATACCTACCTATATTTGCTAGTTTAACAGAGTGTATATCTACCTATAACTGCTAGTATAACATAATCTATACCTACCTATAACTGCTAGTATAACAGAGTATATACCTACCTATAACTGCTAGTATAGAAGAGTAAATAACTACCTATAACTGCTAGTATAATATAGTCTATATGTACATATAACTACTAGTATAACATAGTCTAAACCTACCTATAACTGCTAGTATAACATACTCTATACCTACCTATAACTGCTTGTATAACAGAGTATATACCTACCTACAACTGCTAGTACAACAGAGTATATACATACATCTAACCGCTGGTATAACATAGTCTATACCTACCTATAACTGCTAGTGTAACAGAGTATATAGCTACCTATATCTGCTAGTATGACAGAGTCTATACCTACCTATAACAGCTAGTATAACATAGTATAAACCTACCTATAACTGCTAGTATAACAGAGTCTATACCTACATATATCTGCTAGTATAACATAGTCAATACCTACCTATAACTGCTAGTATAAATGACTATATGCCTCCCTATAACTGCTATATAACTGCTAGTATAGCTGAGTATATACCTACATATAACTGCTGGTATAACATAGTCTATACCTACCTATAACTGCTAGTATAACATAGTATATACTTACCTCTAACCGCTAGTATAACATAGACTATACCTACCTATAACTGCTAGTATAACATAGTCTATACCTACCTATAACTGCTAGTATGACATAGTCTATACATATCTATAACTGCTAGTATAACTGAGTATATAGCTACCTATATCTGCTAGTATAACGGAGTCAATACCTAACTACAACCGCTAGTATGACAGAGTCTATACCTAACTATAACTGCTAGTATATCATTACATTCCTAACTATATCTGCTAGTATGACAGAATATATACCTACTTATAACCGCTGGTATAACATAGTCCATACATACCTATAACTGCTAGTGTAACAGAGTTTATAGCTACCTATATCTACTAGTATAACAGACTCAATACCTACCTATAACCGCTATTATAACAGAGTCTATACCTACATATAACAGCTAGTATAACATAGTCTATACCTACATATAACTGCTAGTATAACAGTGTATATAGCTACCTATATCTGCTAGTATAACAGACTCAATACCTACCTATAACCGCTATTATAACAGAGTCTATACCTACCTATTACTGCTAGTATAACATGATCTATACCTACCTACAACAGCTTGTATAACAGAGTATATACCTACCTATAACTGCTAGTATGACAGAGTATATAACTACTTATAACTGCTAGTATAACATACTCTATACCTACCTATAACTGCTAGTATAACAGAGTATATACCTACCTATAACTGCTAGTATGACAGCATATATACCTACTTATAACTGCTAGTATAACATACTCTATATCTACCTATAACTGCTAGTATAACATAGTATATACCTACCTATAACAGCTAGTATAACATAGTCCATATCTACCTATTATTGCTAGTATAACATAGTCTATACCTATCTATAACCGCTATTATAACACAGTCTATACCAACCTATTACTGCTAGTATAACATATTCTATACCTACCTATAGCTGCTAGTATAACAGAGTATATACCTACCTATAACTGCTAGTATAACATAATATATACCTACCTATAACTACTAGTATAGCAGAGTATATACCTATCTATAACTGCTAGTATAACATAGTATATACCTAACTATAACTGCTAGTATATCACTATATTCCTACCTATATCTGCTAGTATGACAGAGTATATACCTACTTATAACTGCTAGTATAACATACTCTATACCTACATATAACTGCTAGTATAACAGAGTATATACCTACCTATAACTGCTAGTACAACAGAGTATATACATACACCGAACCGCTTTTATAACATAGTCTATACATACCTATAACTGCTAGTGTAACAGAGTATATAACTACTTATAACTGCTAGTATAGCATACTCTATACCTACCTATAACAGCTTGTATAACAGAGTATATACCTACCTATAACTGCTAGTATGACATAGTATATAACTACTTATAACTGCTAGTATAATATACTCTATACCTACCAATAACTGCTAGTATAACAGAGTATATACCTACCTATGCTAGTATAACCGCTAGTATGACAGCGTATATACCTACTTATAACTGCTAGTATAACATACTCTATACCTACCCATAACTGCTAGTATAACATAGTATACACCTACCTATAACTGCTAGTATAACATAGTCCATATCTACCTATTATTGCTAGTATAACATAGTCTATACCTACATAAAACCGCTATTATTACATAGTCAATACCTACCTATAACTGCTAGTATAACATAGTCTATACCTACCTATTACTGCTAGTATAACATAATCTATACATACCTATATCTGCTAGTATAATAGAGTATATACATACCTATAACTGCTAGCATAGCAGAGTATATACCTACCTATAACCGCTAGTATAACATAGTCTATACTTACCCATAACTGCTAGTATAACAGTATATACCTATCTAAACCTCTACTATAACAAATTCTATACCTAGCTGTAACTGCTAGTATAACATAGTCTATACCTATATATAACTGCTAGTATAACAGAGTATATACCTACCTATAACTGCTAGTATAACAGAGTATATACCTACCTATAACTACTAGTATAACAGAGTCTATACCTACCTATTACTGCTAGTATAACATATTTCAATACCTACCTATAACCTCTATTATTACATAGTCAATACCTACCTATAACTGATAGTATAACATAGTATATACCTACCTATAACTGCTAGTATAACAGAGTCTATACCTACCTATAACTGCTATATACATATCTATAACTGCTAGTATAACAGAGTATATACCTACCTATAACTGCTAGTATAACATAGTCTATACCTACCTATAACTGCTAGTATAACAGAGTATATACCTACCTCTAACCGCTAGTATAACATCGTGTATACCTACCTATAACTGCTAGTATAACATATTCTATACCTACCTATAATTGCTAGCATAACATAGTATATACATATCTATAACTGCTAGTAAAACAAAGTATATACCTTCCTATAACTGCTAGCATAGCAGAGTATATACCTAACTATAACCGCTAGTATAACATACTCTATACTTACCCATAACTGCTAGCATATCATAGTCTAAACCTATCTAAAACCTATATTATAACAAAGTCTGTACCTACCTATAACTGCTAGTATAACATAATATATACATACCTATAACTGCTAGTATAATAGAGTATATACCTACCTATAACTGCTAGCATTGCAGAGTATATACCTACCTATAACCGCTAGTATAACATCGTCTATACTTACCCATAACTGCTAGTATAACAGTCTATACCTATCTAAAACCTATATTATAACATAGTATATACCTAGCTATAACTGCTAGTATAACAGAATATATACCTACCTATTACTGCTAGTATAACAGACTCTATGCCTACCTATAACTGCTAGTATAACAGAGTATATACCTACCTATAACTGCTAGTATAACAGAGTATATACCTACCTATAACGGCTAGTATAACATAGTCCATACTTACCTACAACTGCTAGTATAACATATACTATACCTACCTATAACCGCTATTATAGCCTAGTCTATAGCTACCTATAACTGTTAGTATAACATAGTCTATACCTACCTATAACTTCTAGTAAATCAGAGTATATACCTACCTATAACTGCTAGCATAGCAGAGTTTATACCTAACTATAACCGCTAGTATAACATAGTATATACCTATCTAAAACCTCTATTATAACAAAGTCTATACCTAGCTATAACTGCTAGTATAACATAGTCTATACCTATATATAACTGCTAGTATAACAAACTCTATGCCTACCTATAACTGCTAGTATAACAGAGTATATACCTACCTATAACTGCTAGTATAACAGAGTATATACCTACTTATAACCGCTAGTATAACATAGTCCATACCTACCTATAACTGCTAGTATAACATAGAATTATACCTACCTATAACCGCTATTATAGCCTAGTCTATAGCTACCTATAACTGTTAGTATAACATAGTCTATACCTACCTATAACTGCTAGTAAATCAGAGTATATACCTACCTATAACTGCTAGCATAACATAGTATATACATATCTATAACTGCTAATAAAAAAAGTATATACCTACCTATAACTGCTAGCATAGCAGAGTATATACCTAACTTTAACCGCTAGTATAACATAGTCAATACTTACCCATAACTGCTAGCATAACAGAGTATATACATATCTATAACTGCTAGTATAACAGAATATATACCTACCTATAACTGCTAGTATAACAGAGTCTATACCTACCTATTACTGCTAGTATAACATATTTCAATACCTACCTATAACCTCTATTATTAAATAGTCAATATCTACCTATAACTGCTAGTATAACATAGTCTATGCCTAACTATAACCGCTAGTATAACAAAATCTATACTTACCTATCACTGCTAGTATAACAGAGTATATACCTACCTCTAACCGCTCGTATAACATCGTTTATACCTACCTATAACTGCAAGTATAACATTGTCTATTCATACTTATAACTGTTAGTATAACATAGTCTAAATCTACCTATAACCGCTAGTATAACATAGTCTATACATATCTATAACTGTTAGTATAACAGAGTATATACCTACCTATAACTGCTAGTATAACATAGTCTATACCTACCTATTACTGCTAGTATAACATATTTCAATACCTACCTATAACCTCTATTATTAAATAGTCAATACCTACCTATAACTGCTACTATAACATAGTCTATACCTACCTATATCTGCTAGTAAAACAGAGTCTATACCTACCTATAACTGCTAGTATAACATAGTATATACATATCAATAACTGCTAGTATAACAGAGTACAGAGCTACCTATAACTGCTAGTATAACATAGTCTATACCTACCTATTACTGCTAGTATAACATAGTATATACCTTTCTATAACTGCTAGTATAACAGAGTCTATACCTACCTATAACTGCTAGATACATATCTATAACTGCTAGTATAACAGAGTATATACCTACCTATAACTGCTAGCATAACATACATAGTCTATACCTACATATGACTGCTAGTATAAAATAGTCTATACCTACCTATAACCTCTATTATTACATAGGCAATACCTACCTATAACTGCTAGTATAACATAGTATATACCTATCTATAACTGCTAGTATAACAGAGTATATATCTAACTATTTCTGCTAGTATAACATAGTATATACCTACCTATAACTGCTAGTATAACAGAGTATATACCTACCTCTAACCGCTGGTATAACATCGTGTATACCTACCTATAACTGCTAGTATAACACAGTCTATACCTAACTATAACCTCTATTATTACATAGTCAATACCTACCTATAACTGCTAGTATAACATAGTCTATACCTACCTATAACTGCTAGTATAACAGAGTATATACCTACCTCTAACCGCTGGTATAACATCGTGTATACCTACCATTAACCGCTAGTATAACATAGTCTATACATACCTATTACTGCTAGTATAACAGACTCTATACCTACCTATAACTGCTAGCATAACAGAGTATATACCAACCTATAACTGCTAATATAACAGAATATATACCTACCTATGACTGTTAGAATAACAATGTATATACCTACCTATAACCGCTAGTATAACATAGTTCATACCTACCTATAACTGCTAGTATAACAGAATATATACCTATCTAAAACCTCTATTATAACAAAGTCTATACCTAGCTATAACTGCTAGTATAACATAGTCTATACCTACCTATAACTGCAATTATAACATAGTATATACCTACCTATAACTGCTGGTATAACATAGTCTATGCCTACTTATAACCGCTAGTATAACATAATATATACTTACCTATCACTGCTAGTATAACAGAGTATATACCTACCTCTAACCGCTGGTATAACATCGTGTATACCTACCTACAACTGCTAGTATAACATAGTATATACCTACATATTACTGCTAGTATAACAGAATATATACAAACCTATAAATGCTAGTATAATAGAGTATATACCTACCTATAACTGCTAGCATAGCAGAGTATATACCTACCTAAAACCGCTAGTATAACATAGTCTATACTTACCCATCACTGCTAGTATAACAAAGTCTATACCTATCTAAAACCTCTATTATAACAAAGTCTATACCTAGCTATAACTGCTAGTATAACATAGTCTATACCTATATATAACTGCTAGTATAACAGAGTATATACCTACCTGTAACTGCTAGTATAACAGAGTATATACCTACCTATAACTGCTAGTATAACATAGTCTATACCTACCTATAACCTCTATTATTACATAGTCAATACCTACCTATAACTGATATTATAACATAGTTTATACCTACCTATAACTGCTAGTAAAACAGAGTCTATACCTACCTATAACTGCTAGTATAACATAGTATATACATATCAATAACTGCTAGTATAACAGAGTATATAGCTACCTATAACTGCTAGTATAACATAGTCTATACGTACCTATTACTGCAAGTATAACATAATCTATACATACCTATAACAGCTAGCATAATAGAGTATATACCTACCTATAACTGCTAGTATAGCAGAGTATATACCTACCTATAACCGCTAGTATAACATAGTCTATACATACCCATAACTGCTAGTATAACATAGTCTATACCTATCTAAAACATCTATTATAACATAGTTTATACCTAGCTATAACTGCTAGTATAAAATAGTCTATACCTATATATAACTGCTAGTATAACAGAGTCAATACCTACCTATAACTGCTAGTATAACAGAGTATATACCTACCTATATCCGCTAGTATAACATAGTCCATACATACCTATAACTGCTAGTATAGCATAGTCTATACATACCTATAACTGCTAGTATAATATAGTCTATACCTACCAATAACCGCTAGTATAACATAGTCAATACATATCTATAACTGCCAGTATAACATAGACTATACCTACCTATAACCGCAATTATAACATAGTATATACCTACCTATTACTGATAGTATAACATAGTCTATACATGTCTATAACTGCTAGTATAACAGAGTATATACCAACATATTACTGCTAGTATAACTGAGTCTATACCTACCTATAACTGCTAGTATAACAGAGTATATACCTACCTCTAACCGCTGGAATAACATCGTGAATACCTACCTATAACTGCTAGTATAACACAGTCTATACCTACCTATAACTGCTAGTATAACATAGTATATACCTACCTATAACTGCTAGTATAACAGAGTATATATCTACATGTAACCGCTAGTATTACATAGTCTATACATATATATGACTGCCAGTATAACAGAGTATATACCTACCTATAACTGCTAGCATAACAGAGTCTATACCTACCTATGACTGCTGGTATAATATAGTCTATACCTACCTATAACCTCTATTATTACATAGGCAATACCTACCTATAACTGCTAGTATAACATAGTCTATACGTATCTATAACTGCTAGTGAAACAGAGTATATACCTACCTATATCTGCTAGTATAACATAGTCTATACCTACCTATAACTGCTAGTAAAACAGAGTATATACCTACATATAACTGCTAGGATAACAAAGTATATACCTATCTATAACCGCTAGTATAACATAGTCCATACATACCTATGACTGCTAGTAGAACATAGTCTATACCTACCTATACCCGCTAGTATAACATAGTCTATACCTACCTATAACAGCTAGCATAATAGAGTATATACCTACCTATAACTGCTAGTATAACAGAGTATATATCTACTTATAACCTCTAGTATAACATAGTCTATACATATCTATAACTGCTAGTATAACATAGTCCATACCTACCTATAACTGCTAGTATGACATAGTCTATACCTACCTATAACCGCTATTATAACAAAGTCTAAACCTACCTATAACTGCTAGTATAACATAGTCTATGCCTACCTATTACTGCTAGTATAACATATTTCAATACCTACCTATAACCTCTATTATTACATAGTCAATACATACCTATAACAGCTAGTATAACATAGACTATACCTACCTATAACTGCTAGTATTGCATAGTATATACATATCAATAACTGCTAGTATAACAGAGTATATAGCTACCTATAACTGCTAGTATGACATAGTCTATACCTACCTATTACTGCAAGTATAACAGAACCTATACATACCTATATCTGCTAGTATAATAGAGTATATACCTACCTATAACTGCTAGCATAGCAGAGTATATACCTACCTATAACATCTATTATAACATAGTCTATACCTACCTATAACTGTTAGTATAACATAGTCTATACTTATATATAACTGCTAGTATAACAGAGTATATACCTACCTATATCTGCTAGTAAAACAGAGTCAATACCTACCTATAACTGCTAGTATAACAGAGTATATACCTACCTCTAACCGCTGGAATAACATCGTGTATACCTACCTATAACTGCTAGTATAACACAGTCTATACCTACCTATAACTGCTAGTATAACATATTATATACCTACCTATAACTGCTAGTATAACAGAGCATATATCTACATATAACCGCTAGTATATCATAGTCTATACATATCTATGACTGCTAGTATAACAGAGTATATACCTACCTATAACTGCTAGCATAACAGAGTCTATACCTACCTATGACTGCTGGTATAATATAGTCTATACCTACCTATAACCTCTATTATTACATAGGCAATACCTACCTATAACTGCTAGTATAACAGAGTCTATACGTATCTATAACTTCTAGTAAAACAGAGTATATACCTACCTATATCTGCTAGTATAACATAGTCTATACCTACCTATAACTGCTAGTAAAACAGAGTATATACCTACATATAACTGCTAGGATAACAAAGTATATACCTATCTATAACCCCTAGTATAACATAGTCCATACATACCTATGACTGCTAGTATAACATAGTCTATACCTACCTATAACCGCTAGTATAACATAGTCTATACCTACCTATAACTGCTAGTATAACATAGTCTATACCTACCTATAACAGCTAGCATGATAGAGTATATACCTACCTATAACTGCTAGTATAACAGAGTATATATCTACCTATAACCGCTAGTATAACATAGTCTAAACCTACCTATAACTGCTAGTATAACATAGGCAATACCTACCTATAACTGCTAGTATAACATAGTCTATACCTACATATAACTACTAATAAAACAAAGTATATACCTACATATAAATGCTAGTATAACAGAGTATATAACTACCTATATCTGCTAGTATAACAAAGTCAATACCTACCTATAACTGCTAGTATAACATACTCTATACCTACCTATGCCTGCTAGTATAACATAGTCTATGCCTACCTATAACTGCTAGTATATCAGAGTATATACATATATATAACTGATAGTATAACAGAGTATATACCTACCTATAACTGCTAGCATAACATAGTCTATACCTACCTATGACTGCTAGTATAAAATAGTCTATACCGACCTATGACATCTATTATTACATAGGCAATACCTACCTATAACTGCTAGTATAACATAGTCTATACTTATATATAACTGCTAGTATAACAGAGTATATACGTTCCTATATCTGCTTGTATAACATAGTCTATACCTACCTATAACTGCTAGTAAATCAGAGTATATACATACCAATAACTGCTAGTATAACTTAGTATATACATACCTATAACTGCTAGTATAACATAGTCTATACCTACCTATAACTGCTAGTAAAACAGAGTATATACCTACCTATTACTGCTAGTATAACTGAGTCTATACCTACCTATAACTGCTAGTATAACATAGTATATACCTACCTATAACTGCTAGTATAACAGAGTATATACCTACCTATAACCGCTAGTATAACATAGTCCATACCTACCTATAACTGCTAGTATAACAGAGTCTATACCTACATATTACTGCTAGTATAACATATTTCAATACCTACCTATAACCTCTATTATTACATAGTCAATACCTACCTATAACTGCTCTTATAACATAGTATATACCTACCTATAACTGCAAGTATAACATAGTATATACCTACCTATAACTGCTAGTATAACATAGTATATACCTACCTATAACCGCTATTATAACATAGTATATACCTACCTATAACTGCTAGTATAACATAGTGTATAATTATATATAACTACTAGTATAACAGAGTATATACCTACCTATATATGCTTGTATAACAAAGTCAATACCTACCTATAACTGCTAGTATAACAGACTCTATACCTACCTATACCTGCTAGTATAACATAGTCAATGCCTACGTATAACTGCTAGTATAACACAGTCTATACCTACCTATAACTGCTAGTATAAGATATTCTATACCTACCTATAACATCTATTATTACATAGGCAATACCTACCTATAACTGCTAGCATAACATAGTCTATACCTATATATAACTGCTAGTTTAACAGAGTATATACCTACCTATATCTGCTTGTATAACATAGTCTATACGTACCTATAACCACTAGTAAATCAGAGTATATACATACCTATAACTGCTAGTATAACTTAGTATATACATACCTATAACTGCTAGTATAACAGAGTATATACCTACCTCTAACCGCTGGTATAACATTGAGTATACCTACCTATAACTGCTAGTATAACACAGTATATACCTACCTATAACTGCTAGTATAACATATTCTATACCTACCTATAACTGCTAGTATAACATAGTCTATACCTACCTATAACAGCTAGTATTACAGAGTATATATCTACCTATAACCGCTAGTATAACAAAGTCTATACATATGTATAACTGCTAGTATAACAGAGTATATACCTACCTATAACTGCTAGCATAACAGAGTCTATACTTACCTATGACTGCTATTATAAAATAGTCTATACTTACCTATAACCTCTATTATTACATAGGCAATACCTACCTATAACTGCTAGTATAACATAGTATATGCCTACCTATAACTACTAGTAAAACAGAGTATATACCTACATATAACTGATAGGATAACAAAGTATATACCTACCTTTAACCGCTAGTATAACAGAATCTATACCTACCTATTACAGCTAGTATAACATATTTCAATACCTACCTATAACCTCTATTATTACATAGTCAACACCTACCTATAACTGTTAGTATAACATAGTCTATACCTACCTATAAAGGCTAGTATAACAGAGTATATAACTACCTATATCTGCTAGCATAACAAAGTCAATACCTACCTATAACTGCTAGTATAACATACTCTATACCTACCTATACCTGCTAGTATAACATAGTCTATGCATACCTATAACTGCTAGTATAACAGAGTATATACATATATATAACTGCTAGTATAACAGAGTATATACCTACCTATAACTGCTAGCATCAAATAGTCTATACCTACCTATGACATCTATTATTACATAGGCAATACCTACCTATATCTGCTAGCATAACATAGTCTATACTTATATATAACTGCTAGTATAACAGAGTATATACCTACCTATATCTGCTTGTATAACATAGTCTATACCTACCTATAACTGCTAGTAAATCAGAGTATATACATACCAATAACTGCTAGTATAACTTAGTATATACATACCTATAACTGCTAGTATAACAAAGTCTATACCTACCTATAACTGCTAGTAAAACAGAGTATATACCTACCTATTACTGCTATTATAACTGAGTCTATACCTACCTATATCTGCTAGTATAACATAGTATATACCTATCTATAACTGCTAGTATAACAGAGTATATACCTACCTATAACCGCTAGTATAACATAGTCCATACCTACCTATAACTGCTAGTATAACAGAGTCTATACCTACATATTACTGCTAGTATAACATATTTCAATACCTACCTATAACCTCTATTATTACATAGTCAATACCTACCTATAACTGCTAGTATAACATAGTATATACCTACCTATAACCGCTATTATAACATAGTATTTACCTACCTATAACTGCTAGTATAACATAGTCTATAATTATATATAACTGCTAGTATAACAGAGTATATACCTACCTATATCTGCTTGTATAACAAAGTCAATACCTACCTATAACTGCTAGTATAACAGACTCTATACCTACCTATACCTGCTAGTATAACATAGTCATTGCCTACGTATAACTGCTAGTATAACACAGTCTATACCTACCTATAACTGCTAGTATAACATATTCTATACCTACCTATAACATATATTATTACATAGGCAATACCTACCTATAACTGCTAGCATAACATAGTCTATACCTACCTATAACTGCTAGTATAACACAGTCTATACCTACCCATAACTGCTAGTATAACATATTCTATACCTAGCTATAACTGCTAGTATAACATAGTCTATACCTACCTATAACAGCTAGTATTACAGAGTATATACCTACCTATAACCGCTAGCATAACAGAGTATATACCTAACTATGACTGCTAATATAAAATAGTATATACCTACGTATAACTTCTATTATTACATAGGCAATACCTACCTATAACTGCTAGTATAACATAGTATATACCTTTCTATAACTGCTAGCATAACAGAGTCTATACCTACCTATAACTGCTAGGATAACAAAGTATATACCTACCTATAACCGCTAGTATAACATAGTCCATACCTACCTATAACTGTTAGTATAACATAGTCTATACCTACCTATAACTGCTATTATAAAATAGTCTATACCTATCTATAACCTCTATTATTACATAGGCAATACCTACCTATAACTGCTAGTATAACATAGTTTATGCCTACCTATAACTACTAGTAAAACAGAGTATATACCTACATATAACTGATAGGATAACAAAGTATATACCTACCTATAACCGCTAGTATAACATAGTCCATACCTACCTATAACTGCTAGTATAACAGAATCTATACCTACCTATTACTGCTAGTATAACATATTTCAATACCTACCTATAACCTCTATTATTACATAGTCAACACCTACCTATAACTGCTAGTATAGCATAGTCTATACCTACCTATAAATGCCAGTATAACAGAGTATATAACTACCTATATCTGCTAGTATAACAAAGTCAATACCTACCTATAACTGCTAGTATAACATACTCTATACCTACCTATACCTGCTAGTATAACATAGTCTATGCATACCTATAACTGCTAGTATAACAGAGTATATACATATATATAACTGCTAGTATAACAGAGTATATACCTACCTATAACTGCTAGCATAACAGAGTCTATACCTACCTATGACTGCTAGTATAAAATAGTCTATACCTACCTATGACATCTATTATTACATAGGCAATACCTACCTATAACTGCTAGTATAACATAGTCTAAACTTATATATAACTGCTAGTATAACAGAGTATATACCTACCTATATCTGCTTGTATGACATAGTCTATACCTACCTATAACTGCTAGTAAATCAGAGTATATACATACCAATAACTGCTAGTATAACTTAGTATATACATACCTATAACTGCTAGTATAACATAGTCTATACCTACCTATAACTGCTAGTAAAACAGAGTATATACCTACCTATTACTGCTAGTATAACTGAGTATATACCTACCTATAACCGCTAGTATAACATAGTCCATACCTACCTATAACTGCTAGTATAACAGAGTCTATACCTACATATTACTGCTAGTATAACATATTTCAATACCTACCTATAACCTCTATTATTACATAGTCAATACGTACCTATAACTGCTCTTATAACATAGTATATACCTACCTATAACTGCTAGTATAACATAGTATATACCTACCTATAACTGCTAGTATAACATAGTATATACCTACCTATATCTGCTTGTATAACAAAGTCAATACCTACCTATAACTGCTAGTATAACAGACTCTATACCTACCTATACCTGCTAGTATAACATAGTCAATGCCTACGTATAACTGCTAGTATAACACAGTCTATACCTACCTATAACTGCTAGTATAACATATTCTATACCTACCTATAACATCTATTATTACATAGGCAATACCTACCTATAACTGCTAGCATAACATATTCTATACCTATATATAACTGCTAGTATAACATAGTCTATACATATCTATAACTGCTAGTATAACAGAGTATATACCTACCTATAACCGCTAGTATAACATAGTCCATACCTACCTATAACTGCTAGTATAACAGAGTCTATACCTACCTATTACTGCTAGTATAAAATATTTCAATACCTACCTATAACCTCTATTATTACATAGTCAATACCTATCTATAAATGCTAGTATAACATAGTCTATACCTACCTATAAGTGCTAGTAAAGCAGAGTATATACCTACCTATAACCGCTAGTATAACATAGTCTATACATATGTATAACTGCTAGTATAACAGAGTATATACCTACCTATAACTGCTAGCATAACAGAGTCTATACCTACCTATGACTGCTAGTATAAAATAGTCTATACCTACCTATAACCTCGATTACTACATAGGCAATACCTACCTATAACTGCTAGTATAACATAGTCTATACCTACCTATAACTACTAGTAAAACGGAGTATATACCTACATATAACTGATAGGATAACAAAGTATATATCTACCTATAACCGCTAGTATAACATAGTCCATACCTACCTATAACTGCTAGTATAACAGAGTCTATACCTACATATTACTGCTAGTATAACATATTTCAATACCTACCTATAACCTCTATTATTACATAGTCAATACCTACCTATAACTGCTAGTATAACATAGTATATACCTACCTATAACTTCTAGTATAACATAGTATATACCTATCTATAACTGCTAGTATAACATAGTATATACCTACCTATAACCGCTTTTATAACATAATATATACCTACCTATAACTGCTAGTATAACATAGTCTATAATTATATATAACTGCTAGTATAACAGAGTATATACCTACCTATATCTGCTTGTATAACAAAGTCAATACCTACCTATAACTGCTAGTATAACAGACTCTATACCTACCTATACCTGCTAGTATAACATAGTCAATGCATACGTATAACTGCTAGTATAACAAGGTCTATACCTACCTATAACATATATTATTACATAGGCAATACCTACCTATAACTGCTAGCATAACATAGTCTATACCTATATGTAACTGCTAGTATAACAGAGTATATACCTACCAATATCTGCTAGTATAACATAGTCTATACCTACCTATAACTGCTAGTATAACACAGTCTATACCTACCTATTACTGCTAGTATAACATAGTCCATACCTACCTATAACTGCTAGTATAACAGAGTCTATACCTACCTATTACTGCTAGTATAACATATTTCAATACCTACCTATAACCTCTATTATTACATAGTCCATACCTACCTATAACTGCAAGTATAACAGAGTCTATACCTACATATTACTGCTAGTATAACATATTTCAATACCTACCTATAACCTCTATTATTACATAGTCAATACGTACCTATAACTGCTCTTATAACATAGTATATACCTACCTATAGCTGCTAGTATAACATAGTATATACCTACCTATAACTGCTAGTATAAAATAGTATATACCTACCTATATCTGCTTGTATAACAAAGTCAATACCTACCTATAACTGCTAGTATAACAGACTCTATACCTACCTATACCTGCTAGTATAACATAGTCAATGCCTACGTATAACTGCTAGTATAACACAGTCTATACCTACCTATAACTGCTAGTATAACATATTCTATACCTACCTATAACATCTATTATTACATAGGCAATACCTACCTATAACTGCTAGCATAACATAGTCTATACCTATATATAACTGCTAGTATAACATAGTCTATACCTACCTATAACAGCTAGTATAACAGAGCATATACCTACCTAACACCGCTAGTATAACATAGTCTATACATATCTATAACTGCTAGTATAATAGAGTATATACCTACCTATAACCGCTAGTATAACATAGTCCATACCTACCTATAACTGCTAGTATAACATAGTCTATACCTACCTATTACTGCTAGTATAAAATATTTCAATACCTACCTATAACCTCTATTATTACATAGTCAATACCTATCTATGAATGCTAGTATAACATAGTCTATACCTACCTATAACTGCTAGTAAAACAGAGTATATACCTATCTATAACCGCTAGTATAACATAGTATATACATATGTATAACTGCTAGTATAACAGAGTATATACCTACCTATAACTGCTAGCATAACAGAGTCTATACCTACCTATGACTGCTAGTATAAAATAGTCTATACCTACCTATAACCTCTATTATTACATAGGCAATACCTACCTATAACTGCTAGTATAACATAGTCTATACCTACCTATAACTGCTAGTATAACGGAGTATATACCTACCTATAACTGATAGTATAACATAGTATATACCTACCTATAACTGCTAGTATAACATAGTCCATACCTACCTATAACTGCTAGTATAACAGAGTCTATACCTACATATTACTGCTAGTATAACATATTTCAATACCTACCTATAACCTCTATTATTACATAGTCAATACCTACCTATGACTGCTAGTATAACATAGTGTATACCTACCTATAACTTCTAGTATAACATAGTATATACCTATCTATAACTGCTAGTATAACATAGTATATACCTACCTATAACCGCTATTATAACATAGTATATACCTACCTATAACTGCTAGTATAACAGAGTATATACCTACCTATATCTGCTTGTATAACATAGTCAATACCTACCTATAACTTCTAGTATAACAGACTCTATACCTGCTAGTATAACATAGTCAATGCATACGTATAACTGCTAGTATAACACAGTCTATACCTACCTATAACTGCTAGTATAACATATTCTATACTTACCTATAACTTCTATTATTACATAGTCTATACCTACCTATAACTGCTAGTATAACATAGTCTATACCTACCTATAACTGCTAGTATAACAGAGTATATACCTACCAATATCTGCTAGTATAACATAGTCAATACCTAACTATAACTGCTAGTATAACACAGTCTATACATACCTATAACTGCTAGTATAACATATTCTATACTTAGCTATAACTGCTAGTATAACATAGTCTATACCTACCTATAACTGCTAGTATAACAGAGTATATACCTACCTATAACTGCTAGCATAACAGAGTCTATACCTACCTATAACTGCTAGTATAACATAGTCTATACCTACCTATAACCTCTATTATTACATAGTCTATACCTACCTATAACTGCTAGTATAACATAGTCTATACCTACCTATAACTGCTAGTATAACGGAGTATATACCTACATATAACTGATAGGATAACAAAGTATATATCTACCTATAACCGCTAGTATAACATAGTCCATACCTACCTATAACTGCTAGTATAACAGAGTCTATACCTACATATTACTGCTAGTATAACATATTTCAATACCTACCTATAACCTCTATTATTACATAGTCAATACCTACCTATAACTGCTAGTATAACATAGTATATACCTACCTATAACTTCTAGTATAACATAGTATATACCTATCTATAACTGCTAGTATAACATAGTATATACCTACCTATAACCGCTTTTATAACATAATATATACCTACCTATAACTGCTAGTATAACATAGTCTATAATTATATATAACTGCTAGTATAACAGAGTATATACCTACCTATATCTGCTTGTATAACAAAGTCAATACCTACCTATAACTGCTAGTATAACAGACTCTATACCTACCTATACCTGCTAGTATAACATAGTCAATGCATACGTATAACTGCTAGTATAACAAGGTCTATACCTACCTATAACATATATTATTACATAGGCAATACCTACCTATAACTGCTAGCATAACATAGTCTATACCTATATGTAACTGCTAGTATAACAGAGTATATACCTACCAATATCTGCTAGTATAACATAGTCTATACCTACCTATAACTGCTAGTATAACACAGTCTATACCTACCTATTACTGCTAGTATAACATAGTCCATACCTACCTATAACTGCTAGTATAACAGAGTCTATACCTACCTATTACTGCTAGTATAACATATTTCAATACCTACCTATAACCTCTATTATTACATAGTCCATACCTACCTATAACTGCTAGTATAACAGAGTCTATACCTACATATTACTGCTAGTATAACATATTTCAATACCTACCTATAACCTCTATTATTACATAGTCAATACGTACCTATAACTGCTCTTATAACATAGTATATACCTACCTATAGCTGCTAGTATAACATAGTATATACCTACCTATAACTGCTAGTATAAAATAGTATATACCTACCTATATCTGCTTGTATAACAAAGTCAATACCTACCTATAACTGCTAGTATAACAGACTCTATACCTACCTATACCTGCTAGTATAACATAGTCAATGCCTACGTATAACTGCTAGTATAACACAGTCTATACCTACCTATAACTGCTAGTATAACATATTCTATACCTACCTATAACATCTATTATTACATAGTCTATACCTACCTATAACTGCTAGTATAACATAGTCTATACCTACCTATAACTGCTAGTATAACATAGTCTATACCTACCTATAACAGCTAGTATAACAGAGCATATACCTACCTAAAACCGCTAGTATAACATAGTCTATACATATCTATAACTGCTAGTATAACAGAGTATATACCTACCTATAACCGCTAGTATAACATAGTCCATACCTACCTATAACTGCTAGTATAACAGAGTCTATACCTACCTATTACTGCTAGTATAAAATATTTCAATACCTACCTATAACCTCTATTATTACATAGTCAATACCTATCTATGAATGCTAGTATAACATAGTCTATACCTACCTATAACTGCTAGTAAAACAGAGTATATACCTATCTATAACCGCTAGTATAACATAGTATATACATATGTATAACTGCTAGTATAACAGAGTATATACCTACCTATAACTGCTAGCATAACAGAGTCTATACCTACCTATGACTGCTAGTATAAAATAGTCTATACCTACCTATAACCTCTATTATTACATAGGCAATACCTACCTATAACTGCTAGTATAACATAGTCTATACCTACCTATAACTACTAGTAAAACGGAGTATATACCTACATATAACTGATAGGATAACAAAGTATATACCTACCTATAACCGCTAGTATAACATAGTCCATACCTACCTATAACTGCTAGTATAACAGAGTCTATACCTACATATTACTGCTAGTATAACATATTTCAATACCTACCTATAACCTCTATTATTACATAGTCAATACCTACCTATGACTGCTAGTATAACATAGTATATACCTACCTATAACTTCTAGTATAACATAGTATATACCTATCTATAACTGCTAGTATAACATAGTATATACCTACCTATAACCGCTATTATAACATAGTATATACCTACCTATAACTGCTAGTATAACAGAGTATATACCTACCTATAACCGCTAGTATAACATAGTCAATACCTACCTATAACTGCTAGTATAACATAGTATATACCTTTGCTAGTATAACATAGTTATACTATCTATAACTGCTAGTATAACAAGTATATACCTACCTATAACCGTATATAACATAGTATACCTACCTATAACTGCTAGTATAACAGAGTATATACCTACCTATATCTGCTTGTATAACAAAGTCAATACCTACCTATAACTTCTAGTATAACAGACTCTATACCTGCTATTATAACATAGTCAATGCATACGTATAACTGCTAGTATAACACAGTCTATACCTACCTATAACTGCTAGTATAACATATTCTATACCTACCTATAACATATATTATTACATAGGCAATACCTACCTATAACTGCTAGCATAACATAGTCTATACCTATATGTAACTGCTAGTATAACAGAGTATATACCTACCAATATCTGCTAGTATAACATAGTCAATACCTAACTATAACTGCTAGTATAACACAGTCTATACATACCTATAACTGCTAGTATAACATATTCTATACTTAGCTATAACTGCTAGTATAACATAGTCTATACCTACCTATAACAGCTAGTATTACAGAGTATATACCTACCTATAACTGATAGTATAACAGAGTATATATCTACCTATAACCGCTAGTATAACATAGTCTATACATATCTATAACTGCTAGTATAACAGAGTATGTACCTACCTATAACCGCTAGTATAACATAGTCCATACCTACCTATAACTGCTAGTATAACAGAGTCTATACCTACCTATTACTGCTAGTATAACATATTTCAATACCTACCTATAACCTCTATTATTATATAGTCAATACCTACCTATAACTGCTAGTATAACATAATCTATACCTACCTATAACTGCTAGTAAAACAGAGTATATAACTACCTATTACTGCTAGTATAACTGAGTCTATACCTACCTATAACTGCTAGTATAACATAGTATATACCTACCTATAACCGCTAGTATAACATAGTCTCTACATATTTATAACGGCTAATATAACAGAATATATACCTACCTATAACCGCTAGCATAACAGAGTCTATACCTAACTATGACTGCTAGTATAAAATAGTCTATACCTACCTATAACCTCTATTATTACATAGGCAATACCTACCTATAACTGCTAGTATAACAGAGTATATACCTACCTATAACTGCTAGGATAACAAAGTATATACCTACCTATAACCGCTAGTATAACATAGTCCATACCTACCTATAACTGCTAGTATAACATAGTCTTTACCTACCTATAACCGCTAGTATACCATAGTCTATACCTACCTATAACTACTAGTATAACATAGTCTATACCTACCTATAACAGCTAGTATAACAGAGTATATACCTACCTATAACTGCTAGTATAACAGCATATATCTACCTATAACCGCTAGTATAACATAGTATATACATATCTATAACTGCTAGTATAACAGAGTATATACCTACCTATAACCACTAGTATAACATAGTCTATACATATCTATAAATGCTAGTATAACATAGTATATACCTACCTATAACCGCTAGTATAACATAGTCCATACCTACCTATAACTGCTAGTATAACAGAGTATATACCTACCTATTACTGCTAGTATAACATATTTCAATACCTACCTATAACCTCTATTATTACATAGTCAATACCTACCTATAACTGCTAGTATAACATAATCTATATCTACCTATAACTGCTAATAAATCAGAGTATATACCTACCTATTACTACTAGTATAACTGAGTCTATACCTACCTATAACTGCTAGTATAATATATTATATACCTACCTATAACTGCTAGTATAACAGAGTATATACCTACCTATAACCGCTAGTAGAACATAGTCTATACATATCTATAACTGCTGGTATAACTGAGTATATACCTACCTATAACCGCTAGTATAACATAGTCTATACATATCTATAACTGCTAGTATAACAGAGTATATACCTACCTATAACCGTTAGTATAACATAGTCCATACCTACCTATAACTGCTAGTATAACAGAGTCTATACCTTTCTATTACTGCTAGTATAACATATTTCAATACCTACCTATATCCTCTATTATTACATAGTCAATACCTACCTATAACTGCTAATATAACATAATCTATACATACCTATAACTGCTAGTATAACAGAGTATATACCTACCTATAACCGCTAGTATAACATAGTCTATACATATTTATAACTGCTAGTATAACAGAGTATATACCTACCTATAACCGCTAGCATAACAGAGTCTATACCTAACTATGACTGCTAGTATAAAATAGTCTATACCTACGTATAGCCTCTATTATTACATAGGCAATACCTACCTATAACTGCTAGTATAACATAGTCTATACCTTTCTATAACTGCTAGCATAACAGAGTCTATACCTACCTATAACTGCTAGTATAACATAGTCTATACCTACCTATAACTGCTAGTATAACAGAGTATATACCTACCTATAACCGCTAGTATAACATAGTCTATACTATCTATAACTGCTAGTATAACAGAGTATATACCTACCTATAACCGCTAGTATAACATAGTCTATACATATCTATAACTGCTAGTATAACAGATTATAACCTACCTATAAACGCTAGTATAACAGAGTCTATACCTACCTATTACTGCTAGTATAATATATTTCAATACCTACCTATAACCTCTATTATTACATAGTCAATACTTATCTATAAATGCTAGTATAACATAGTCTATACCTACCTATAACTGCTAGTAAAACAGAGTATATACCTACCTATTACTGCTAGTATAACTGAGTATATACCTACCTATAACCGCTAGTATAACATAGTATATACCTACCTATAACTGCTAGTATAACAGAGTATATACCTACCTATATCCGCTAGTATAACATAGTCCATACCTACCTATAACTGCTAGTATAACATAGTTATACCTACCTATAACTGCTATTATAACATAGTAATACCTACCTATAACTGCTAGTATAACATAGTCTATACCTACCTATAACTGCTAGTATAACATAGTCTATACCTACCTATAACTGCTAGTATAACAGAGTATATACCTACCTATTACTGCTAGTATAACATAGTCTATACCTACCTATAACCTCTATTATTACATAGTCAATACCTACCTATAACTGCTAGTATAACATATCTATCTACCTATAACTGCTAGTATAACTAGTCTATACCTACCTATAACTGCTAGTATAAATATTATATACCTACCTATAACTGCTAGTAAACAGAGTATATACCTACCTATAACGCTAGTAGAACATACTAACATTCTATAACTGCTGGTATAACTGAGTATATACCTACCTATAACCGCTAGTATAACATAGTCTATACATATCTATAACTGCTAGTATAACAGAGTATATACCTACCTATAACCGTTAGTATAACATAGTCCATACCTACCTATAACTGCTAGTATAACAGAGTCTATACCTTTCTATTACTGCTAGTATAACATATTTCAATACCTACCTATATCCTCTATTATTACATAGTCAATACCTACCTATAACTGCTAATATAACATAATCTATACATACCTATAACTGCTAGTATAACAGAGTATATACCTACCTATAACCGCTAGTATAACATAGTCTATACATATTTATAACTGCTAGTATAACAGAGTATATACCTACCTATAACCGCTAGCATAACAGAGTCTATACCTAACTATGACTGCTAGTATAAAATAGTCTATACCTACGTATAGCCTCTATTATTACATAGGCAATACCTACCTATAACTGCTAGTATAACATAGTCTATACCTTTCTATAACTGCTAGCATAACAGAGTCTATACCTACCTATAACTGCTAGTATAACATAGTCTATACCTACCTGTAACAGCTAGTATAACAGAGTATATACCTACCTATAACCGCTAATATAACATAGTCTATACATATCTATAACTGCTAGTATAACAGAGTATATACCTACCTATAACCGCTAGTATAAGATAGTCTATACATATCTATAACTGCTAGTATAACAGAGTATAACCTACCTATAAACGCTAGTATAACAGAGTCTATACCTACCTATTACTGCTAGTATAATATATTTCAATACCTACCTATAACCTCTATTATTACATAGTCAATACTTATCTATAAATGCTAGTATAACATAGTCTATACCTACCTATAACTGCTAGTAAAACAGAGTATATACCTACCTATTACTGCTAGTATAACTGAGTCTATACCTACTAATAACTGCTAGTATAACATAGTATATACCTACCTATAACTGCTAGTATAACAGAGTATATACCTACCTATATCCGCTAGTATAACATAGTCCATACCTACCTATAACTGCTAGTATAACATAGATTATACCCACCTATAACCGCTATTATAACATAGTATATACCTACCTATAACTGCTAGTATAACATAGTCTATACCTACCTATAACTGCTAGTAAATCAGAGTATATACCTACCTATAATTGCTAGTATAACATAGTCTATACATATCTATAACTGCTAGTACAACAGAGTATAGTATATACCTACCTATAATTGCTAGTATAACAGAGTATATACCTACCTATTACTGCTAGTATAACATACTCTATACCTACCTATAACTGCTAGTATAACAGAGTCTATACTTATATATAACTGCTAATATAACAGAGTATATACCTACCTATATCTGCTTGTATAACAAAGTCAATACCTACCTATAACTGCTAGTATAACAGACTATATACCTACCTATACCTGCTAGTATAACATAGTCAATGCCTACGTATAACTGCTAGTATAACACAGTCTATACCTACCTATAACTGCTAGTATAACATATTTCAATACCTACCTATAACCTCTATTATTACATAGTCAATACCTACCTATAACTGCTAGTATAACATAATCTATATCTACCTATAACTGCTAGTAAAACAGAGTATATACCTACCTATTACTGCTAGTATAACTGAGTCTATACCTACCTATAACTGCTAGTATAACATAGTATATACCTACCTATAACTGCAAGTATAACATAGTCTATACATATTTATAACTGCTAGTATAACAGAGTATATACCTACCTATAACGGCTAGCATAACAGAGTCTATACCTAACTATGACTACTAGTATAAAATAGTCTATACCTACCTATAACCTCTATTATTACATAGGCAATACCTACCTATAACTGCTAGTATAACATAGTATATACCTAACTATAACTGCTAGTATAACAGAGTATATACCTACCTATAACCGTTAGTATAACATAGTCCATACCTACCTATAACTGCTAGTATAACAGAGTCTATACCTACCTATTACTGCTAATATAACATATTCCAATACCTACCTATAACCTCTATTATTACATAGTCAATAACTACCTATAACTGCTAATATAACATAATCTATACTACCTATAACTGCTAGTATAACAGAGTATATACCTACCTATAACCGCTAGTATAACATAGTCTATACTTATATATAACTGCTAGTATAACAGAGTATATACCTACCTATATCTGCTTGTATAACAGAGTCAATACCTACCTATAACTACTAGTATAACATACTCTATACGTACCAATACCTGCTAGTATAACATAGTCAATGCCTACGTATAACTACTAGTACAACACAGTCTATACCTACCTATAACTGCTAGTATAACATATTTCAATACCTACCTATAACCTCTATTATTACATAGTCAATACCTACCTATAACTGCTAGTATAACATAATCTATATCTACCTATAACTGCTAGTAAAACAGAGTATATACCTACCTATAACCGCTAGTATAACATAGTCTATACCTACCTATAACTGCTAGTATAACAGAGTCTATACTTATATATAACTGCTAGTATAACAGAGTATATACCTACCTATACCTGCTAGTATAACATAGTCAATGCCTACGTATAACTGCTAGTATAACACAGTCTATACCTACCTATAACTGCTAGTATAACATATTTCAATACCTACCTATAACCTCTATTATTACATAGTCAATACCTACTTATAACTGCTAGTATAACAGAGTCTATAACTACCTATAACTGCTAGTATAACATAGTCTATACCTACCAATAATAGCTAGAAAAACAGAGTATAAACCTACTTATAACTGCTAGTATAACATACTCTATACCTACCTATGACTGCTAGTGTAACATAGTATATACCTACCTATAACTTCTAGTACAACAGAGTATATACCTACCTATAACTGCTAGTACAACAGAGTATATACATACATCTAACCGCTGGTATAACATAGTTTATACCTACATATAACCGCTAGTATAACATAATGTATACCTAGCTATAACTGCTAGTACAACGTAGTCTGTACCTACATATAACTGCAAGAATAACAGAGTATATACCTACCTAAAACCCCTAGTATAACGTAGTCTATATCTCCCTATAACTGCTAGTATAACATAGATTATACCTACCTATAACCGCTATTATAACATAGTCTATACCTACCTATAACTGCTAGTATAACATACTCTATACCTACCTATAACTGCTAGTATAACAGAGTATATACCTACCTATAACTGCTAGCATAACATAGTCTATATCTACCTATAACTGGTAGTATAACATAGTCAATACCTACCTATAACTGCTAGTATAACATAGTCTATACATATCTATAAGTGCTAGTATAACAGAGTATATAGCTACCTATATCTGCAAGTATAACGGAGTCAGTACCTACCTATAACCGCTAATATAACAGAGTATATAACTACCTATAACTGCTAGTATAACAGAGTATATATCTACCTATAACAGCTAGTATGACAGAGTATATACCTGCTTATAACTGCTAGTATAAAATACTCTATACCTACATATAACTGCTAGTATAACAGAGTATATACCTAGCTATAACTGCTAATAAAAGAGTGTATATACCTACCTATAACTGCTTTCATAGCAGAGTATATACCTACCTATAACTGCTAGTATAACATAGTACATACCTACCTATAACTGCTAGTATAACAGAGTATATACCTACCTATAACCGCTAGTATAACATAGTCTATACCTACCTATAACTGCTAGTATAACATAGTCTATACCTACCTATAACTGCTAGTATAACATAGTCTATACCTACCTATAACAGCTAGTATAACAGAGTATATACCTTCCTATAACTGCTAATATAACAGAGTATATATCTACCTATTACCGCTAGTATAACATAGTCTATACAAATCTATAACTGCCAGTATAACAGAATATATACCTACCTATAACTGCTAGTATAACATAGTATATACCTACCTATTACTGCTAGTATAACATAGTATATACCTACCTATTACTGCTAGCATAACATAATATATACCTACCTATAACTACTAGTATAGCAGAGTATATACCTACCTATAACAGCTAGTATAACATAGTCTATACCTACCTATTACTGCTAGTATAACATAGTATATACCTACCTATAACTGCTAGTATAACATAATCTATACCTACCTATTACTGCTAGTATAACATACTCTGTACCTACCTATAACCGCTAGTATAACATAGTCTATACCTACCTATAACTGCTAGAATAACATAGTCTATACCTTTCTATGACTGCTAGTATAACATAGTATATACCTACCTATAACTGCTAGTATAACATACTCTATATCTACCTATAACTGCTAGTATAACAGAGTATATACCTACCTATAACTGATAGTATAGCAGAGTATATAACTACCTATAACTGCTAGTATAACAAATTCTATACCTACCTATAACTGCTAGTATAATATAGTCTATATCTACACTTAACTACTAGTATAACATAGTCTATACCTACCTATAACTGCTAGTATAACATAGTATATACCTACCTATAACTGCTAGTATAACATAGTCTATACCTACATATATCTGCTAGTATAACATAGTCAATACCTACCTATAACTGCTAGTATAAAAGACTATATGCCTACCTATAACTGCTATATAACTTCTAGTATAGCTGAGTATATACCTACCTATAACTGCTAGTATAACATAGTCTATACCTACCTATAACTGCTAGTATAACATATTCTATACCTACCTATAGCTGCTAGTATAACAGAGTATATACCTACCTATAACTGCTAGCATAACATAATATATACCTACCTATAACTACTAGTATAGCAGAGTATATACCTACCTATAACAGCTAGTATAACATAGTCTATACCTACCTATCACTGCTAGTATAACATAGTATATACCTACCTATAACTGCTAGTATAACATAAACTATACCTAAATATTACTGCTAGTATAAGAGACTCTGTACCTACCTATAACCGCTAGTATAACATAGTCTATACCTACCTATAACTGCTAGTATAACATAGTCTATACCTACCTATAACTGCTAGTATAATATAGTATATACCTACCTATATCTGCTAGTATAACATAGTATATACCTACCTATAACTGCTAGTATAACAGAGTCTATACCTACCTATAATTGCTAGTATAACATACTCTATACCTACCTATAACTGCTAGTATAACAGAGTATATACATATCTATAACTTCTAGTATAACAGAGTATATACCTACCTATAACTGCTAGTATAATAGAATCTATACCTACCTATAACTGCTAGTATAACATAGTCTATACCTACATATAACAGCTAGTATAACAGAGTATATACCTACCTATAACTGCTAGTATAACAGAGTATATACCTACCTATAACTGCTAGTATAACATAGTCTATACCTACCTATAACTGCTAGTATAACAGAGTATAAACCTACCTATAACTGCTAGTATAACATAGTATATACCTACCTATAACTGCTAGTATAACATAGTCTATACCTACATATATCTGCTAGTATAACATAGTCAATACCTACCTATAACTGCTAGTATAAAAGACTATATGCCTACCTATAACTGCTATATAACTGCTAGTATAGCTGAGTATATACCTACCTATAACTGCTGGTATAACATAGTCTATATCTACCTATAACTGCTAGCATAACATAATATATACCTACCTATAACTACTAGTATAGCAGAGTATATACCTACCTATAACAGCTAGTATAACATAGTCTATACCTACCTATTACTGCTAGTATAACATAGTATATACCTACCTATAACTGCTAGTATAACATAATCTATACCTACCTATTACTGCTAGTATAACAGACTCTGTACCTACCTATAATCGCTAGTATAACATAGTCTATACCTACCTATAACTGCTAGTATAACATAGTCTATACCTATCTATGTCTGCTAGTATAACATAATATATACCTACCTATATCTGCTAGTATAACAAAGTCTATACCTACCTATAACTGCTAGTATAACATACTCTATACCTACCTATAACTGCTAGTATAACAGAGTATATACCTAGCTATAACTGCTAGTATAGCAGAGTATATAACTACCTATAACTGCTAGTATAACAAATTATATACCTACCTATAACTGCTAGTATAATATAGTCTATATCTACACATAACTATTAGTATAACATAGTCTATACCTACCTATAACTGCTAGTATAACATAGTATATACCTACCTATAACTGCTAGTATAACATAGTCTATACCTACATATATCTGCTAGTATAATATAGTCAATACCTACCTATAACTGCTAGTATAAAAGACTATATGCCTACCTATAACTGCTATATAACTGCTAGTATAGCTGAGTATATACCTACCTATAACTGCTGGTATAACATAGTCTATACCTACCTATAACTGCTAGTATAACATATTCTATACCTACCTATAGCTGCTAGTATAACAGAGTATATACCTACCTATAACTGCTAGCATAACATAATATATACCTACCTATAACTACTAATATAGCAGAGTATATACCTACCTATAACAGCTAGTATAACATAGTCTATACCTACCTATTACTGCTAGTATAACATAGTATATACCTACCTATAACTGCTAGTATAACATAATCTATACCTACCTATTACTGCTAGTATAACATAGTCTATACCTACCTATAACTGCTAGTATTACATAGTCTATACCTTTCTATGACTGCTAGTATAAAATAGTATATACCTACCTATATCTGCTAGTATAACAAATTCTATACCTACCTATAACTGTTAGTATAATATAGTCTATATCTACACATAACTACTAGTATAACATAGTCTATACCTACCTATAACTGCTAGTATAACATAATATATACCTACCTATAACTGCTAGTTTAACATAGTCAATACCTACCTATTACTGCTAGTATAACATAGTCTATATTTACCTATAACTACTAGTATAACATAGTATATGCCTACCTATAACTGCTAGTATAACATAATTTATACCTACCTATTACTGCTAGTATAACATAATCTATAACTACCTATAACCGCTAGTATAACATAGTCTACACCTAGCTATAACCTCTATTCTAACATAGTATATACCTACCTATATTTGCTAGTATAACAGAGTCTATATCTACCTATAACTGTTAGCATAACATAGTATATACCTATCTATAACTGCTAGTATAACATAGTTTATACATACCTATAACTGCTAATATAACATTGTCTTTACCTACCTATAACTGCTAGTATAGCATAGTATATACCTTCCTATAACCACCAGTATAACATAGTTTATACGAATATATAACTGTTAGTATAACAGAGTATATACCTACCTCTAACCGCTAGTATAACATAGTCTATACCTACCTATAACTGCTAGTATAACATAGTCTATACCTACCTATAACTGCTAGTATAACATAGTATATACTTACTTCTAACCGCTAGTATAACAAAGTCTATATCTACCTATAACTGCTAGTATAACAGAGTATATACCTACCTATAACTGCTAGTACAACAGTGTTTATAGCTATCTATAACTGCTAGTGTAACAGAGTATATAGCTACCTATATCTGCTAGTATAACAGAGTCAATACCTACCGATAACTGCTAGTATAACATAATCTATAACTACCTATGACTGCTAGTGTAACAGAGTCTATACCTACCTATAACTGCTAGTATAACAGAGTATATACCTACCTATAAAAGCTAGTATAACAGAGTATATACCTAACTATAACTGCTAGTATAACAGTGTATATACCTACCAATAACTGCTAATACAACTTAGTCTATGCCTACCTATAACTGCTAGTATATCATAATATATACCTACCTATAACTGCTAGTTTAACAGAGTCAATACCTACCTATATCTGCTGGTATAACAAAGTATATACCTACCTATAACTGCTAGTATAACAAATTATATACCTACCTATAACTGCTAGTATAATATAGTCTATATCTACATATAACTACTAGTATAACATAGTCAATACCTACCTATGATTGCTAGTATAACATAATATATACCTACCTATAACTGCTAGTTTAACATAGTCAATACCTACCTATTACTGCTAGTATAACATAGTCTATACCTAGCTATAACTGCTAGTATAAAATATTCTATACCTACCTATAACTGCTAGTATAACAGAGTATATACCTACATATAACCGCTAGTATTAAATAATTTATACCTACCTATAACTTCTAGTATAACATAGTCTATATCTAGCTATAACTGCTAGTATAACGTAATCTGTACCTACATATAACTGCTAGTATAATATAGACTATATCTCTCTATAACTGCTAGTATAACATAGAATATAAATATATATAACCGCTATTATAACATAGTCTATAACTACCTATACCTGCTAGTATAACATAGTCTATACCTACCTATAACTGCTAGTATAACAGAGTATATACCTACCTATAACTGCTACTACAACAGAGTATATACATACATCTAACCGCTGGTATAACATAGTTTATACCTACATATAACCGCTAGTATAAAATAATGTATACCTACCTATAACTTCTAGTATAACATAGTCTGTTCCTACATATAACTGCTAGTATAACATAGACTATATCTCTCTATAACTGCTAGTATAACATAGAATATACATATATATAACCGCTATTATAACATAGTCTATACCAACCTATAACTGCTAGTATAACATAGTCAATACCTACCTATAACCGCTATTATAACATAGTCTATACCTACCTATAACTGCTAGCATAATATAGTCTATACCTACCTATAACTGCTAGTATAACAGTGTATATACCTACCTATATCTGCTAGTATAACATAGTCAATACCTATCTATAACTTCTAATATAACAGAGTAGTTACCTACCTATCACTGCTAGTATAGCTGCGTATATACCTACCTATAACTGCTAGTATAAAATAGAATATACCTATCTATAACCGCTATTATAACATAGTCTATACATACCTATAACTGCTAGTATAACATAGTCTATACCTACCTATAACTGCTAGTATAACAGAGTATATACCTACCTATATCTGCTAGTATAACATAGTCAATACCTACCTATAACTGCTAGTATAACAGAGTATACACCTACCTATAACTGCTAATACAACAGAGTATATACTTACATATAACTGCTTGTATAAGAGAGTATATACCTACCTATAATCGCTAATATAACATAGTCTATATCTCCCTATAACTGCTAATATAACATAGAATATACCTATCTATAATCGCTATTATAACATAGTCTCTACCTACCTATAACTGCTAGTATAACATAGTCTATGCCTACCTATAACTGCTAGTATAACAGAGTATATACCTACCTATAACTGCTAGCATAACATAGTCTATACCTACCTATAACCGATAGTATAACATAGTCAATACCTACCTATAGCTGCTAGTATAACAGAGTATTTACCTACCTATAACTGCTAGTATAGCTGAGTATATACCTACCTATAACCGCTAGCATAACATAATCTAAACCTACCTATAACTGCTAGTATAACATAGTCTATACCTACCTAAACTTCTATTATAACATAGTATGTACCTACCTCTAACTGCTAGTTTAACATAGACTATACCTACCATAACTGCTAGTATAACATAGTATATACCTAGTTATAACTGCTAGTATAACATAGTTTGTACCTACATATAATAGCTAGAAAAACAGAGATATACCTACCTATAACAGCTAGTATGACAGAGTATATACCTACTTATAACAGCTAGTATAACATACTATATACCTACCTATAATAGCTAGAAAAACAGAGTATATACCTATCTATAACAGCTAGTATGACAGAGTATATACCTACCTATAACAGTTAGTATAACAGAGTATATACTTACCTATAACAGCTAGTATGACATAGTATATACGTACTTATAACTGCTAGTATAACATACTCTATACCTACCTATAACTGCTAGTATAACAGAGTATTTACCTACATATAACTTCTAGTATAACATAATATAAACCATCCTATAACTGCTAGTACAACAGAGTATATACATACATCTTACCGCTAGTATAACATAATATATAACTACCTATGACTGCTAGTGTAACAGAGTCTATATCTACCAATAACTGCTAGTACAACAGAGTATATACATACATCTAACCGCTGGTAAAACATAGTTTATACCTACCTATAACCGCTAGTATAACATAATGTATACCTACCTATAACTGCTAGTATAACATAATATATACCTACCTATAACTGCTAGTACAACAGAGTATATACATACATCTAACCGCTGGTAAAACATAGTTTATACCTACCTATAACCGCTAGTATAACATAATGTATACCTAACAATAACTTCTAGTATAACATAGTCTTTACCTAGCTATAACTACTAGTACAACGTAGTCTGTACCTACATATAACTGCTAGTATAACAGAGTATATACTTACCTATAACTGCTAGAATAATAGAGTATATACCTACCTATAACCCCTAGTATAACATAGTCTATATCTCCCTATAACTGCTAGTATAACATAGGATATACCTACCTATAACCGCTATTATGACATAGTCTATACCTACCTATAACTGCTAGTATAACATAGTCTATACCTACCAATAACGGCTAGTATAACAGAGTATATACCTACCTATAACTGCTAGCATAACATAGTCTATACATCTCTATAACTGCTAGTATAACAGAGTATATATCTACCTATATCTGCTAGTATAACGGAGTCAGTACCTACCTATAACCTCTAGTATAACAGAGTATATAACTACCTATAACTGCTAGTATAACAGAGTATATACCAACCTATAACTGCTAGTAAAACAGAGTATATACCTACCTATAACTGCTAGCATAACATAGTCTATATATACCTATAACTGGTAGTATAACATAGTCTATACCTACCTATATCTGCTAGTATAACATAGTCAATACCTACCTATAACTGCTAGTATAACATAGTCTATACATCTCTATAACTGCTAGTATAACAGAGTATATATCTACCTATATCTGCTAGTATAACGGAGTCAGTACCTACCTATAACCTCTAGTATAACAGAGTATATAACTACCTATAACTGCTAGTATAACAGAGTATATACCAACCTATAACTGCTAGTAAAACAGAGTATATACCTACCTATAACTGCTAGTACAACAGAGTATATACATACATCTAACCGCTAGTATAACATAGAATATACCTACCTATAACTGCTAGTATAACATAGTCTATACCTAACTATAACAGCTAGTATAACAGAGTATATACCTACCTATAACAGCTACTATGACAGAGTATATACCTACTTATATCTGCTGGTATAACAGAGAATATATCTACCTATATCTGCTAGTATAACGGAGTGGGTACCTACCTATAACCGCTAGTATAACAGAGGATATAACTACCTATATCTGCTAGTATAACATAGTATATACCTACCTATAACTGCTAGTACAACAGAGTATATACATTCATCTAACCGCTAGTATAACATAATCTATAACTACCTATGACTGCTAGTGTAACATATTCTATACCTACCTATAACTGCTAGTATAACAGTGTCTATACCTACCTATAACAGCTAGTATAACAGAGTATATACCTACCTATAACAGCTAGTATAACAGAGTATATACCTACCTATAACTGCTAGTATAACATAATATATACCTACCTATAACTGCTAGTATAACAGAGTATATACCTACCTATAACTGCTAGTATAACATAATATATACCTACCTATAACTGCTAGTACAACAGAGTATATACATACATCTTACCGCTAGTATAACATAATCTATAACTACCTATGACTGCTAGTGTAACAGAGTCTATACCTACCTATATCTGCTAGTATAACATAGTCTATACCTACCTATAACATCTAGTATAACAGAGTATATATCTACCTATAACAGCTAGTATGAAAGAGTATATAACTACTTATAACTGCTAGTATAACATACTCTATACCTACCTATAACTGCTAGTATAACAGAGTATATACCTACCTATAACTGCTAGTAAAACAGAGTATATACCTATCTATAACTGCTAGTACAACATAGTATATACATACATCTAACCGCTAGTATAACATAGTTTATACATACCTATAACCGCTAGTATAACATAATGTATACCTACCTATAACTTCTAGTATAACATAGTCTATGCCTAGCTATAACCGCTAGTACAACGTAGTCTGTACCTACATATAACTGCTAGTATAACAGAGTATATACTTACCCATAATTGCTAGTATAACAGAGTATATACCTACCTCTAACCGCTAGTATAACATAGTATACATCTCCCTATAACTGCTAGTATAACAGAGTATATAACTACCTATAACCGCTAGTATAACAGAGTATATATCTACCTATAACTGGTAGTATAACATAGTCTATACCTACCTATATCTGCTAGTATATCATAGTCTATACCTACATATAACTGCTAGCATAACATAGTCTATATCTACCTATAACTGGTAGTATAACATAGTCAATACCTACCTATAACTGCTAGTATAACATAGTATATATATATTTATAACTGCTAGTATAACAGAGTATATAGCTACCTATATCTGCTAGTATAACGGAGACAGTACCTACCTATAACCTCTAGTATAACAGAGTATATAACTACCTATAACTGCTAGTATAACAGAGTATATACCTACCTATATCAGCTAGTATGACAGAGTATATACCTACTTATATCTGCTAGTATAACATACTCTATAGCTACCTATAACTGCTAGTATAACAGAGTATATACCTACCTATAACTGCTAGTATAACGGAGTCAATACCTACCTATAACCGCTAGTATAACAGAGTTTATAACTACCTATAACTGCTAGTATAACATAGTCTATACATATCTATAACTGCTAGTATAACATAATACCTACCTACCTATAACTGCTAGTATAACAGAGTATATATATATTTATAACTGCTAGTATAACAGAGTATATAGCTACCTATATCTGCTAGTATAACGGGGTCAGTACCTACCTATAACCGCTAGTATAACAGAGTATATAACTACCTATAACCGCTAGTATAACAGAGTATATAACTACCTATAACTGCTAGCATAACATAGTCTATATCTACCTATAACTGGTAGTATAACATAGTCTATACCTACCTATATCTGCTAGTATATCATAGTCTATACCTACATATAACTGCTAGCATAACATAGTCTATATCTACCTATAACTGGTAGTATAACATAGTCAATACCTACCTATAATTGCTAGTATAACATAGTATATATATATTTATAACTGCTAGTATAACAGAGTATATAGCTACCTATATCTGCTAGTATAACGGAGACAGTACCTACCTATAACCTCTAGTATAACAGAGTATATAACTACCTATAACTGCTAGTATAACAGAGTATATACCTACCTATATCAGCTAGTATGACAGAGTATATACCTACTTATATCTGCTAGTATAACATACTCTATAGCTACCTATAACTGCTAGTATAACAGAGTATATACCTACCTATAACTGCTAGTATAACGGAGTCAATACCTACCTATAACCGCTAGTATAACAGAGTTTATAACTACCTATAACTGCTAGTATAACATAGTCTATACATATCTATAACTGCTAGTATAACATAATACCTACCTACCTATAACTGCTAGTATAACAGAGTATATATATATTTATAACTGCTAGTATAACAGAGTATATAGCTACCTATATCTGCTAGTATAACGGGGTCAGTACCTACCTATAACCGCTAGTATAACAGAGTATATAACTACCTATAACCGCTAGTATAACAGAGTATATAACTACCTATAACTGCTAGCATAACATAGTCTATATCTACCTATAACTGGTAGTATAACATAGTCTATACCTACCTATATCTGCTAGTATATCATAGTCTATACCTACATATAACTGCTAGCATAACATAGTCTATATCTACCTATAACTGGTAGTATAACATAGTCAATACCTACCTATAATTGCTAGTATAACATAGTATATATATATTTATAACTGCTAGTATAACAGAGTATATAGCTACCTATATCTGCTAGTATAACGGAGTCAGTACCTACCTATAACCTCTAGTATAACAGAGTATATAACTACCTATAACTGCTAGTATAACAGAGTATATACCTACCTATAACTGCTAGTATAACATAATATATACCTACCTATAACTGCTAGTACAACAGAGTATAAACATTCATCTAACGCTAGTATAACATAATATATAACTACCTATGACTGCTAGGGTAACAGAGTATATACCTACCTATAACTGCTAGTACAACAGAGTATATACATACATCTAACCGCTAGTATAACATAGAATATACCTACCTATAATTGCTAGTATAACATAGTCTATACCTACCTATAACAGCTAGTATAACAGAGTATATACCTACCTATATCAGCTAGTATGACAGAGTATATACCTACTTATATCTGCTAGTATAACATACTCTATACCTACCTATAACGGCTAGTATAACAGAGTATATACCTACCTAAAACTGCTAGTATAACGGAGTCAATACCTACCTATAACCGCTAGTATAACAGAGTATATAACTACCTATAACTGCTAGTATAACATAGTCTATACATATCTATAACTGCTAGTATAACAGAGTATATATCTACCTATATCTGCTAGTATAACGGAGTCAGTACCTACCTATAACCGCTAGTATAACAGAGGATATAACTACCTATATCTGCTAGTATAACATAGTATATACCTACCTATAACTGCTAGTATAACATATTATATACCTACCTATAACTGCTAGTACAACAGAGTATATAAATACATCTAACCGCTAGTATAACATAATCTATAACTACCTATGACTGCTAGTGTAACAGAGTCTATACCTACCTATAACTGCTAGTACAACAGAGTATATACATACATCTAACCGCTAGTATGACATAGAATATACCTACCTATAACTGCTAGTATAACATAGTCTATACCTACCTATAACAGCTAGTATAACAGCGTATATACCTACCTATAACTGGTAGTATAACATAGTCTATACCTACCTATATCTGCTAGTATAACATAGTAAATACATATCTATAACTGCTAGTATAACAGAATATATAGCTACCTATATCTGCTAGTATAACGGAGTCAGTACCTACCTATAACCGCTAGTATAACAGAGTATATAACTACCTATAACTGCTAGTATAACAGAGTATATACTTACCTATAACTGCTAGCATAACATAGTCTATACCTACCTATAACTGGTAGTATAACATAGTCTATACCTACATATAACTGCTAGCATAACATAGTATATATATATTTATAACTGCTAGTATAACAGAGTATATAGCTACCTATATCTGCTAGTATAACGGGGTCAGTACCTACCTATAACCTCTAATATAACAGAGTATATAACTACCTATAACTGCTAGTATAACAGAGTATATACCTACCTATAACTGCTAGTATAACATAATATATACCTACCTATAACTGCTAGTACAACAGAGTATAAACATTCATCTAACCGCCAGTATATCATAATATATAACTACCTATGACTGCTAGTGTAACAGAGTATATACCTACCTATAACTGCTAGTACAACAGAGTATATACATACATCTAACCGCTAGTATAACATAGAATATACCTACCTATAATTGCTAGTATAACATAGTCTATACCTACCTATAACAGCTAGTATAACAGAGTATATACCTACCTATATCAGCTAGTATGACAGAGTATATACCTACTTATATCTGCTAGTATAACATACTCTATACCTACCTATAACGGCTAGTATAACAGAGTATATACCTACCTATAACTGCTAGTATAACGGAGTCAATACCTACCTATAACCGCTAGTATAACAGAGTATATAACTACCTATAACTGCTAGTATAACATAGTCTATACATATCTATAACTGCTAGTATAACAGAGTATATATCTACCTATATCTGCTAGTATAACGGAGTCAGTACCTACCTATAACCGCTAGTATAACAGAGGATATAACTACCTATATCTGCTAGTATAACATAGTATATACCTACCTATAACTGCTAGTATAACATATTATATACCTACCTATAACTGCTAGTACAACAGAGTATATAAATACTTCTAACCGCTAGTATAACATAATCTATAACTACCTATGACTGCTAGTGTAACAGAGTCTATACCTACCTATAACTGCTAGTACAACAGAATATATACATACATCTAACCGCTAGTATGACATATAATATACCTACCTATAACTGCTAGTATAACATAGTCTATACCTACCTGTAACAGCTAGTATAACAGCGTATATACCTACCTATAACAGCTACTATGACAGAGTATATACCTACTTATATCTGCTAGTATAACATACTCTATACCTACCTATAACTGCTAGTATAACAGAGTATATACCTACCTATAACTGCTAGTATAAGGGAGTCAATACCTACCAATAACCGCTAGTATAACAGAGTGTATTACTATCTATAACTGCTAGTATAACATAGTCTATACATATCTATAACTGCTAGTATAACAGAGTATATATCTACCTATATCTGCTAGTATAACGGAGTGGGTACCTACCTATAACCGCTAGTATAACAGAGTATATACATACATCTAACCGCTAGTATAACATAGAATATACCTACCTATAATTGCTAGTATAACAGCGTATATACCTACCTATAACAGCTACTATGACAGAGTATATACCTACTTATATCTGCTAGTATAACATACTCTATACCTACCTATAACTGCTAGTACAACAGAGTATATACATACATCTAACCGCTAGTATAACATAGAATATACCTACCTATAATTGCTAGTATAACAGCGTATATACCTACCTATAACAGCTACTATGACAGAGTATATACCTTCTTATATCTGCTAGTATAACATACTCTATACCTACCTATAACTGCTAGTACAACAGAGTATATACATACATCTAACCGCTAGTATAACATAGAATATACCTACCTATAATTGCTAGTATAACATAGTCTATACCTACCTATAACAGCTAGTATAACAGTGTATATACCTACCTTTAACTGCTAGTACAACAGAGTATATACATACATCTAACCGCTAGTATAACATAATCTATAACTACCTATGACTGCTAGTATAACAGAGTCTATACGTACCTATAACTGCTAGTATAACAGAGTATATACCTACCTATAACAGCTAGTATAACAGAGTATATACCTACCTATAACAGCTAGTATGACAGAGTATATACTTACTTATAACTGCTAGTATAACAAACTCTATACCTACCTATAACAGCTAGTAAAACATAGTATATACCTACCTATAACTGCTAATACAACAGAGTATATACTTACCTATAACTGCTTGTATAACAGAGTATATACCTACCTATAACAGCTAGTATGACATAGTAAATAACTACTTATAACTGCTAGTATAACATACTCTATACCTACCTATCACTGCTAGTATAACATAGTCTATACCTACCTATAACTGCTAGTATAACAGAGTATATACCTACCTATAACTGCTAATATAACATAGTCTATACCTACCTATAACTGCTAGTATAAGATAGTCTGTACCTACCTCTAACTGCTAGTTTAACATAGTCTATACCTACCTATGACTGCTAGTATAACAAGGTCTATACCTACCGATAACTGCTAGTATAACATAGTCTATACATATCTATAACTGCTAGTATAACAGATTATATACCTACCTATGACTGCTAGTATAACAGAGAATATACCTACCTATAACCGCTAGTATAACATAGTATATATCTCCCTATTGCTGCTAGTATAACATAGTATATACCTACCTATATCTGCTAGTATAACATAGTCAATACCTACCTATAACTGCTAGTATAACAGATTATATACCTACCTATAACCGCTAGTATAACATAATATATACCTACCTATAACTGCTAGTATAACATAGTATATACCTACCTATAACAGCTAGTATGACAGAGTATATACCTACCTATAACTGCTAGCAAAACAGAGTATATACATACATCTAACCGCTGGTATAACATAGTTTATACCTACCTATAACCGATAGTCTAACATAATTTATACCTACCTATAACTTCTAGTATAACATATTCTATACCTAGCTATAACTGCTAATATAACGTAGTATGTACCTACATATAACTGCTAGTATAACATAGTCTATACCTACCTATAACTGCTAGTATCACATAGTCTATACATATCTATAACTGCTAGTATAACAGAGTATATAGCTAACTATATCTGCTAGTAGAACGGAGTCAGTACCTACCTATAACCGCTAGTATAACAGAGTATATAACTACCTATAACTAGTAGTATAACAGAATATATACCTACCTATAACTGCTAGTATAACAGAGTATATACCTACCTATAACCGCTAGTATAACATAATCTATATCTCCCAATAATTGCTAGTATAACTTAGAATATACCTATCTATAACCGCTATTATAACATAGTCTATACCTACCTATAACTGCTAATATAACATAGTCTATACCTACCTATAATTGCTAGTATAACATATTATATACCTACCTATAACCGCTAGTATAACATAATATATACCTACCTGTAACTGCTAGTATAACATAGTCTGTACCTACCTATAACTGCTAGTATAACATAGTATATACCTACCTATAACAGCTAGTATGACAGAGTATATACCTACTTATAACTGCTAGTATAACATAGTCTATACCAATCTATAACTGCTAGTATAACAGAGTATATACCTACCTATAACTGCTAGTAAAACAGGGTATATACCTACCTATAACTGCTAGCAAAACAGAGTATATACATACATCTAACCGCTGGTATAACATAGTTTATACCTACCTATAACCGCTAGACTAACATAATTTAAACCTACCTATAACTTCTAGTATAACATAGTCTATACGTAGCTATAACTGCTAATATAACATAGTATGTACCTACATATAACTGCTAGTATAAGAGAGTGTATACCTACCTATAACTGCTAGTATCACATAGTCTATACATATCTATAACTGCTAGTATAACAGAGTATATAGCTAACAATATCTGCTAGTATAACGGAGTCAGTACCTACCTATAACCGCTAGTATAACATAGTATATAACTACCTATAACTGCTAGTATAACAGAGTCTATACCTACCTATAACTGCTAGTATAACATAGTATATACCTACCTATAACTGCTAGTATAACTAGTCTTACCTACTATACTGCTAGTATAATAGAGTATATACCTACCTATAACTGCTAGTATAACAGAGTATATACCTACCTATAACTGCTAGTATAACATAGTATATACCTACCTATTACTGCTAGTATAACATAGTATATACCTACCTATAACTGCTAGTATAACAGAGTATATACCTACCTATAACTGCTAGTATAACATAGTCTATACCTACCTATAACTGCTAGTATAACATAGTCTATACCTACCTATAACTGCTAGTATAACATAGTCTATACCTACCTATGACTGCTAGTATAACATAGTATATACCTACCTATAACTGCTAGTATAACATACTCTATACCTACCTATAACTGCTAGAATAACAGAGTATATACCTACCTATAACTGATAGTATAGCAGAGTATATAACTACCTATAACTGCTAGTATAACAAATTCTATACCTACCTATAACTGCTAGTATAATATAGTCTATATCTACACTTAACTACTAGTATAACATAGTCTATACCTACCTATAACTGCTAGTATAACATAGTATATACCTACCTATAACTGCTAGTATAACATAGTCTAAACCAACATATATCTGCTAGTATAACATAGTCAATACCTACCTATAACTGCTAGTATAAAAGACTATATGCCTACCTATAACTGCTATATAACTTCTAGTATAGCTGAGTATATACCTACCTATAACTGCTAGTATAACATAGTCTATACCTACCTATAACTGCTAGTATAACATATTCTATACCTACCTATAGCTGCTAGTATAACAGAGTACATACCTACCTATAACTGCTAGCATAACATAATATATACCTACCTATAACTACTAGTATAGCAGAGTATATACCTACCTATAACAGCTAGTATAACATAGTCTATACTTACCTATCACTGCTAGTATAACATAGTATATACCTACCTATAACTGCTAGTATAACATAAACTATACCTAAATATTACTGCTTGTATAAGAGACTCTGTACCTACCTATAACCGCTAGTATAACATAGTCTATACCTACCTATAACTGCTAGTATAACATAGTCTATACCTTTCTATGACTGCTAGTATAATATAGTATATACCTACCTATATCTGCTCGTATAACATAGTATATACCTAGCTATAACTACTAGCATAACCGAATCTATACCTACCTATAATTGCTAGTATAACATACTCTATAGCTACCTATAACTGCTAGTATAACAGAGTATATACATATCTATAACTTCTAGTATAACAGAGTATATACCTACCTATAACTGCAAGTATAATCGAATCTATACATACCTATAACTGCTAGTATAACATAGTCCATACCTACATATAACAGCTAGTATAACAGAGTATATACCTACCTATAACTGCTAGTACAACAGAGTATATATCTACCTATAACCGCTAGTATAACATAGTCTATACATATCTATAACTGCTAGTATAACAGAGTATAAACCTACCTATAACTGCTAGTATAACATAGTATATACCTACCTATAACTGCTAGTATAACATAGTCTAAACCTACATATATCCGCTAGTATAACATAGTCAATACCTACCTATAACTGCTAGTATAAAAGACTATATGCCTACCTATAACTGCTATATAACTGCTAGTATAGCTGAGTATATACCTACTGATAACTGCTGGTATAACATAGTCTATATCTACCTATAACTGCTAGCATAACATAATATATACCTACCTATAACTACTAGTATAGCAGAGTATATACCTACCTATAACTTCTAGTATAACATATTCTATACCTAGCTATAACTGCTAATATAACGTAGTATGTACCTACATATAACTGCTAGTATAACATAGTCTATCCTACCTATAACTGCTAGTATCACATAGTCTATACATATCTATAACTGCTAGTATACAAGTATAAGCTAACTATATCTGCAGTAGAACGGAGTCATACCTACCTAACCGCTAGTATACAGAGTATATACTACCTATAACTAGTAGTATACAGAATATATACCTACCTATAACTGCTAGTAAACAGAGTATACCTACCTATAACCGCTAGTATAACATAATCTATATCTCCCAATAATTGCTAGTATAACTTAGAATATACCTATCTATAACCGCTATTATAACATAGTCTATACCTACCTATAACTGCTAATATAACATAGTATATACCTACCTATAATTGCTAGTATAACAGATTATATACCTACCTATAACCGCTAGTATAACATAATATATACCTACCTATAACTGCTAGTATAACATAGTCTGTACCTACCTATAACTGCTAGTATAACATAGTATATACCTACCTATAACAGCTAGTATGACAGAGTATATACCTACTTATAACTGCTAGTATAACATAGTCTATACCAATCTATAACTGCTAGTATAACAGAGTATATACCTACCTATAACTGCTAGTAAAACAGGGTATATACCTACCTATAACTGCTAGCAAAACAGAGTATATACATACATCTAACCGCTGGTATAACATAGTTTATACCTACCTATAACCGCTAGACTAACATAATTTATACCTACCTATAACTGCTAATATAACATAGTATGTACCTACATATAACTGCTAGTATAAGAGAGTGTATACCTACCTATAACTGCTAGTATCACATAGTCTATACATATCTATAACTGCTAGTATAACAGAGTATATAGCTAACAATATCTGCTAGTATAACGGAGTCAGTACCTACCTATAACCGCTAGTATAACAGAGTATATAACTACCTATAACTGGTAGTATAACAGAGTCTATACCTACCTATAACTGCTAGTATAACAGATATATACCTACCTATAATGCTAGTATAATATAGTATATACCTACCTATTACTGCTAGTATAACATAGTATATACCTACCTATTACTGCTAGCATAACATAATATATACCTACCTATAACTACTAGTATAGCAGAGTATATACCTACCTATAACAGCTAGTATAACATAGTCTATACCTACCTATTACTGCTAGTATAACATAGTATATACCTACCTATAACTGCTAGTATAACATAATCTATACCTACCTATTACTGCTAGTATAACATACTCTGTACCTACCTATAACCGCTAGTATAACATAGTCTATACCTACCTATAACTGCTAGAATAACAGAGTATATACCTACCTATAACTGATAGTATAGCAGAGTATATAACTACCTATAACTGCTAGTATAACAAATTCTATACCTACCTATAACTGCTAGTATAATATAGTCTATATCTACACTTAACTACTAGTATAACATAGTCTATACCTACCTATAACTGCTAGTATAACATAGTATATACCTACCTATAACTGCTAGTATAACATAGTCTAAACCAACATATATCTGCTAGTATAACATAGTCAATACCTACCTATAACTGCTAGTATAAAAGACTATATGCCTACCTATACCTGCTAGTATAACATAGTCAATGCCTACGTATAACTGCTAGTATAACACAGTCTATACCTACCTATAACTGCTAGTATAACATATTTCAATACCTACCTATGCTGCTAGTATAACAGAGTACATACCTACTATAACTGCTAGCATAACAGATATTACCTACCTATACCTACTAGTATAGCAGAGTATATACCTACCTATAACTGCTAGTATATCATAGTCTATACGTACCTATCACTGCTAGTATAACATAGTCTATACCTACCTATAACTGCTAGTATAACATATTCTATACCTACCTATTACTGTTATTATAATAGACTCTGTACCAACCTATAACCGCTAGTATAACATTGTATATACCTACCTATAACTGCTAGTATAACATAGTCTATACCTATCTATAATTGCTAGTATAACATAGTATATACCTACCTATATCTGCTGGTATTACAAAGTCTATACCTACCTATAACTGCTAGTATACCGAATCTATACCTACCTATAATTGCTAGTATAACATATATACTACCTATACTGCTAGTATAACAGAGTATATACCATCTATAACTGCTAGTATAACAGAGTCTATACGTACTTATTAATGCTAGTATAACAGAATCTATACATACCTATAACTCTTAGTATAACAGAGTATATACCTACCTATAACTGCTAGCATAGCAGAGTATATACCTACCTATAACTGGTAGTATAACATAGTCTATACCTATATATAACTGCTAGTATAACATAGTATATACCTATATATAACTCTTAGTATAACAGAGTATAAACCTACCTATATCTGCTAGTATAACATAGTATATACCTACCTATAACTGCTAGTAAACATAGTCTAACCTACATAGATCCGTAGTATAACATAGTCCCCCAATACCTACCTATAACGGCTAGTATAAAAGAGTATATTCCTACCTATAACTGCCTTATATGCTAGTATAGCTGAGTATATACCTACTTATAACTGCTGTATAACATAGTCCCCTATCATCTACCTATAACTGCTAGCATAACATCTATCTACCTAACTATACCTCACTAGTCTAGCAGAGTATATACCTACCTATAACAGCTAGTATACATAGTCATATACATACCTATACTGCTAGTATAACATAGTATATACCTACCTATAACTGCTAGTATAACATAATCTATACCTACCTATTACTGCTAGTATAACAGACTCTGTACCTACCTATAATCGCTAGCATAACATAGGCTATACCTACCTATAACTGCTAGTATAACATAGTCTATACCTTTCTATGTCTGCTAGTATAACATAATATATACCTACCTATATCTGCTGGTATATCAAAGTCTATACCTACCTATAACTGCTAGTATAACATACTCTATACCTACCTATAACTGCTAGTATAACAGAGTATATACCTAGCTATAACTGATAGTATAGCAGAGTATATAACTACCTATAACTGCTAGTATAACAAATTATATACCTACCTATAACTGCTAGTATAATATAGTCTATATCTACACATAACTATTAGTATAACATAGTCTATACCTACCTATAACTGCTAGTATAACATAGTATATACCTACCTATAACTGCTAGTATAACATAGTCTAAACCAACATATATCTGCTAGATAATATAGTCAATACCTACCTATAACTGCTAGTATAAAAGACTATATGCCTACCTATAACTGCTATATAACTGCTAGTATAGCTGAGTATATACCTACCTATAACTGCTGGTATAACATAGTCTATGCCTACCTATAACTGCTAGTATAACATATTCTATACCTACCTATAGCTGCTAGTATAACAGAGTATATACCTACCTATAACTGCTAGCATAACATAATATATACCTACCTATAACTACTAATATAG
>CM026402.1:15869405-15913908 GCA_014843695.1 Archivesica marissinica
GCTAGTGTAACATATTCTATACCTACCTATAACTGCTAGTATAACAGTGTCTATACCTACCTATAACAGCTAGTATAACAGAGTATATACCTACCTATAACAGCTAGTATAACAGAGTATATACCTACCTATAACTGCTAGTATAACATAATATATACCTACCTATAACTGCTAGTATAACAGAGTATATACCTACCTATAACTGCTAGTATAACATAATATATACCTACCTATAACTGCTAGTACAACAGAGTATATACATACATCTTACCGCTAGTATAACATAATCTATAACTACCTATGACTGCTAGTGTAACAGAGTCTATACCTACCTATATCTGCTAGTATAACATAGTCTATACCTACCTATAACATCTAGTATAACAGAGTATATATCTACCTATAACAGCTAGTATGAAAGAGTATATAACTACTTATAACTGCTAGTATAACATACTCTATACCTACCTATAACTGCTAGTATAACAGAGTATATACCTACCTATAACTGCTAGTAAAACAGAGTATATACCTATCTATAACTGCTAGTACAACATAGTATATACATACATCTAACCGCTAGTATAACATAGTTTATACATACCTATAACCGCTAGTATAACATAATGTATACCTACCTATAACTTCTAGTATAACATAGTCTATGCCTAGCTATAACCGCTAGTACAACGTAGTCTGTACCTACATATAACTGCTAGTATAACAGAGTATATACTTACCCATAATTGCTAGTATAACAGAGTATATACCTACCTCTAACCGCTAGTATAACATAGTATACATCTCCCTATAACTGCTAGTATAACATAGTCTATACCTAACTATAACTGCTAGTATAACAGAGTATATACCTACCTATAACTGGTAGTATAACATAGTCTATACCTACCTATATCTGCTAGTATAACAAAGTAAATACATATCTATAACTGCTAGTATAACAGAATATATAGCTACCTATATCTGCTAGTATAACGGAGTCAGTACCTACCTATAACCGCTAGTATAACAGAGTATATAACTACCTATAACCGCTAGTATAACAGAGTATATAACTACCTATAACTGCTAGCATAACATAGTCTATATCTACCTATAACTGGTAGTATAACATAGTCTATACCTCCCTATATCTGCTAGTATATCATAGTCTATACCTACATATAACTGCTAGCATAACATAGTCTATATCTACCTATTACTGGTAGTATAACATAGTCAATACCTACCTATAACTGCTAGTATAACATAGTATATATATATTTATAACTGCTAGTATAACAGAGTATATAGCTACCTATATCTGCTAGTATAACGGAGACAGTACCTACCTATAACCTCTAGTATAACAGAGTATATAACTACCTATAACTGCTAGTATAACAGAGTATATACCTACCTATATCAGCTAGTATGACAGAGTATATACCTACTTATATCTGCTAGTATAACATACTCTATAGCTACCTATAACTGCTAGTATAACAGAGTATATACCTACCTATAACTGCTAGTATAACGGAGTCAATACCTACCTATAACCGCTAGTATAACAGAGTTTATAACTACCTATAACTGCTAGTATAACATAGTCTATACATATCTATAACTGCTAGTATAACATAATACCTACCTACCTATAACTGCTAGTATAACAGAGTATATATATATTTATAACTGCTAGTATAACAGAGTATATAGCTACCTATATCTGCTAGTATAACGGGGTCAGTACCTACCTATAACCGCTAGTATAACAGAGTATATAACTACCTATAACCGCTAGTATAACAGAGTATATAACTACCTATAACTGCTAGCATAACATAGTCTATATCTACCTATAACTGGTAGTATAACATAGTCTATACCTACCTATATCTGCTAGTATATCATAGTCTATACCTACATATAACTGCTAGCATAACATAGTCTATATCTACCTATAACTGGTAGTATAACATAGTCAATACCTACCTATAATTGCTAGTATAACATAGTATATATATATTTATAACTGCTAGTATAACAGAGTATATAGCTACCTATATCTGCTAGTATAACGGAGACAGTACCTACCTATAACCTCTAGTATAACAGAGTATATAACTACCTATAACTGCTAGTATAACAGAGTATATACCTACCTATATCAGCTAGTATGACAGAGTATATACCTACTTATATCTGCTAGTATAACATACTCTATAGCTACCTATAACTGCTAGTATAACAGAGTATATACCTACCTATAACTGCTAGTATAACGGAGTCAATACCTACCTATAACCGCTAGTATAACAGAGTTTATAACTACCTATAACTGCTAGTATAACATAGTCTATACATATCTATAACTGCTAGTATAACATAATACCTACCTACCTATAACTGCTAGTATAACAGAGTATATATATATTTATAACTGCTAGTATAACAGAGTATATAGCTACCTATATCTGCTAGTATAACGGGGTCAGTACCTACCTATTACCGCTAGTATAACAGAGTATATAACTACCTATAACCGCTAGTATAACAGAGTATATAACTACCTATAACTGCTAGCATAACATAGTCTATATCTACCTATAACTGCTAGTATAACATAGTCTATACCTACCTATAACTGCTAGTATAACATAGTCTATACCTACATATAACTGCTAGCATAACATAGTCTATATCTACCTATAACTGGTAGTATAACATAGTCAATACCTACCTATAATTGCTAGTATAACATAGTATATATATATTTATAACTGCTAGTATAACAGAGTATATAGCTACCTATATCTGCTAGTATAACGGAGACAGTACCTACCTATAACCTCTAGTATAACAGAGTATATAACTACCTATAACTGCTAGTATAACAGAGTATATACCTACCTATATCAGCTAGTATGACAGAGTATATACCTACTTATATCTGCTAGTATAACATACTCTATAGCTACCTATAACTGCTAGTGTAACAGAGTATATACCTACCTATAACTGCTAGTATAACGGAGTCAATACCTACGTATAACCGCTAGTATAACAGAGTTTATAACTACCTAAAACTGCTAGTATAACATAGTCTATACATATCTATAACTGCTAGTATAACATAATACCTACCTACCTATAACTGCTAGTATAACAGAGTATATATATACTTATAACTGCTAGTATAACAGAGTATATAGCTACCTATATCTGCTAGTATAACGGGGTCAGTACCTACCTATAACCTCTAATATAACAGAGTATATAACTACATATAACTGCTAGTATAACAGAGTATATACCTACCTATAACTGCTAGTATAACATAATATATACCTACCTATAACTGCTAGTACAACAGAGTATATACATACATCTAACCGCTAGTATAACATAATATATACCTACCTATAACTGCTAGTATAACAGAGTATATACCTACCAATAACTGCTAGTATAACAGAGTATATACATACATCTAACCGCTAGTATAACATAGAATATACCTACCTATAACTGCTAGTATAACAGAGTCTATACCTACCTATAACCGCTAGTATAACAGAGTATATAACTACCTATAACTGCTAGTATAACATAGTCTATACCTACCTATAACTGCTAGTATAACAGAGTATATATCTACCTATAACTGCTAGTATAACAGAGTCTATACCTACCTATAACCGCTAGTATAACAGAGTATATACCTACCTATAACTGCTAGTATAACATAGTATATACCTACCTATAACTGCTAGTATAACATAGTATATACCTACCTATAACTGCTAGTACAACAGAGTATATACATACATCTAACCGCTAGTATAACATAATCTATAACTACCTATAACTGCTAGTATAACAGAGTCTATACCTACCTATAACTGCTAGTACAACAGAGTATATACATACATCTAACCGCTAGTATGACATAGTATATACCTACCTATAACTGCTAGTATAACATAGTCTATACCTACCTATAACAGCTAGTATAACAGAGTATATACCTACCTATAACTGCTAGTATAACATAGTCTATACCTACCTATAACTGCTAGTATAACATAGTAAATACATACCTATAACTGCTAGTATAACAGAGTATATAGCTACCTATATCTGCTAGTATAACAGAGTCAGTACCTACCTATAACCGCTAGTATAACAGAGTATATAACTACCTATAACTGCTAGTATAACAGAGTATATACCTACCTATAACTGCTAGCATAACATAGTCTATACCTACCTATAACTGGTAGTATAACATAGTCTATACCTACCTATAACTGCTAGTATAACATAGTATATATATATCTATAACTGCTAGTATAACAGAGTATATAGCTACCTATATCTGCTAGTATAACGGAGTCAGTACCTACCTATAACCTCTAGTATAACAGAGTATATAACTACCTATAACTGCTAGTATAACAGAGTATATACCTACCTATAACTGCTAGTATAACATAATATATACCTACCTATAACTGCTAGTACAACAGAGTATATACATACATCTAACCGCCAGTATATCATAATATATAACTACCTATGACTGCTAGTGTAACAGAGTATATACCTACCTATAACTGCTAGTACAACAGAGTATATACATACATCTAACCGCTAGTATAACATAGAATATACCTACCTATAATTGCTAGTATAACATAGTCTATACCTACCTATAACAGCTAGTATAACAGAGTATATACCTACCTATATCAGCTAGTATGACAGAGTATATACCTACTTATATCTGCTAGTATAACATACTCTATACCTACCTATAACGGCTAGTATAACAGAGTATATACCTACCTATAACTGCTAGTATAACGGAGTCAATACCTACCTATAACCGCTAGTATAACAGAGTATATAACTACCTATAACTGCTAGTATAACATAGTCTATACATATCTATAACTGCTAGTATAACAGAGTATATATCTACCTATATCTGCTAGTATAACGGAGTCAGTACCTACCTATAACCGCTAGTATAACAGAGGATATAACTACCTATATCTGCTAGTATAACATAGTATATACCTACCTATAACTGCTAGTATAACATATTATATACCTACCTATAACTGCTAGTACAACAGAGTATATACATACTTCTAACCGCTAGTATAACATAATCTATAACTACCTATGACTGCTAGTGTAACAGAGTCTATACCTACCTATAACTGCTAGTACAACAGAGTATATACATACATCTAACCGCTAGTATAACATAGAATATACCTACCTATAACTGCTAGTATAACATAGTCTATACCTACCTGTAACAGCTAGTATAACAGCGTATATACCTACCTATAACAGCTACTATGACAGAGTATATACCTACTTATATCTGCTAGTATAACATACTCTATACCTACCTATAACTGCTAGTATAACAGAGTATATACCTACCTATAACTGCTAGTATAACGGAGTCAATACCTACCAATAACCGCTAGTATAACAGAGTATATAACTACCTATAACTGCTAGTATAACATAGTCTATACATACCTATAACTGCTAGTATAACAGAGTATATACCTACCTATAACTGCTAGTATAACAGAGTGTATACCTACCTATAACCGCTAGTATAACAGAGTATATACATACATCTAACCGCTAGTATAACATAGAATATACCTACCTATAATTGCTAGTATAACAGAGTATATACCTACCTATAACCGCTAGTATAACAGAGTATATACCTACCTATATCTGCTAGTATAACATAGTCTATACCTACCTATAACTGCTAGTATAACAGAGTATATACCTACCTCTAACCGCTAGTATAACATAGTATATACCTACCTATAACTGCTAGTATAACATAGTATATACCTACCTATAACAGCTAGTATAACAGAGTATATACCTACCTATAACTGCTAGTATAACATACTCTATACCTACCTATAACTGCTAGTACAACAGAGTATATACATACCTCTAACCGCTAGTATAACATAGTATATACCTACCTATAATTGCTAGTATAACATAGTCTATACCTACCTATAACAGCTAGTATAACAGAGTATATACCTACCTTTAACTGCTAGTATAACAGAGTATATACCTACCTCTAACCGCTAGTATAACATAATCTATAACTACCTATGACTGCTAGTATAACAGAGTCTATACGTACCTATAACTGCTAGTATAACAGAGTATATACCTACCTATAACAGCTAGTATAACAGAGTATATACCTACCTATAACAGCTAGTATGACAGAGTATATACTTACTTATAACTGCTAGTATAACAAACTCTATACCTACCTATAACAGCTAGTAAAACATAGTATATACCTACCTATAACTGCTAATACAACAGAGTATATACTTACCTATAACTGCTTGTATAACAGAGTATATACCTACCTATAACAGCTAGTATGACATAGTAAATAACTACTTATAACTGCTAGTATAACATACTCTATACCTACCTATCACTGCTAGTATAACATAGTCTATACCTACCTATAACTGCTAGTATAACAGAGTATATACCTACCTATAACTGCTAATATAACATAGTCTATACCTACCTATAACTGCTAGTATAAGATAGTCTGTACCTACCTCTAACTGCTAGTTTAACATAGTCTATACCTACCTATGACTGCTAGTATAACAAGGTCTATACCTACCGATAACTGCTAGTATAACATAGTCTATACATATCTATAACTGCTAGTATAACAGATTATATACCTACCTATGACTGCTAGTATAACAGAGAATATACCTACCTATAACCGCTAGTATAACATAGTATATATCTCCCTATTGCTGCTAGTATAACATAGTATATACCTACCTATATCTGCTAGTATAACATAGTCAATACCTACCTATAACTGCTAGTATAACAGATTATATACCTACCTATAACCGCTAGTATAACATAATATATACCTACCTATAACTGCTAGTATAACATAGTATATACCTACCTATAACAGCTAGTATGACAGAGTATATACCTACCTATAACTGCTAGCAAAACAGAGTATATACATACATCTAACCGCTGGTATAACATAGTTTATACCTACCTATAACCGATAGTCTAACATAATTTATACCTACCTATAACTTCTAGTATAACATATTCTATACCTAGCTATAACTGCTAATATAACGTAGTATGTACCTACATATAACTGCTAGTATAACATAGTCTATACCTACCTATAACTGCTAGTATCACATAGTCTATACATATCTATAACTGCTAGTATAACAGAGTATATAGCTAACTATATCTGCTAGTAGAACGGAGTCAGTACCTACCTATAACCGCTAGTATAACAGAGTATATAACTACCTATAACTAGTAGTATAACAGAATATATACCTACCTATAACTGCTAGTATAACAGAGTATATACCTACCTATAACCGCTAGTATAACATAATCTATATCTCCCAATAATTGCTAGTATAACTTAGAATATACCTATCTATAACCGCTATTATAACATAGTCTATACCTACCTATAACTGCTAATATAACATAGTCTATACCTACCTATAATTGCTAGTATAACATATTATATACCTACCTATAACCGCTAGTATAACATAATATATACCTACCTATAACTGCTAGTATAACATAGTCTGTACCTACCTATAACTGCTAGTATAACATAGTATATACCTACCTATAACAGCTAGTATGACAGAGTATATACCTACTTATAACTGCTAGTATAACATAGTCTATACCAATCTATAACTGCTAGTATAACAGAGTATATACCTACCTATAACTGCTAGTAAAACAGGGTATATACCTACCTATAACTGCTAGCAAAACAGAGTATATACATACATCTAACCGCTGGTATAACATAGTTTATACCTACCTATAACCGCTAGACTAACATAATTTATACCTACCTATAACTTCTAGTATAACATAGTCTATACGTAGCTATAACTGCTAATATAACATAGTATGTACCTACATATAACTGCTAGTATAAGAGAGTGTATACCTACCTATAACTGCTAGTATCACATAGTCTATACATATCTATAACTGCTAGTATAACAGAGTATATAGCTAACAATATCTGCTAGTATAACGGAGTCAGTACCTACCTATAACCGCTAGTATAACAGAGTATATAACTACCTATAACTGGTAGTATAACAGAGTCTATACCTACCTATAACTGCTAGTATAACATAGTCTATATCTCCCTATAACTGCTAGTATAACTTAGAATATACCTATCTATAACTGCTATTATAACATAGTCTATACCTACCTATAACTGCTAATATAACATATTCTATACCTACCTATAACTGCTAGTATAACAGAGTATATACCTACCTATAACTGCTAGCATAACATAGTCTATACCTACCAATAACTGCTAGTATAACATAGTCAATACCTACTTATAGCTGCTAGTATAACAGAGTATTTACCTACCTATAACTGCTAGTATAGCTGAGTATAAACCTACCTATAACTGCTAGTATAATATAGTCTATACCTACCTGAAATTGTTATTATGGCATAGTCTGTACCTACCTCTAACTGCTAGTTTAACATAGTCTATACCTACCAATAACTGCTAGTATCACATAGTCTATACATATCTATAACTGCTAGTATAACAGAGTATATAGCTACCTATATCTGCTAGTATAACGGAGTCAGTACCTACCTATAACCGCTAGTATAACAGAGTATATAACTACCTATAACTGCTAGTATAACAAAGTATAAACCTACCTATAACTGCTGGTATAACATAGTATATACCTACCTAAACTGCTATTATAACATAGTTTGTACCTACCTATAACTGCTAGTATAACATAGTCTATACCTACATAAATTACTATTATGACATAGTCTGTACCTACCTCTAACTGCTAGTTTAACATAGTCTATACATACCTATAACTGCTAGTATAACAGAGTCTATACCTACCTATAACTGCTAGTATCACATAGTCTATACATATCTATAACTGCTAGTATAACAGAGTATATACCTACCTATAACAGCTAGTATGAGAGAGTATATACCTACTTATAACTGCTAGCATAACATAGTCTATACCAACCTATAACTGCTAGTATAACAGTGTCTATACCTACCTATATTTGCTAGTATAACATAGTCAATACCTACCTATAACTGCTAGTATAACAGATTATATACCTACCTATGACTGCTAGTATAACATAGTCAATACCTACCTATGACTGCTAGTATAACAGATTATATACCTACCTATGACTGCTAGTATAACAGAGTATATACCTACCTATAACCGCTAGTATAACATAATCTATACTTACCTAAAACTGCTAGTATAACATAGTATATACATACCTAAACTGCTATAATAACATAGTCTATACCTACCTATAACTGCTAGTATAACATAGTATATACCTACCTATAACAGCTAGTATGACAGAGTATATAACTACTTATCACTGCTAGTATAACATATTCTATACCTACCTATAACTGCTAGTTTAACAGAGTATATACCTACCTATAACTGCTAGCACAACAGAGTGTATACATACCTCTAACCGCTGGTATAACATAGTTTATACCTACCTATAACCGCTAGTCTAACATAATTTATACCTACCTATAACTTCTAATATAACATAGTCTATACCTAGCTATAACTGCTAATATAACGTAGTCTTTACCTACATATAACTGCTAGTATAACATAGTATATACCTACCTATAACTGCTAGTATAACAGAGTATATAACTACGTATAACTGCTAGCATAACATAGTCTATACCTACCTATAACTGCTAGTATAACATAGTCAATACCTACCTATAACTGCTAGTATAACATAGTATTTACCTACCTATAACTGCTAGTATAGCTGAGTATATACCTACCTATAACCGCTAGCATAACATAATATATACCTACCTAAAACTGCTAGTATAACATAGTCTATACCTACCTAAATTGCTATTATGACATAGTATGTACCTACCTCTAACTGCTAGTTTAACATAGTCTATACATACCTATAACTGCTAGTATAACAGAGTCTATACCTACCTATAACTGCTAGTATCACATAGTATATACATATCTATAACTGCTAGTATAACAGAGTAAAATAGCTACCTATATCTGCTAGTACAACGGAGTCAGTACCTACCTATAACCGCTAGTATAACAGAGTATATAACTACCTATAACTGCTAGTATAACAAAGTATATACCTACCTATAAATGCTAGTATAACATAGTATATACCTACCTAAACTGCTATTATAACATAGTTTGTACCTACCTCTAACTGCTAGTTTAACATAGTCTATACCTACCTATAACTGCTAGTATAACAGAATATATACCTACCTATAACTGCTAGTATAACATAGTCTATACATATCTATAACTGCTAGTATAACAGAGTATATAGCTACCTATATCTGCTAGTATAACGTAGTCAGTACCTACCTATAACCGCTAGTATAACAGAGTATATACCTACCTAAAACTGCTAGTATAACATAGTATATACCTACCTATAACTGCTAGTACAACAGAGTATATACATACATCTAACCGCTGGTATAACATAGTTTATACCTACCAATAACCGCTAGTATAACATAATGTATACCTACCTATAACCTCTAGTATAACATAGTCTATACCTAGCTATAACTGCTAGTATAACGTAGTCTGTACCTACATATAACTGCTAGTACAACAGAGTATATACTTACCTCTAACTGCTAGTATAACATAGTATATACATACATCTAACCGCTGGTATAACATAGTTTATACCTACCTATAACCGCTAGTATAACATAGTCTATACCTAGCTATAACTGCTAGTATAACGTAGTCTGTATCTTCATATAACTGCTAGTATAACAGAGTATATACATGACTCTAACCGCTAGTATAGCATACTCTATAACTACCCATGACTGCTAGTGTAACAGAGTCTATACATACCTATAACTGCTAGTATAACAGAGTATATACCTACCTATAACAGCTAGTATAACAGAGTTTATACCTACCTATAACAGCTAGTATGACATAGTATATAACTACTTATAACTGCTAGTATAGCATACTCTATACCTAACTATAACTGCTAGTATAACAGAGTATATACCTACCTATAACTGCTAGCATAACTTAATCTATACCTAACTATAACTGATAGTATAACAGAGTCTATACCTACCTATATCTGCTAGTATAACATAGTCAATACCTACCTATAACAGCTAGTATAACACAATCTATACCTACCTATAACTGCTAGTATAACATAGTCTATACCTAACTAAACTGCTATTATAACATAGTCTGAACCTACCACTAACTGCTAGTTTAACATTGTCTATACCTACCTATAACTGCTAGTATAACAGAGTCTATACCTATCTATAACTGCTAGTATAACATAGTCTATACATATCTATAACTGTTAGTATTACAGAGTATATAGCTAACTATATCTGCTAGTATAACGGAGTCAGTACCTACCTATAACCGCTAGTATAACAGAGTATACAATTACCTATAACTGCTAGTATAACAGAGAATATACATACCTATAACTGCTAGTATAACATAGTATATACCTACCTATAACTGCTAGTACAACAGAGTATATACATACATCTAAGCGCTAGTATAACATAATATATAACTACCCATGACTGCTAGTATAACAGAGTCTATACCTACCAATAACTGCTAGTGTAACAGAGTCTAAACATACCTATAACAACTAGTATAACAGAGTATATACCTATCTATAACCGCTATTATAACATAGTCTATACCTACCTATAACTGCTAGTATAAAATAGTATATACCTACCTATAACTGCTAGTATAACATAGTCTATACCTACCTAAGCTGCTATTATAACATAGTCTGTACCTACCTCTAACTGCTAGTTTAACATAGTCTATACCTACCTATAACTGCTAGTATAACAGAGTCTATACCTACCTATAACTGCTAGTATAACATAGTCTATACATATCTATAACTGCTAGTATAACAGAGTATATAGCTACCGATATCTGCTAGTATAACGGAGTCAGTACCTACCTATAACCGCTAGTATAACAGAGTATATAACTAACTATAACTGCTAGTATAACAGAGTATATATCTACCTATAACTGCTAGTATAACATAGTATATACCTACCTATAACTGCTAGTACAACAGAGTATATACATACATCTAACCGCTAGTATAACATAATATATAACTACCTATGACTGCTAGTGTAACAGAGTCTATACATACCTATAACTGCTAGTGTATCAGAGTATATACCTACCTATAACAGCTAGTATGACAGAGTATATACCTACTTATAACTGCTAGTATAAAATACTCTATACCTACCTATAACTGCTAGTATAACAGAGTATATACATACCTATAACTGATAGTACAACAGAGTATATACATACATCTAACCGCTGGTATAACATAGTTTATGCCTACCAATAACCGCTAGTATGACATAATTTATACCTACCTATAACTTCTAGTATAACATAGTCTATACCTAGCTATAACTGCTAGTATAACGTAATCTGTACCTACATATAACTGCTAGTATAACAGAGTATATACCTACCTATAACTGCTAGCATAACAGAGTATATACCTACCTATAACTGCTAGCATAACATAGTCTATACCTACCTATAACTGCTAGTATAACAGAGTATATACCTACCTATAACTGCTAGTATAACATAGTCTATACCTACCTATAACTGCTAGTATAACAGATTATATACCTACCTAGGACTGCTAGTATAACAGAGTATAAACCTACCTATAACCGCTAGTATAACATAGAATATACATATCTATAAACGCTATTATAACATAGTCTATACCTACCTATAACTGCTAGTACAACATAGTCTATACCTAACTATAACTGCTAGTATAACAGAGTATATACCTACCTATAACTGCTAACATAACATAGTCTATACCTACCAATAACTGCTAGTATAACATAGTCAATACCTACCTATATCTGCTAGTATAACAGAGTATTTACCTACCTATATCTGCAAGTATAGCTGAGTATATACCTACCTATAACTGCTAGTATAACAGAGTATATACCTACCTATAACTGCTAGTATATCATAGTCTATACCTACCTCATCTGCTATTATAACATAGTCTATACCTACCTATTACTGCTAGTATAACATAGTTTATACCTACCTATAACTGCTAGTATAGCTGAGTATATACCTACCTATAACTGTTAGTATAACATAGTATATACCTACATAAACTGCTATTATAACATAATCTGTACCTACCTCTAACTGCTAGTTTAACATAGTCTATACCTACCTATATCTGCTAGTATAACATAGTATATACCTACCTATAACTGCCAGTATAACAGAGTCTATACCTACCGATAACTGCTAGTATAACAGAGTATATACCTACCTATAACTGCTAGTATAACAGAGTATATACCTACCCATAACTGCTAGTATAACATAGTATATACCTACCTAAACTGCTAGTATAACATAGTCTATACCTACCTATAACTGCCAGTATAACAGAGTATATACATACCTATAACTGCTAGCATTACATAGTCTATACCTACCAATAACTGCTAGTATAACATAGTCAATAGCTACCTATATCTGCTAGTACAACAGAGTATTTACCTACCTATAACTGCTAGTATAGCTGAGTATATACCTACCTATTACCGCTAGCATAACATAATCCATACCTACCTATAACTGCTAGTATAACATAGTATATACCTACTTAAACTGCTATTATAACATAATCTGTACCTACCTCTAACTGCTAGTTTAACATAGTCTATACCTACTCATAATTGCTAGTATAACAGAGTCTATACCTATCTATAACTGCTAGTATAAAACAGTCTATACATATCTATAAATGCTAGTATAACAGAGTATATAGCTACCTAAATCTGCTAGTATAACGGAGTCAGTACCTACCTATATCCGCTAGTATATCAGAGTATATAACTACCTATAACTGCTAGTATAACAGAGTATATACCTACCTATAGCTGCTAGTATAACATAGTCTATACCTACCTAAACTGCTATTATAACATAGTCTGTACCTACCTCTAACTACTAGTTTAACATAGTCTATACCTACCTATAACTGCTAGTATAACAGAGTCTATACCTACCTATAACTGCTAATATAACATAGTCTATACATATCTATAACTGCTAGTATAACAGAGTATATAGCTACCTATATCTGCTAGTATAACGGAGTCAGTACCTACCTATAACTGCTAGTATAACATAGTATATACCTACCTATAACTGCTAGTACAACAGGGTATATACATACATCTGACCGCTAGTATAACATAATATATATCTACCTATGACTGCTAGTGTATCAGAGTCTATACCTACCGATAACTGCTAGTATAACAAAGTATATACCTACCGATAACAGCTAGTATAACAGAGTATATAACTACTTATAACTGCTAGTATAAAATACCCTATACCTACCTATAACTGCTAGTATAACAGAGTATATACCTACCTATAACTGCTAGTATAACAGAGTATATACCTACCTAAAACTGCTAGTATAACAGAGTATATACCTACCCATAACTGCTAGTATAACATAGTATATACCTACCTAAACTGCTATTATAACATAGTCTATACCTACCTATAACTGCTAGTATAACATAGTCTATACCTACCTATAACTGCTAGTATAACAGAGTATATACCTACCTATAACTGCTAGCATAACATAGTATATACCTACCAATAACTGCTAGTATAACATAGTCAATAATAATAATAATAATATACCACATTTATATAGCGCCCTTTTCATGATAAGGTATGCGCTCAAAGGCGCTTTACAGTTGAACATATGACATATCACAGATATGGTAAAACATGAATAAGTAAGCGAAACATGACAATACAATACATATATAAAAAGTAATTAGAGATTGAAAAATATGGATCTTAAAACTAAAATTACTAAACTAAAGAACTAAAATTGAATAAAACCTACATAATTATTAATGAAACAAGTTATCGAAACATTAGAACATTAAAAATTATAAGAACTGAAAACTAATATAAGATACCTACCTATATATGCTAGTATAACATAGTCTATACCTATATATAACTGCTAGTATAACATACTCTATTCCTACCTATAACGGCTAGTATAACATAATTTATACATATCTATAACTGCTAGTATAACAGAGTATATACCTACCTATATCTGCTAGTATAACATAGTCTATACCTACCTATTACTGCTAGTAAAACAGACTCTATACATACCTATAACTGCTAGCATAACAGAGTATATACCTACCTATAACTGCTAGCATAGCAAAGTATATACCTACCTATAACAGCTAGTATAACATAGTCTATACCTATCTATAACTGCAAGTATAACAGAGTATATACCTACCTATATCTGCTAGTATAACATAGTATATACATATCTATAACTGTTAGTATAACAGAGTATATACCTACCTATAACTGCTAGTATAACAGAGTATATACATACCTATTACTGCTAGTATAACAGACTCTATACCTATATATAACTGCTAGTATAACAGAGTATATAACTACCTATATCTGCTAGCATAACAAAGTCTATACCTACCTATAACTGCTAGTATAACAGACTCTATTCCTACCTATAACGGCTATTATAACATAATTTATACATTTCTATAACTGCTAGTATAACAGAGTATATACCTACCTATATCTGCTAGTAAAACATAGTCTATACCTACCTATTACTGCTAGTAAAACAGACTATATACATACCTATAACTGCTAGCATTACAGAGTATATACCTACCTATAACTGCTAGCATAGCAAAGTATATACCTACCTATAACTGCTAGTATAACATAGTCTATACCTATCTATAACTGCAAGTATAACAGAGTATATACCTACCTATATCTGCTAGTATAACATAGTATATACATATCTATAACTGCTAGTATAACAGAGTATATACCTACCTATAACTGCTAGTATAACAGAGTATATACATACCTATTACTGCTAGTATAACAGACTCTATACCTATATATAACTGCTAGTATAACAGAGTATATACCTACCTATATCTGCTAGCATAACAAAGTCTATACCTACCTATAACTGCTAGTATAACAGACTCTATTCCTACCTATAACGGCTAGTATAACATAATTTATACATTTCTATAACTGCTAGTATAACAGAGTATATACCTACCTATATCTGCTAGTATAACATAGTCTATACCTACCTATTACTGCTAGTAAAACAGACTCTATACATACCTATAACTGCTAGCATAACAGAGTATATACCTACCTATAACTGCTAGCATAGCAAAGTATATACCTACCTATAACTGCTAGTATAACATAGTCTATACCTATCTATAACTGCAAGTATAACAGAGTATATACCTACCTATATCTGCTAGCATAACATAGCATATACATATCTATAACTGCTAGTATAACAGAGTATATACCTACCTATAACTGCTAGTATAACAGACTCTATACCTACCTATAACTGCTAGTATAACAGAGTATATACCTACCTATAACTGCTATCATAGCAGAGTATATACCTACCTATAACTGCTAGAACAACAAAGTATATACCTACCCATAAGTGCTAGTATAACATAGTATATAGTTACCTTAAACCTCTATTATAACATAGTCTACACATACCTATAACTGCTAGTATAACATAGTATATACCTATATATAACTGATAGTATAACAGAGTATATACCTGCCTATATCTGCTAGTATAACAAAGTCTATACCTACCTATAACTGCTAGTATGACAAACTCTATACCTACCTATAACTGCTAGTATAACATAGTCTCTACCTACCTATAACTGCTAGTATAACAGAGTTATTACCTACCTATAACTGCTAGTATAACATAGTATATACCTACCTATAACCGCTAGTATAACATAGTCCATACCTAACTATAACTGATAGTATAACATAGATTATACCGACCTATAACCGCTAGTATAGCCTAGTCTATAGATACCTATAACTGTTAGTATAACATAGTCTATACCTACCTATAACTGCTAGTAAATCAGAGTATATACCTACCTATAACGGCTAGTATAACATAATTTATACATATCTATAACTGCTAGTATAACAGAGTATATACCTACCTATAACTGCTAGTATAACATAGTCTATACCTACCTATTACTGCTAGTAAAACAGACTCTATACCTACCTATAAATGCTAGAATAACAGAGTATATACCTACCCATAACTGCTAGTATAACATAGTATATAGTTACCTTAAACCTCTATTATAACATAGTATATACTTACCTATAACTGCTAGTATAACATAGTCTATACCTATATATAACTGCTAGTATAAGAGAGTATATACCTACCTATATCTGCTAGCATAACAAAGTCTATACCTACCTATAACTGCTAGTAAAATGGAGTATAAACCTACATATAACTGCTAGTATAACAGAGTATATACCTACCTATAACCGCTAGTATAACATAGTCCATACCTACCTATAACTGGCCGTGTCTCATTTATATGAAAAAGTTGGCAGTTTCTTACGGAGGTTGGTGCACCCAAGTACTGGTTAACCGCTGGAGCCTGCCCAGGAAAGGTGTTGTTAAGTAAACTGCCCGCCGGCGATATAGCCCAAAATGGTGCTGATGCAGGCGTAAAACCCGAAATATAAAAAAATATAACATAACCTATAACTGCTAGTATAACATAGACTATACCTACCTATAACCGATATTATAACTAGTCTATACCTACCTATTATTGCTTTATAACATAGTCTATACCTACCTATAACTGCTAGTAAAACAGAGTATATACCTATTTATAACTGCTAGCATAGCAGAGATATACCTACCTATAACCGTAGTATAACATAGTCTATACTTACCCATAACTGCTAGTATAACATAGTCTATACCTACATGAACCTCTATTATAACATAGTCTATACCTAGCTATAACTGCTAGTATAACATATTCTATACCTATATATAACTGCTAGTATAACAGAGTATATACCTACCTATATATGCTAGTATAACAGAGTATATACTTACCTATAACTGCTAGTATAACAGAGTATATACCTACCGATAACCGCTAGTATAACATAGTCCATACCTACCTATTACTGCTAGTATAACATAGACTATACCTACCTATAACCGCTATTACAGCCTAGTCTATAGCTACCTATAACTGTTAGTATACCATAATCTATACCTACCTATAACCGCTAGTATAACATACACTATACCTACCTATAACTGCTAGTATAACATAGTCTATACCTATCTATAACTGCTAGTATAACAGAGTATATACCTACCTATAACTGCTAGTATATCAGAGTATATACCTACCTATAACTGCTAGTATAACAGAGTATATACCTACCTATAACTGCTAGTATAGCATAGACTATACCTACCTATAACCGCTATTATAACCTAGTCTATACCTACCTATAACTGTTGGTATAACATAGTCTATACCTACCTATAACTGCTAGTAAAACAGAGTATATACCTACCTATAACGGCTAGTATAACATAATTTATACATATCTATAACTGCTAGTATAACAGAGTATATACCTACCTATAACTGCTAGTATAACATAGTCTATACCTACATATTACTGCTAGTAAAACAGACTCTATACCTACCTATAAATGCTAGAATAACAGAGTATATACCTACCCATAACTGCTAGTATAACATAGTATATAGTTACCTTAAACCTCTATTATAACATAGTATATACTTACCTATAACTGCTAGTATAACATAGTCTATACCTATATATAACTGCTAGTATAAGAGAGTATATACCTACCTATATCTGCTAGCATAACAAAGTCTATACCTACCTATAACTGCTAGTAAAATGGAGTATAAACCTACATATAACTGCTAGTATAACAGAGTATATACCTACCTATAACCGCTAGTATAACATAGTCCATACCTACCTATAACTGGCCGTGTCTCATTTATATGAAAAAGTTGGCAGTTTCTTACGGAGGTTGGTGCACCCAAGTACTGGTTAACCGCTGGAGCCTGCCCAGGAAAGGTGTTGTTAAGTAAACTGCCCGCCGGCGATATAGCCCAAAATGGTGCTGATGCAGGCGTAAAACCCGAAATATAAAAAAATATAACATAACCTATAACTGCTAGTATAACATAGACTATACCTACCTATAACCGATATTATAACCTAGTCTATACCTACCTATTATTGCTATTATAACATAGTCTATACCTACCTATAACTGCTAGTAAAACAGAGTATATACCTATTTATAACTGCTAGCATAGCAGAGTATATAACTACCTATAACCGCTAGTATAACATAGTCTATACTTACCCATAACTGCTAGTATAACATAGTCTATACCTACATGAACCTCTATTATAACATAGTCTATACCTAGCTATAACTGCTAGTATAACATATTCTATACCTATATATAACTGCTAGTATAACAGAGTATATACCTACCTATATATGCTAGTATAACAGAGTATATACTTACCTATAACTGCTAGTATAACAGAGTATATACCTACCGATAACCGCTAGTATAACATAGTCCATACCTACCTATTACTGCTAGTATAACATAGACTATACCTACCTATAACCGCTATTACAGCCTAGTCTATAGCTACCTATAACTGTTAGTATACCATAATCTATACCTACCTATAACCGCTAGTATAACATACACTATACCTACCTATAACTGCTAGTATAACATAGTCTATAGCTATCTATAACTGCTAGTATAACAGAGTATATACCTACCTATAACTGCTAGTACATCAGAGTATATACCTACCTATAACTGCTAGTATAACAGAGTATATACCTACCTATAACTGCTAGTATAGCATAGACTATACCTACCTATAACCGCTATTATAACCTAGTCTATACCTACCTATAACTGTTGGTATAACATAGTCTATACCTACCTATAACTGCTAGTAAAACAGAGTATATACCTACCTATAACGGCTAGTATAACATAATTTATACATATCTATAACTGCTAGTATAACATAGTCTATACTTAACTATAACCTCTATTCTAACATAGTATATACCTACCTATATCTGCTTGTATAACAGAGTCTATATCTACCTATAACTGCTAGTATAGCATACTCTATACCTACCTATAACTGCTAGTATAACAGAGTATATACCTATCTATAACTGCTAGGATAGCAGAATATATAACTACATATAACAGCTAGTATAACAGAGTCAATACCTACCTATAACTGCTAGTATAATGTAGTCTATATCTACATATAACTACTAGTATAACATAGTCTATACCTACCTATAACTGCTAGTTTAACATAATATATAACTACCTATAACTAGTAGTATAGCAGAGTATATACCTACCTATAACTGCTAGTACATCAGAGTATATAACTATCTATAACTGCAAGGATAACAGAGTCCATACCTACCTATATCTGCTAGTATAATATAATCTATATCTACATATAACTACTAGTATAATATAGTCTATACCTACCTATAACTGCTAGTATAACATACTCTATACCTACCTATAACTGCTGGTATAACAGAGTATATACCTACCTATAACTGCTAGTACAACAGAGTATATACATACATCTAACCGCTGGTATAATATATTCTATACCTACCTATAACTGCTAGTGTAACAGAGTATATAGCTACCTATATCTGCTAGTATAACAGAGTATATACCTACCTATATCTGCTAGTATGACAGCGTATATACCTACTTATATCTGCTAGTATAACATACTCTATACCTACCTATAACTGAAAGTATATCAGACTCTTTACCTACCTACAACTGCAAGATTAACAGAGTATATACCTACCTATAACTGCTAGTATAGCAGGGTATATACCTACCTATATCTGCTAGTATAACATAGTCTATACCTACCTATAACTGCTAGTAAAACAGAGTATATACCTACCTATAACTGCTAGTATAACAGAGTATATACCTACCTATAACCGCTAGTATAACATAGTCCATACCTACCTATAACTGCTAGTATAACATAGACCATACCTACCTATAACCGATATTATAACCTAGTCTATACCTACCTATTACTGCTAGTATAACATAGTCTATACCTACCTATAACTGCTAGTAAAACAGAATATATATCTACCTATATCTGCTAGCATAACAAAGTCTATACCTACCTATAACTGCTAGTATAACATACTATATAGCTACCTATAACTGCTAGTATCGCATAGTCTATACCTACCTATAACTGCTAGTAAAACAGAGTATATACCTACCTATAACTGCTAGTATAACAGAGTATATACCTACCTATAACCGCTAGTATAATATAGTCCATACCTACCTATAACTGCTAGTATAACATAGACTATACCTCCCTATAACCGATATTATAACAGAGTATATACCTACCTATATCTGCTAGCATAACAAAGTCTATACCTACCTATAACTGCTAGTATAACAGACTCTATACCTACCTATAACTGCTAGTATAGCATAGTCTATACCTACCTATATCTGCTAGCATAACAAAGTATATACCTACCTATAACTGCTAGTATAACAGACTCTATACCTACCTATAACTGCTAGTATAGCATAGTCTATACCTACCTATTACTGCTAGTATAATATAGTCTATACCTACCTATAACTGCTAGTATAACAGAGTATATACCTACCTATAACTGCTAGTATAACAGAGTCTATACATACCTATTACTGCTAGTATAACAGACTCTATACCTACCTATAACTGCTAGTATAACAGAGTATATACCTACCTATAACTGCTAGAATAACAAAGTTTATACCTACCCATAAGTGCTAGTATAACAGACTCTATTCTATATAGTTACCTTAAACCTCTATTATAACATAGTCCACACCTACCTATAACTGCTAGTATAACATAGTCTATACCTATATATAACTGATAGTATAACATAGTATATACCTACCTATATCTGCTAGTATAACAAAGTCTATACCTACCTATAACTGCTAGTATGACAAACTATATACCTACCTATAACTGCTAGTATAACATAGTCTATACCTACCTATAACTGCTAGTATAACAGAGTATATACCTACCTATAACTGCTAGTATAACAGAGTATATACCTACCTATAACCGCTAGTATAACATAGTCCATACCTACCTATAACTGATAGTATAACATAGACTATACCGACCTATAACCGCTATTATAGCCTAGTCTATAGCTACCTATAACTGTTAGGATAACATAGTCTATACCTACCTATAACTGCTAGTAAATCAGAGTATATACCTACCTATAACGGCTAGTATAACATAATTTATACATATCTATAACTGCTAGTATAACAGAGTATATACCTACCTATAACTGCTAGTATAACATAGTCTATACCTACCTATTACTGCTAGTAAAACAGACTCTATACCTACCTATAACTGCTAGAATAACAGAGTATATACCTACCTATAACTGCTAGAATAACAGAGTATATACCTACCTATAACTGCTAGTATAACATAGTCTATACCTACCTATTACTGCTAGTAAAACAGACTCTATACCTACCTATAACTGCTAGAATAACAGAGTATATACCTACCCATACCTGCTAGTATAACATAGTATATAGTTACCTTAAACCTCTATTATATATATATTATGGAGAAAATCTCAATAAGCTTTAAGCTTCCGATTTAATCCATTTTCGTTTTGTATACAATGTATATGTAATGTACATTATTATCGAATAAATATGTTTAAACCAAACCTCTATTATAACATAGTATACACTTACCAATAACTGCTAGTATAACATAGTCTATACCTATATATAACTGCTAGTATAAGAGAGTATATACCTACCTATATCTGCTTGCATAACAAAGTCTATACCTACCTATAACTGCTAGTAAAATGGAATATAAACCTACATATAACTGCTAGTATAATAGAGTATATACCTACCTATAACCACTAGTATAACATAGTCCATACCTACCTATAACTGCTAGTATAACATAGACTATACCTACCTATAACCGATATTATAACCTAGTCTATACCTACCTATTACTGCTATTATAACATAATCTATACCTACCTATAACTGCTAGTAAAACAGAGTATATACCTATCTATAACTGCTAACATAGCAGAGTATATACCTACCTATAAACGCTAGTATAACATAGTCTATACCTACATAAACCTATATTATAACATAGTCTATACCTAGCTATAACTGCTAGTATAACATAGTCTATACCTATATATAACTGCTAGTATAACAGAGTATATACATACCTATATCTGCTAGTATAACAGAGTCTATACTTACCTATAACCGCTAGTATAACATAGACCATACCTACCTATTACTGCTAGTATAACATAGACTATACCTACCTATAACCGCTATTACAGCCTAGTCTATAGCTACCTATAACTGTTAGTATAACATAATCTGTACCTACCTATAACCGCTAGAATAACATAATATATACCTACCTATAACTACTAGTATAACATAGTCTATACCTATCTATAACTGCTAGTATAACAGAGTATATACCTACCTGTATCTGCTAGTATGGTATAACAGAGTATATACCTACCTATAACAGCAAGTATATCAGACTATTTACCTCCCTACAACTGCAAGAATAACAGAGTATATACCTACCTATAACTGCTTGTATAGCAGAGTATATACCTACCTATAACTGCTAGTATAACAGAGTATATACCTACCTATAACTGCTAGTATAGCATAGACTATACCTACCTATAACCGCTATTATAACCTATTCTATACCTACCTATAACTGTTGGTATAACATAGTCTATACCTACCTATAACTGCTAGTAAAACAGAGTATATACCTACCTATAACTGCTAGTATAACAGAGTCTATAGCTACTTATTACTGCTAGTATAACAGAATCTATACATACCTATAACTTCTAGTATAACAGAGTATATACCTACCTATAACTGCTAGCATAGCAGAGTATATACCTACCTATAACCGCTAGTATAACATAGTCTATACCTACCCATAACTGCTAGTATAACATAGTATATAGTTACCTTATACCTCTATTATAACATAGTATATACCTACCTATAACTGCTAGTATAACATAGTCTATATCTATATATAACTGCTAGTATAACAGAGTATATACCTACCTATATCTGCTAGCATAAAAAAGTCAATACCTACCTATAACTGCTAGTAAAACAGAGTATATACCTACCTATAACTGCTAGTATAACATAGTATATACATATCTATAACTGCTAGTATAACATAGTATAAACATACCTATAACTGCTAGTATAATAGAGTATATACCTACCTATAACTGCTAGCATAGCAGAGTATATACCTACCTATAACCGCTAGTATAACATAGTCTATACTTACCCATAACTGCTAGTATAACATAGTCTATACCTACATAAACCTCTATTATAACAGAGTATATACCTACCTATAACTGCTAGCATAGCAAAGTATATACCTACCTATAACTGCTAGTATAACATAGTCTATACCTATCTATAACTGCTAGTATAACAGAGTATATACCTACCTATATCTGCTAGTATAACATAGTCTATACCTACCTGTTACTGCTAGTAAAACAGACTATATACCTACCTATAACTGCTAGTATAACACAGTATATACCTACCTATAACTGCTAGCATAGCAAAGTATATACCTACCTATAACTGCTAGTATAACAGAGTCTAAACCTACCTATAACTGCTATTATAACATAGCCTATACCTACCTATAACCGCTATTATAACATAGTCCATACCTACCTATAACTGCTAGTATAACATAGACTATACCTACCTATAAACGATATTATAACCTAGTCTATACCTACCTCTTACTGCTATTATAACATAGTCTATACCTACCTATAACTGCTAGTAAAACAGAGTATATACCTACCTATAACTGCTAGTATAACATAGTATATACATATCTATAACTGCTAGTATAACATAGTATAAACATACCTATAACTGCTAGTATAATAGAGTATATACCTACCTATAACTGCTAGCATAGCAGAGTATAAACCTACCTATAATCGCTAGTATAACATAGTCTATACTTACTCATAACTGCTAGTATAACATAGTCTATACCTACATAAACCTCTATTATAACAGAGTATATACCTACCTATAACTGCTAGCATAGCAAAGTATATACCTACCTATAACTGCTAGTATAACATAGTCTATACCTATCTATAACTGCTAGTATAACAGAGTATATACCTACCTATATCTGCTAGTATAACATAGTCTATACCTACCTATTACTGCTAGTAAAACAGACTATATACTTACCTATAACTGCTAGTATAACACAGTATATACCTACCTATAACTGCTAGCATAGCAAAGTATATACCTACCTATAACTGCTAGTATAACGTAGTCTATACCTATCTATAACTGCTAGTATAACAAAGTTTATACCTACGTATATCTGCTAGTGTAACATAGTCTATACCTACCTATAACTGCTAGTAAAACAGAGAATATACCTACCTATAACTGCTAGTATAACAGAGTCTATACCTACTTATTACTGCTAGTATAACAGAATCTATACCTACCTATAACTCCTAGTATAACAGAGTATATACCTACCCATAACTGCTAGCACAGCAGAGTATATACCTACCTATAACCGCTAGTATAACATAGTCTATACATAACCATAACTGCTAGTATAACATAGTATATAGATACCTTAAACCTCTATTATAACATAGTATATACCTACCTATAACTGCTAGTATAACATAGTCTATACCTATATATAACTGCTAGTATAACAGAGTATATACCTACCTATATCTGCAACCATAACAACGTCTATACCTACCTATAAATGCTAGTATAACAGACTCTATACCTACCTAAAACTGCTTGTATAACATAGTCTATACCTACCTATAACTGCTAGTAAAACAGAGTATATACCTACCTATAACTGCTAGTATAACAGAGTATATACCTGCCTATAACCGCTAGTATAACGTAGTCCATACCTACCAATAACTGCTAGTATAACATAGTCTATACCTACCTATAACTGCTAGTAAAACAGAGTATATACATACCTATAACTGCTAATATAACAGAGTATATACCTACATATAACTGCTAGTATAACAGAGTATATACCTACATATAACCTCTAGTATAACATAGTCTATACCTACCTATATCTCACCATAAAACGTCTATACTACCTATAACTGCTAGTATAACAGACTCTATACCACCTATAACGCTAGATAACATAGTCTATCCTCCTATAAACCAAGTAAAACAGAGTATATACCTACATATAACTGCTAGTATAACAGAGTATATACCTGCCTATAACCGCTAGTATAACGTAGTCCATACCTACCAATAACTGCTAGTATAACAGAGTCTATACCTATATATAACTGCTAGTATAACAGAGTCTATACCTACCTATAACCTCTATTATAACATAGTCTATACATACCTATTACTGCTAGTATAACATAGTCTATACCTACCTATAACTTCTAGTATTACATAGTCAATACCTACCTATAACCGCTATTATAACATAGTCAATACCTACCTATAACTGCTAGTATAACAGTGTATATACCTACCAATAAACGCTAGTATAACATAGTCTATATCTATCTATAACTGCTAGTATAGCATAGTCTATACCTACCTATAACCGCTATTATAACATAATCTATACATACCTATAACTGCTAGTATAACATAGTCTATACCTACCTATAACTGCTGGTATAAAAGAATATAAACCTACCTATAAATGCTAGTATAACAGAGTCTATACCTACCTATAACCGCTAGTATTACATAGTTTATACCTACCTATAAATGCTAGTATAACATAGTCTATACCTACCAATAACCGCTAGTATAACATAGTCAATACATACCTATAATTGCTAGTATAACATAGATTATACCTACCTATAACCGCAATTATAACATAGTATATACCTACCTATTACTGCTAGTATAAAATAGTCTATACATGTCTATAACTGCTAGTATAACAGAGTATATACCTACCTGTTACTGCTAGTATAACATACTATATACCTACCTATAACTGCTAGTATAACATAGTCCATACCTACCTATAATTGCTAGTATAACATAGTCTATACCTACCAATAACCGCTATTATAACATAGTCTATAGCTACCTATAACTGCTAGTATAACATAGTCTATACCTACCTATAACTGCTAGCATAAAATAGTATATACATATCTATAGCTGCTAGTATAACAGAGTATATACCTACCTATAACTGCTAGCATAGCATAGTCTATACCTACCTATTACTGCTAGTATAACATACTCTATACCTACCTATAACTGCTAGCATAACAGAGTGTATACCAACATATAACTGCTAGTATAACAGAGTATATAACTACCTATAACTGCTAGAATAACAAAGTATATACCTACCTATAACCGCTAGTATAACATAGTCCATACCTACCTATAACTGCTAATATAACATAGTCTATACCTACCTATAACCGCTATTATAACATAGTCTATACCTACCTATTACTGCTAGTATAACAGAGTATATACCTACCTATAACTGCTACTATAACAGAGTATATACCTACCTATAACCGCTAGTATAACATAGACTATACCTACCTATATCTGCTAGTATAACAGAGTCTATACCTACCTATAACCGCTAGTATAACATAATCCATACCTACCTATAACTGCTAGTATAACATAGACTATACCTACCTATAACCGCTATTATAGCCAAGTCTATAGCTACCTATAACTGTTAGTATAACAGAGTCTATACCTATATATAACTGTTAGTATAACAGAGTATATACCTACCTATAACCTCTAGTATAACATAGTCTATACATACCTATTACTACTAGTATAACATAGTCTATACCTAACTATAACCTCTATTATTACATAGTCAATACCTACCTATAACCGCTATCATAACATAGTCTATACCTACCTATTACTGCTAGTATAACATATTTCAATACCTACATATAACCTCTATTATTACATAGTCAATACCTACCTATAACTGCTAGTATAACAGTGTATATACCTACCAATAAACGCTAGTATAACATAGTCTATATCTATCTATAACTGCTAGTATAGCATAGTATATACCTACCTATAACCGCTATTATAACATAATCTATACATACCTATAACTGCTAGTATAACATAGTCTATACCTACCTATAACTGCTGGTATAAAAGAATATAAACCTACCTATAAATGCTAGTATAACAGAGTCTATACCTACCAATAACCGCTAGTATAACATAGTCAATACATACCTATAATTGCTAGTATAACATAGATTATACCTACCTATAACCGCAATTATAACATAGTATATACCTACCTATTACTGCTAGTATAAAATAGTCTATACATGTCTATAACTGCTAGTATAACAGAGTATATACCTACCTGTTACTGCTAGTATAACATACTATATACCTACCTATAACTGCTAGTATAACATAGTCCATACCTACCTATAATTGCTAGTATAACATAGTCTATACCTACCAATAACCGCTATTATAACATAGTCTATAGCTACCTATAACTGCTAGTATAACATAGTCTATACCTACCTATAACTGCTAGCATAAAATAGTATATACATATCTATAGCTGCTAGTATAACAGAGTATATACCTATCTATAACTGCTAGCATAGCATAGTCTATACCTACCTATTACTGCTAGTATAACATACTCTATACCTACCTATAACTGCTAGCATAACAGAGTGTATACCAACCTATAACTGCTAGTATAACAGAGTATATAACTACCTATAACTGCTAGAATAACAAAGTATATACCTACCTATAACCGCTAGTATAACATAGTCCATACCTACCTATAACTGCTAATATAACATAGTCTATACCTACCTATAACCGCTATTATAACATAGTCTATACCTACCTATTACTGCTAGTATAACAGAGTATATACCTACCTATAACTGCTACTATAACAGAGTATATACCTACCTATAACCGCTAGTATAACATAGACTATACCTACCTATATCTGCTAGTATAACATAGTCTATACCTACCAATAACCGCTAGTATAACATAGTCAATACATACCTATAATTGCTAGTATAACATAGATTATACCTACCTATAACCGCAAGTATAACATAGTATATACCTACCTATTACTGCTAGTATAAAATAGTCTATACATGTCTATAACTGCTAGTATAACAGAGTATATACCTACCTGTTACTGCTAGTATAACATACTATATACCTACCTATAACTGCTAGTATAACATAGTCCATACCTACCTATAATTGCTAGTATAACATAGTCTATACCTACCAATAACCGCTATTATAACATAGTCTATAGCTACCTATAACTGCTAGTATAACATAGTCTATACCTACCTATAACTGCTAGCATAAAATAGTATATACATATCTATAGCTGCTAGTATAACAGAGTATATACCTATCTATAACTGCTAGCATAGCATAGTCTATACCTACCTATTACTGCTAGTATAACATACTCTATACCAACCTATAACTGCTAGCATAACAGAGTGTATACCAACCTATAACTGCTAGTATAACAGAGTATATAACTACCTATAACTGCTAGAATAACAAAGTATATACCTACCTATAACCGCTAGTATAACATAGTCCATACCTACCTATAACTGCTAATATAACATAGTCTATACCTACCTATAACCGCTATTATAACATAGTCTATACCTACCTATTACTGCTAGTATAACAGAGTATATACCTACCTATAACCGCTAGTATAACATAGACTATACCTACCTATATCTGCTAGTATAACAGAGTCTATACCTACCTATAACCGCTAGTATAACATAATCCATACCTACCTATTACTGCTAGTATAACATAGACTATACCTACCTATAACCGCTATTATAGCCTAGTCTATAGCTACCTATAACTGTTAGTATAACATAGCCTATACCTACCTATAAATGCTAGTAAATCAGAGTATATACCTACCTATAACTGCTAGTATAACATAGTATATACATATCAATAACTGCTAGCATAACATATTATATACCAACCTATAACTGCTAGTATAACAGAGTATATACCTACATATAACCGCTAGTATAACATAGTCCATACATACCTATAACTGCTAGTATAACATAGTCTATACATATCTATAACTGCTAGTATAATAGAGTATATACCTACCTATAACTGCTAGCATAACAGAGTCTATACCCACCTATAACCGCTAGTATAACATAGTCTATACTTATCTATAACTGCTAGTATAACATAGTATATACCTACTTATATCTGCTGGTATAACAAAGTCTATACCTACCTATAACTGCTAGTCTAACATACTCTATACCTACCTATAACTGCTAGTATAACAGAGTATATACCTACCTATAACTGCTAGTATAGCAGAGTATATAACTACCTATAACTGCTAGAATAACAAATTCTATATCTACCTATAACTGCTAGTATAATATAGTCTATATCTACACATAACAACTAGTATAACATAGTCTATACCTACCTATATCTGCTAGAATGACAGAGTATAAACCTACTTATAACTGCTAGTATAACATACTCTATACCTACCTATAACTGCTAGTACAACAGACTATATACATACATCTAACCGCTGGTATAACATAGTCTATACATACATATAACTGCTAGTATAACAGAGTATATAGCTACCTATATCTGCTAGTATAACAGACTCAATACCTACCTATAACCGCTATTATAACAGAGTCTATACCTACCTATTACTGCTAGTATAACATGCTCTATACCTACCTTTGTATAACAGAGTATATACCTACCTATAACTGCTAGTATGACAGAGTATATAACTACTTATAACTGTTAATATAACATACTCTATACCTACCAATAACTGCTAGTACAACAGAGTATATACATACATCTAACCGCTGGTGTAACAGAGTCAATACCTACTTATAGCCGCTAGTATAATAGAGTATATAGCTACCTATATCTGCTAGTATAACAGACTCAATACCTACCTATATCTGCTAGTATAACAGACTCAATACCTAACTATAACCGCTATTATAACAGAGTCTATACCTACCTATTACTGCTAGTATAACATGCTCTATACCTACCTATAACAACTTGTATAACAGAGTATATACCTACCTATAACTGCTAGTATGACAGAGTATATAATTACTTCTAACTGCTAGTATAACATACTCTATACCTACCTATAACTGCTAGAATAACAGAGTATATACCTACCTATAACTGCTAGTATAACGTAGTCCATATCTACCTATTATTGCTAGTATAACATAGTCTAAACCTACCTATAACCGCTATTATAACATAGTCTATACCTACCTATAACTGCTAGTATAACATAGTATATACCTACCTATAACTGTTAATATGAGATAATCTATACCAAACTATTACTGCTAGTATAACATATTCTATACCTACCTGTAGCTGCTAGTATAACAGAGTATATACCTACCTATAACTGCTAGTATAACATAATATATACCTATCTATAACTACTAGTATAGCAGAATATATACCTACCTATAACTGCTAGTATATCATAGTATATACCTACCTATTACTGCTAATATAACATAGACTATACCTACCTATAACTGCTAGTATAACATAATCTATACCTACCTATTATTGCTAGTATAACAGACTCTGTACCTACCTATAACCGCTAGTATAACAGAGTATATACCTACCTATAACTGCTAGTATAACATAGTCAATACCTATCTATAACTGCTAGTATAACATAATCTATACCTACACATAACAACTAGTATAACATAATCTATACCTACCTATATCTGCTAGAATAACAGAGTATATACCTACCTATAACTGCTAGTATAACATACTCTATACCTACCTATAACTGCTAGTACAACAGAGTATATACATACATATAACCGCTAGTATAACATAGTCTATACATACATATAACTGCTAGTATAACATAGTATATAGCTACCTATATCTGCTAGTATAACAGACTCAATACCTACCTATAACCGCTATTATAACAGAGTCTATACCTACCTATTACTGCTAGTATAACATGCTCTATACCTACCTTTGTATAACAGAGTATATACCTACCTATAACTGCTAGTATGACAGAGTATATAACTACTTATAACTGCTAGTATAACATACTCTATACCTACCTATAACTGCTAGTACAACAGAGTATATACATACATCTAACCGCTGGTGTAACAGAGTCAATACCTACCTATAGCCGCTAGTATAATAGAGTATATAGCTACCTATATCTGCTAGTATAACAGACTCAATACCTACCTATATCTGCTAGTATAACAGACTCAATACCTACCTATAACCGCTATTATAACAGAGTCTATACCTACCTATTACTGCTAGTATAACATGCTCTATACCTACCTATAACAACTTGTATAACAGAGTATATACCTACCTATAACTGCTAGTATAACATAGTATATAATTACTTCTAACTGCTAGTATAACATACTCTATACCTACCTATAACTGCTAGAATAACATAGTATATACCTACCTATAACTGCTAGTATAACGTAGTCCATACCTACCTATTATTGCTAGTATAACATAGTCTAAACCTACCTATAACCGCTATTATAACATAGTCTATACCTACCTATAACTGCTAGTATAACATAGTATATACCTACCTATAACTGTTAATATGAGATAATCTATACCAAACTATTACTGCTAGTATAACATATTCTATACCTACCTGTAGCTGCTAGTATAACAGAGTATATACCTACCTATAACTGCTAGTATAACATAATATATACCTATCTATAACTACTAGTATAGCAGAATATATACCTACCTATAACTGCTAGTATATCATAGTATATACCTACCTATTACTGCTAATATAACATAGACTATACCTACCTATAACTGCTAGTATAACATAATCTATACCTACCTATTATTGCTAGTATAACAGACTCTGTACCTACCTATAACCGCTAGTATAACAGAGTCTATACCTACCTATAACTGCTAGTATAACATAGTCAATACCTATCTATAACTGCTATTATAACATAATATAAACCTACCTATATCTGCTGGTATAACAAAATCTATACCTACCTATAACTGCTAGTATAGCATACTCTATACCTACCTATATCTGCTAGTATAACATAATATATACCTACCTATAACTACTAGTATAGCAGAGTATATAACTACCTATAACTGCTAGTTTAACATAGTCAATACGTACCTATTACTGCTAGTATAACATAGTCTATATCTACTTATAACTACTAGTATAACATAGTCTATGCCTACCTATATCTGCTAGTATAACATAATATATACCTACCTATTACTGCTAGTATAACAGACTCTGTACCTACCTATAACCGCTAGTATAACATAGTCTATACCTACCTATAACTGCTAGTATAACATAGTCTATACCTATCTATAACTGCTAGTATAACATAGTATAAACCTACCTATATCTGCTGGTATAACAAAGTCTATACCTACCTATAACTGCTAGTATAACATACTCTATACCTACCTATAACTAATGTAGTATAACATAATATATACCTACCTATAACTACTAGTATAGCAGAGTATATAACTACCTATAACTGCTAGTTTAACATAGTCAATACGTACCCATTACTGTTAGTATAACATAATCTATATCTACTTATAACTACTAGTATAACATAGTCTATGCCTACCTATATCTGCTAGTATAACATAATATATACCTACCTATTACTGCTAGTATAACATACTCTATACCTACCTATAACCGCTAGAATAACATAGTCTATACCTACCTATAACCTCTATTCTAACATAGTATATACCTACCTATATTTGCTAGTATAACAGAGTCTATACCTACCTATAACCTATATACCTACATATAACTACTAGTATAGCAGAGTATATAACTACCTATAACTGCTAGTTTACCATAGTCAATACGTACCTATTACTGCTAGTATAACATAGTCTATATCTACTTATAACTACTAGTATAACATAGTCTATGCCTACCTATATCTGCTAGTATAACAAAATATATACCTACCTATTACTGCTAGTATAACAGACTCTATACCTACCTATAACCGCTAGTATAACAAAGTCTATACCTACCTATAACCTATATTCTAACATAGTATATACCTACCTATATTTGCTAGTATAACATAGTCTATACCTACCTATAACTGCTAGTATAACATAATCTATACCTACCTATTACTGCTAGTATAACAGACTCTGTACCTATCTATAACTGCTAGTATAACATAGTATAAACCTAAGTATATCTGCTGGTATAACAAAGTCTATACCTACCTATAACTGCTAGTATAACATACTCTATACCTACCTATAACTGCTAGTATAACATAATATATACCTACCTATAACTACTAGTATAGCAGAGTATATAACTACCTATAACTGCTAGTATAACATAATATGTACCTACCTATAACTGCTAGTATATCATAATCTATACCTAACTATAACTGCTAGTATTGCAGAGTATATACCTACCTATAACTGCTAGTATAACAGAGTATATAACTACTTATAACTGCTAGTATAACATACTATATACCTACCTATAACTGCTAGTATAACAGAGTATATACCTACCTATAACTGCTAGTACAACAGAGTATATACCTACCTATAACTACTAGTATAACATAGTATAAACCTACCTATATCTGCTGGTATAACAAAGTCTATACCTACCTATAACTGCTAGTATAACATACTCTATACCTACCTATAACTGCTAGTATAACATAGTATATACCTACCTATAACTGCTAGTATAACAGAGTATATAACTACCTATAACTGCTAGTATAACATAGTCAATACGTACCTATAACTGCTAGTATAACATAGTCTATATCTACTTATAACTACTAGTATAACATAGTCTATACCTACCTATAACTGCTAGTATAACATAATATATACCTACCTATAACTGCTAGTATAACAGAGTATATACCTACCTATAACTGCTAGTATAACAGAGTATATACCTACCTATAACTCCTAGTATAACATAGTATATACCTACCTATTACTGTTATTGTATCAGAGTATATACCTACCTATAACTGCTAATATAAGATACTCTATACCTACATATAACTGCTAGTATAACAGAGTATATACCTACCTATAACTGCTAGAACAACAGAGTATATACATACATCTAACCGCTAGTATAACATAGTCTATACATACCTATAACTGCTAGTGTAACAGAGTATATAGCTACCTATATCTGCTAATATAACAGAGTCAATACCTACCTATAGCCGCTAGTATAACAGAATATATTCCTACCTATAACTGCTAGTATAACATAATATATACCTACCTATAACTACTAGTATAACAGAGTATATACCTACCCATAACTGCTAGAATAACAGAGTATATAGCTACCTATATCTGCTAGTATAACAGACTCAATACCTACCTATAACCGTTATTATAACAGAGTCTATACCTACCTTTTTACTGCTAGTATAACATGCTCTATACCTAACTATAACCGCTTGTATAACAGAGTATATACCTACCTATAACTGCTAGTATGACAGAGTATATAACTACTTATAACTGCTAGTATAACATAATCTATACCTACCTATAACTGCTAGTATAACAGAGTATATACCTACCTATAACTGCTAGTATGACAGAGTCTATACCTACCTATAACAGCTAGTATAACATAGTCTATACTTACATATAACTGCTAGTATAACAGAGTATATAACTACTTATAACTGCTAGTATAACATAGTCTATACCTACCTATAACTGCTAGTATAACAGAGTATATACCTACCTATAACTGCTAGTATGACAGCGTATATACCTACTTATAACTGCTAGTATAACATACTCTATATCTACATATAACTGCTAGTATAACATAGTATATACCTACCTATAACTGCTAGTATAACATAGTCCATATCTACCTATTACTGCTAGTATAACATAGTCTATACCTACCTATAACCGCTATTATAACATAGTCTATACCTACCTATAACGGCTAGTATAACAGAGTATATACCTACCTATAACTGCTAGTATAACATAATCTAGACCAACCTATAACTGCTAGCATAACATATCTATAACTGCTAGTGTAAGAGAGTATATACCTACCTATAACTGCTAGTATAACAGAGTCTATACCTACCTATTACTGCTAGTATAACATACTCTATACCTACCTATAACTGCTAGTATAACAGAGTATATACCTATCTATAACTGCTAGTATAACAGAGTATATACCTACCTATAACTGCTAGAATAACAAAGTATATACCTACCTATAACTGCTAGTATAACATAGTCCATACCTACCTATAACTGCTAGTATAACATAGTCTATACCTACCTATAACCGCTAGTATAACATAGTCTATACCTACCTATAACTGCTAGTATAACATAGTCTATACCTACCTATTACTGCTAGTATAACATATTTCAATACCTACCTATATTACATAGTCAATACTTACCTATAACTGCTAGTATAACATAGTCTATACCTACCTATAACTGCTAGTAAAACAGAGTCTATACCTACCTATAACTGCTAGTATAACATAGTATATAAATATCAATAACTGCTAGTATAACAGAGTATATAGCTACCTATAACTGCTAGTATAACATAGTCTATACCTACCTATTACTGCTAGTATAACAGAATCGATACATACCTATAACTGCTAGTATAATAGAGTCTATACCTACCTATAACTGCTAGTATAACATAGAATATACATATCAATAACTGCTAGTATAACATAGACTATACCTACATATAACCACTATTATAACATAGTATATACCTACATATAACTGCTAGTATAACATAGTATATATCTACCTATAACCGCTAGTATAACATAGTCTATACATATATATAACTGCTAGTATAACAGAGTATATAACTACCTATAACTGCTAGCATAACAGAGTCTATACCTAACTATTACTGCTAGTAGAAAATAGTCTATACCTACCTAAAACCTCTATTATTACATATGCAATACCTACCTATAACTGCTAGTATAACATAGTATATACATATCTATAACTGCTAGTATAACAGAGTATATAGCTACCTATATCTGCTAGTATAACATAGTCTATACCTACCTATAACTGCTAGTATAACAGAGTCTATACCTACCTATAACTGCTAGTATAACAAAGTATATACCTACCTATAACCGCTAGTATAACATAGTCCATACCTACCTATAACTGCTAGTATAACACAGTCTATACCTACCTATAACCGCTAGTATAACATAGTCTATACCTACCTATAACTGCTAGTATAACATAGTCTATACCTACCTATAACTGCTAGTATAACATAGTCTAAACCTACCTATAACAGCTAGTATAACAGAGTATATACCTACCTATAACTGCTAGTATAACAGAGTATATACCTACCTATAACCGCTAGTATAACATAGTATATACCTACCTATAACTGCTAATATAACATAGTATATACCTACCTATAACTGCTAGTATAGCATAGACTATACCTACCTATAACCGCTATTATAACATAGTCTATACATACCTATAACTGTTGGTATAACATAGTCTATACCTACCTATAACTGCTAGTAAAACAGAGTATATACCTACCTATAACGGCTAGTAAAACAGAGTATATACCTACCTATAACTGCTAGTAAAACAGAGTATATACATATCTATAACTGCTAGTATAACAGAGTATATACCTACCTATTACTGCTAGTATAACAGAGTCTATACCTACCTATAACTGCTAGTATAACAGACTATATACCTACCTATAACTGCTAGAATAACAAAGTATATACCTACCTATAAGCGCTAGTATAACATAGTATATAGATACCGTAAACCTCTATTATAACATAGTCTATACCTACCTATAACTGATAGTATATCACAGTCTATACCTATATATAACTGATAATATAACAGAGTATATACCTATCTATATCTGCTAGTATAACAAAGTCTATACCTACCTATAACTGCTAGTATGACAAACTCTATACCTACCTATAACTGCTAGTATAACATAGTCTATACCTACCTATAACTGCTAGTATAACAGAGTATATACCTACCTATAACCGCTAGTATAACATAGTCTATACCTATCCATAACTGCTAGTATAACATAGTATATAGTTACCTTAAACCTCTATTATAACATAGTTTATACCTACCTATAACTGCTAGTATAACATAGTCTATACAAATCTATAAATGCTAGTATAACAGAGTATATACCTACCTATAACTGCTAGTATAACAGAGTCTATACCTACCTATAACCGCTAATATAACATAATCCATACCTACCTATAACTGCTAGTATAACATAGTCTATACCTACCTATAACCGCTATTATAACATAGTCTATACCTACCTATAACTGCTAGTATAACATAGTCTATACCTACCTATAACCGCTAGTATAACATAGTCTATACCTACCTATCACTGCTAGTATAACAGAGTATATACCTACCTATAACCGCTAGTATAACATAGTTTATACCTACCTATAACTGCTAGTATAACATAGTCTATACCTACTTATAACTGCTAGTATAACATAGTCTATACCTACCTATAACCGCTAGTATAACATAGTTTATACATATATATAACTGCTAGTATAACAGAGTCTATACCTACCTATTACTGCTAGTATAACATATTTCAATACCTACCTATAACCTCTAGTATAACATAGTCAATACATACCTATAACTGCTAGTATAACAGATTCTATACCTACCTATAACTGCTAGTATAACATAGTATATACATATCAATAACTGCTAGTATAACATAGTCTATACCTACCTATTACTGCTAGTATAATAGAGTCTATAACAACCTATAACTGCTAGTATAACATAGTCTATACCTATCTATAACTGCTAGTATAACAGAGTATATAGTTACCTATAACTGCTAGTATAACATAGTCTATACCTACCTATAACTGCTAGTATAACATAATCTATACATACCTATAACTGCTAGTATAATAGAGTATATACCTACCTATAACTGCTAGCATAACAGAGTATATACCTACCTATAACCGCTAGTATAACATAGTCTATACCTACCCATAACTGCTAGTATAACATAGTCTATACCTACATAAACCTCTATTATAACATAGTCTATACCTAGCTATAACTGCTAGTATAACATAATATATACCTATATATAACTGCTAGTATAACAGAGTATATACCTACCTATAACTGCTAGTATAACAGAGTCTATACCTACCTATAACTGCTAGTATAACAGAGTATATACCTACCTATAACCGCTAGTATAACATAGTTTATACCTACCTATAACTGCTAGTATAACATATATATACCTACCTATAACCGCTATTATAACCTAGTCTATAGCTACCTATAACTGCTAGTATAACAGAGTCTATACCTACCTATAACTGCTAGTATAACATAGTATATACCTACCTATAACTGTTAGTATATCATAGTCTATACCTACCTATAACTGCTAGTAAAACAGAGTATATACCTACCTATAACGGCTAGTATAACATAATTTATACATATCTATAACTGCTAGTATAACAGAGTATACACCTACCAATAACTGCTAGTATAACAGAGTATATACCTACCTATAACTGCTAGTATAACAGAGTATATACCTACCTATAACTGCTAGTAAAACAGAGTATATACCTACCTAAAACTGCTAGTATAACAGAGTATATACATATCTATAACTGCTAATATAACAGAGTATATACCTACCTATAACTGCTAGTATAACAGAGTATATACCTACCTATAACTGCTAGTATAACATAGTCTATACCTACCTATAACTGCTAGCATAGCAAAGTATATACCTACCTATAACTGCTAGTATAACATAGTCTATACCTACCTATAACCGCTAGTATAACATAGTCTATACATATCTATAACTGCTAGTATAACAGAGTCTATACCTACCTATTACTGCTAGTATAACATATTTCAATACCTACCTATAACCTCTATTATAACATAGTCAATACCTACCTATAACTGCTAGTATAACATAGACTATACCTACCTATAACCGCTATTATAGCCTAGTCTATAGCTACCTATAACTGTTAATATAACATAGTCTATACCTACCTATAACTGCTAGTAAATCAGAGTATATACCTACCTATAACTGCTAGTATAACATAGTATATACATATCAATAACTGCTAGTATAACAGAGTATATAGCTACCTATAACTGCTAGTATAACAGAGTCTATACCTACCTATAACTGCTAGAATAACAAAGTATATACCTACCTATAAGCGCTAGTATAACAAAGTCTATACCTACCCATAAGTGCTAGTATAACATAGTATATAGATACCTTAAACCTCTATTATAACATATTCTATACCTATATATAACTGCTAGTATAACAGAGTATATACCTACCTATATCTGCTAGTATAACAAAGTCTATACCTACCTATAACTGCTAGAATAACAAAGTATATACCTACCTATAAGCGCTAGTATAACAAAGTCTATACCTACCCATTAGTGCTAGTATAACATAGTATATAGATACCTTAAACCTCTATCATAACATATTCTATACCTATATATAACTGATAGTATAACAGAGTATATACCTACCTATATCTGCTAGTATAACAAAGTCTATACCTACCTATAACTGCTAGTATGACAAACTCTATACCTACCTATATCTGCTAGTATAACATTGTCTATACCTACTTATAACTGCTAGTATAACATAGTCTATACCTACCTATAACCGCTAGTATAACATAGTATATACATATCTATAAATGCTAGTATAACTGAGTCTATACCTACCTATTACTGCTAGTATAACATATTTCAATACCTACCTATAACCTCTATTATAACATAGTCAATACCTACCAATAACTGCTAGTATAACAGAGTATATACCTACCTATAACTGCTAGTATAACAGAGTATATACATATCAATACCTGCTAGTATAACAGAGTATATAGCTACCTATAACTGCTAGTATAACATAGTCTATACCTACCTATTACTGCTAGTATAACAGAATCGATACATACCTATAACTGCTAGTATAATATAGTCTATACCTACCTATAACTGCGAGTATAACAGAGTATATACCTACCTATAACTGCTTGTATTACATAGTATGTACATATCTATAACTGCTAGTATAACATAGTATATACATATCTATAACTGCTAGTATAACAGAGTATATAGCTACCTATAACTGCTAGTATAACATAGTCTATACCTACATATTACTGCTAGTATAACAGACTCTATACATATATATAACTGCTAGTATAACAGAGTATATACCTACCTATAACTGCTATCATAGCAGAGTATATACATACCTATAACTGCTAGTATAACAGAGTATATACCTACCTATAACTGCTAGAATAACAAAGTATATACCTACCTATAAGCGCTAGTATAACCTAGTCTATACCTACCCATAAGTGCTAGAATAACATAGTCTATACCTGCTTAAAACCTCTATTATAACAGAGTATATTCCTACCTATAACTGCTAGTATAATATACTATATACCTAAAAATTACGCTATTTTAACTTATTCTATACCTACCTATAACTGCAAGTATATCAGACTCTAGACATACCAACAATGCAAGAATAACAGAGTATTTACCTACCTATAACTGCTAGCATAGCATAGTGTATACCTACCTATAACTGCTAGTATAACAGAGTATATAGCTACCTATAACTGCTAGTATAACATAGTCTATACCTACCTATAACTGCTAGTAAAACAGAGTATATAACTACCTATAACTGCTAGTATAACAGAGTCTATACCTACCTATAACTGCTAGTAAAACAGAGTATATACCTACCTATAACGGCTAGTATAACATAATTTATACATATCTATAACTGCTAGTATAACAGAGTATAAACCTACCAATAACTGCTAGTATAACAGAGTATATACCTACCTATAACTGCTAGTATAACAGAGTATATACCTACCTATAACTGCTAGTAAAACAGAGTATATACCTACCTATAACTGCTAGTATAACAGAGTATATACATATCTATAACTGCTAGTATAACAGAGTATATACCTACCTATAACTGCTAGTATAACAGAGTATATACCTACCTATAACGGCTAGTATAACATAGTCCATACCTACCTATAACTGCTAGTATAACATAGACTATACCTACCTATAACTGCTAGCATAGCAAAGTATATACCTACCTATAACTGCTAGTATAACATAGTCTATACCTACTTATAACTGCTAGTATAACATAGTCTATACCTACCTATAACCGCTAGTATAACATAGTCTATACATATCTATAACTGCTAGTATAACAGAGGCTATACCTACCTATTACTGCTAGTATAACATATTTCAATACCTATCTATAACCTCTATTATAACATAGTCAATACCTACCTATAACTGCTAGTATAACATAGACTATACCTACCTATAACCGCTATTATAGCCTAGTCTATAGCTACCTATAACTGTTAATATAACATAGTCTATACCTACCTATAACTGCTAATAAATCAGAGTATATACCTACCTATAACTGCTAGTATAACATAGTATATACATATCTATAACTGCTAGTATAAAAGAGTATATACCTACCTATAACTGCTAGTATAACAAGTATAACCACCTATAACTGCTAGTATAACATAGTATATACATATCTATAACTGCTAGTATAATAGAGTATATAGCTACCTATAACTGCTAGTATAACAGAGTCTATACCTACATATTACTGCTAGTATAACAGAGTAAATACCTACATATATCTTCTAGAATAACAAAGTATATACCTACCTATGAGCCTAGAATAACAAAGTCTATACCTACCCATAAGTGCTAGTATAACATAGTATATAGATACCTTAAACCTCTATTATAACATATTCTATACCTATATATAACTGATAGTATAACAAAGTCTATACCTACCTATAACTGCTAGTATAACATAGTCTATACCTACCTATAACTGCTAGTAAAACAGAGTATATAGCTACCTATAACTGCTAGTATAACATAGTCTATACCTACCTATAACTGCTAGTATAACATAGTATATACCTACCTATAACTGATAGTATAACATAGTCTATACCTACCTATAACTGCTAGTATAACAGAGTATATACCTACCTATAACTGCTAGTATAACATATTTCAATACCTACCTATAACCTCTATTATAACATAGTAAATACCTACCAATAACTGCTAGTATAACATAGTATATACCTACCTATAACTGCTAGTATAACAGAGTACATACCTACCTATAACTGCTAGTATAACAGAGTATATACCTACCAATAACTGCTAGTATAACAGAGTATATACCTACCTATAACTGCTAGTAAAACAGAGTATATACCTACCAATAACTGCTAGTATAACAGAGTATATACATACCTATAACTGCTAATATAACAGAGTCTATACCTACCTATAACTGCTAGTATAACAGAGTATATACCTACCTATAACTGCTAGTATAACATAGACTATAACTACCTATAACTGCTAGCATAACAAAGTATATACCTACCAATAACTGCTAGTATAACATAGTCTATACCTACCTATAACTGCTAGTATAACATAGTCTATACCTACCTATAACTGCTAGTATAACAGAGTCTATACCTACCTATAACTGCTAATATAACATAATTTATACCTACCTATAAC
>CM026402.1:15914908-15933895 GCA_014843695.1 Archivesica marissinica
AGCTACAATAAACTGGGTTTACTAACCTCTGGAACCACTGTGCTACTCGGGACAACCTAGTTACAATACACTGGGTTTACTTACCTCTGGAACCACTGTGCTACTCGGACAACATAGCTACAATAAACTGGGTTTACTAACCTCTGGAACCACTGTGCTACTCGGGACAACCTAGCTACAATAAACTGTGTTTACTAAACTCTGGAACCACTGTGCTACTCGGGACAACCTAGCTACAATAAACTGGGTTTACTTACCTCTGGAAGCACTGTGCTACTCGGGACAACCTAGCTACAATAAACTGGGTTTACTTACCTCTGGAAGCACTGTGCTACTCGGGACAACATAGCTACAATAAACTGGGTTTACTTACCTCTGGAAGCACTGTGCTACTCGGGACAACATAGCTACAATAAACTGGGTTTACTTACCTCTGGAAGCACTGTGCTACTCGGGACAACCTAGCTACAATAAACTGGGTTTACTTACCTCTGGAACCACTGTGCTACTCGGGACAACCTAGCTACAATAAACTGTGTTTACTTACCTCTGGAAGCACTGTGCTACTCGGGACAACCTAGCTACAATAAACTGGGTTTACTTACCTCTGGAAGCACTGAGCTACTCGGGACAACCTAGCTACAATAAACTGGGTTTACTAACCTCTGGAAGCACTGTGCTACTCGGACAACCTAGCTACAATAACTGGGTTTACTTACCTCTGGATCCAATGTGCTACTCGGGACAACCTAGCTACAATACACTGTGTTTACTTACCTCTGGAAGCACTGTGACTCGGGACAACCTAGCTACAATAAACTGTGTTTACTTACCTCTGGAACCACTGTGCTACTCGGGACAACCTAGCTACAATAAACTGGGTTTACTTACCTCTGGAACCACTGTGCTACTCGGGACAACCTAGCTACAATAAACTGTGTTTACTTACCTCTGGAACCACTGTGCTACTCAGGACAACCTAGCTACAATAAACTGTGTTTACTTATCTCTGGAAGCACTGTGCTACTCGGGACAACCTAGCTACAATAAACTGAGTTTACTAACCTCTGGAAGCACTGTGCTACTCGGGACAACCTTGCTACAATAAACTGGGTTTACTAACCTCTGGAATCACTGTGCTACTCGGGGCAACCTAGCTACAATACACTGGGTTTACTTACCTCTGGAAGCACTGTGCTACTCGGGACAACCTAGCTACAATAAACTGGGTTTACTTACCTCTGGAACCACTGTGCTACTCGGGACAACCTAGCTACAATAAACTGTGTTTACTTACCTCTGGAAGCACTGTGCTACTCGGGACAACCTAGCTACAATAAACTGGGTTTACTTACCTCTGGAAGCACTGTGCTACCTGGGACAACATAGCTACAATAAACTGGGTTTACTTACCTCTGGAAGCACTGTGCTACTCGGGACAACATAGCTACAATAAACTGGGTTTACTTACCTCTGGAAGCACTGTGCTACTCGGGACAACCTAGCTACAATAAACTGGGTTTACTTACCTCTGGAACCACTGTGCTACTCGGGACAACCTAGCTACAATAAACTGTGTTTACTTACCTCTGGAAGCACTGTGCTACTCGGGACAACCTAGCTACAATAAACTGTGTTTACTTACCTCTGGAAGCACTGTGCTACTCGGGACAACCTAGCTACAATAAACTGGGTTTACTTACCTCTGGAAGCACTGTGCTACCTGGGACAACATAGCTACAATAAACTGGGTTTACTTACCTCTGGAAGCACTGTGCTACTCGGGACAACATAGCTACAATAAACTGGGTTTACTTACCTCTGGAAGCACTGTGCTACTCGGGACAACCTAGCTACAATAAACTGGGTTTACTTACCTCTGGAACCACTGTGCTACTCGGGACAACCTAGCTACAATAAACTGTGTTTACTTACCTCTGGAAGCACTGCGCTACTCGGGACAACCTAGCTACAATAAACTGGGTTTACTAACCTCTGGAAGCACTGTGCTACTCGGGACAACCTAGCTACAATAAACTGTGTTTACTTATCTCTGGAAGCACTGTGCTACTCGGGACAACCTAGCTACAATAAACTGGGTTTACTTACCTCTGGAACCACTGTGCTACTCGGGACAACCTAGCTACAATAAACTGTGTTTACTAACCTCTGGAACCACTGTGCTACTCGGGACAACCTAGCTACAATAAACTGTGTTTACTAACATCTGGAAGCACAGTTCTACTCGGGACAACCTAGCTACAATAAACTGGGTTTACTAACCTCTGGAACCACTGTGCTACTCGGGACAACCTAGCTGCAATAAACTGTGTTTACTAACCTCTGGAAGCACTGTGCAACTCGGGACAACCTAGCTACAATAAACTGGGTTTACTAACCTCTGGAACCACTGTGCTACTCGGGACAACCTAGCTACAATAAACTGGGTTTACTTACCTCTGGAAGCACTGTGCTACTCGGGACAACCTAGCTACAATAAACTGGGTTTACTAACCTCTGGAACCACTGTGCTACTCGGGACAACCTAGTTACAATACACTGGGTTTACTTACCTCTGGAACCACTGTGCTACTCGGACAACATAGCTACAATAAACTGGGTTTACTAACCTCTGGAACCACTGTGCTACTCGGGACAACCTAGCTACAATAAACTGTGTTTACTTACCTCTGGAAGCACTGTGCTACTCGGCACAACCTAGCTACAATAAACTGTGTTTACTTACCTCTGGAAGCACTGTGCTACTCGGGACAACCTAGCTACAATAAACTGGGTTTACTTACCTCTGGAAGCACTGTGCTACTCGGGACAACATAGCTACAATAAACTGGGTTTACTTACCTCTGGAAGCACTGTGCTACTAGGGACAACCTAGCTACAATAAACTGGGTTTACTTACCTCTGGAACCACTGTGCTACTCGGGACAACCTAGTTACAATAAACTGTGTTTACTTACTTCTGGAACCACTGTGCTACTCAGGACAACCTAGCTACAATAAACTGGGTTTACTTACCTCTGGAAGCACTGCGCTACTCGGGACAACCTAGCTACAATAAACTGGGTTTACTAACCTCTGGAAGCACTGTGCTACTCGGGACAACCTAGCTACAATAAACTGTGTTTACTTACCTCTGGAAGCACTGTGCTACTCGGGACAACCTAGCTACAATAAACTGGGTTTACTTACCTCTGGAACCACTGTGCTACTCGGGACAACCTAACTACAATACACTGTGTTTACTTACCTCTGGAAGCACTGTGCTACTCGGGACAACCTAGCTACAATAAACTGAGTTTACTTACCTCTGGAACCACTGTGCTACTCGGGACAACCTAGCTACAATAAACTGGTTTTACTAACCTCTGGAAGCACTGTGCTACTCGGGACAACCTAGCTACAATAAACTGAGTTTACTAACCTCTGGAAGCACTGTGCTACTCGGGACAACCTTGCTACAATAAACTGGGTTTACTAACCTCTGGAACCACTGTGCTACTCGGGACAACCTAGCTACAATAAACTGGGTTTACTTACCTCTGGAAGCTGGAAGCACTGTGCTACTCGGGACAACCTAGCTACAATAAACTGGGTTTACTTACCTCTGGAAGCACTGTGCTACTCGGGACAACCTAGCTACAATAAACTGTGTTTACTTACATCTGGAAGCACTGTGCTACTCGGGACAACCTAGCTACAATAAACTGTGTTTACTTACCTCTGGAACCACTGTGCTACTCAGGACAACCTAGCTACAATAAACTGGGTTTACTTACCTCTGGAAGCACTGCGCTACTCGGGACAACCTAGCTACAATAAACTGGGTTTACTAACCTCTCGAAGCACTGTGCTACTCGGGACAACCTAGCTACAATAAACTGTGTTTACTTATCTCTGGAAGCACTGTGCTACTCGGGACAAACTAGCTACAATAAACTGGGTTTACTTACCTCTGGAACCACTGTGCTACTCGGGACAACCTAGCTACAATAAACTGGGTTTACTAACCTCTGGAACCACTGTGCTACTCGGGACAACCTATACCTCTGGAACCACTGTGCTACTCAGGACAACCTAGCTACAATAAACTGGGTTTACTTACCTCTGGAAGCACTGCGCTACTCGGGACAACCTAGCTACAATAAACTGGGTTTACTAACCTCTCGAAGCACTGTGCTACTCGGGACAACCTAGCTACAATAAACTGTGTTTACTTATCTCTGGAAGCACTGTGCTACTCGGGACAAACTAGCTACAATAAACTGGGTTTACTTACCTCTGGAACCACTGTGCTACTCGGGACAACCTAGCTACAATAAACTGGGTTTACTAACCTCTGGAACCACTGTGCTACTCGGGACAACCTAGTTACAATAAACTGGGTTTACTTACCTCTGGAACCACTGTGCTACTCGGACAACCTAGCTACAATAAACTGTGTTTACTAACCTCTGGAAACACTGTGCTACTCGGGACAACCTAGCTACAATAAACTGTGTTTACTAACCTCTGGAACCACTGTGCTACTCGGGACAACCTAGCTACAATAAACTGTGTTTACTAACCTCTGGAAGCACTGTTCTACTCGGGACAACCTAGCTACAATAAACTGGGTTTACTTACCTCTGGAAGCACTGTGCTACTCGGGACAACCTAGCTACAATAAACTGGGTTTACTTACCTCTGGAAGCACTGTGCTACTCGGGACAACCTAGCTACAATAAACTGTGTTTACTTACCTCTGGAACCACTGTGCTACTCGGGACAACCTAGCTACAATAAACTGGGTTTACTAACCTCTGGAAGCACTGTGCTACTCGGGACAACCTAGCTACAATAAACTGAGTTTACTAACCTCTGGAAGCACTGTGCTACTCGGGACAACCTTGCTACAATAAACTGGGTTTACTAACCTCTGGAACCACTGTGCTACTCGGGACAACCTAGCTACAATACACTGGGTTTACTTACCTCTGGAAGCACTGTGCTACTCGGGACAACCTAGCTACAATAAACTGTGTTTACTTACCTCTGGAAGCACTGTGCTACTCGGGACAACCTAGCTACAATAAACTGTGTTTACTTACCTCTGGAAGCACTGTGCTACTCGGGACAACATAGCTACAATAAACTGGGTTTACTTACCTCTGGAAGCTGGAAGCACTGTGCTACTCGGGACAACCTAGCTACAATAAACTATAACCGCTAGTATAATATAGTCTATACCTACCTATAACTGCTAGTATTACATAGTAAATACCTACCTATGACTGCTAGTATAACAGCGTCTATATCTATTTATATCTACTAACTGCTAGTATAGCATATGTTATACCTACCTATTACTGCTAGTATAACAGAGTATATAACTACCTATAACTGCTAGTATAACAGAGTATATACCTACATATAACTGCTAGTATAGCAGAGTCTATACCTACCTATAACTGCTAGTATAACAGAGTATATACCTACCTATAACTGCTAGTATAGCAGAGTATATACCTACCGATAACCTCTAGTATAACATATTATATACCTACCTATAACTGCTAGTATAACATAGTCTAAATCTACCTATAACTGCTAGTATGACATCATCTATACCTACCTATTACTCCTAGTATAACAAACTCTAAATCTACCAATAACTTCTAGTATAACAGAGTATATACCTACCTATAATCGCTAGTATAGCGTATTCTATACCTACCTATAACTCCTAGTATAACAGAGTCTATACCTACCTATAACTGCTAGTATAACAGAGTATATACATACCTATGACCGATAGTAAAACATAATCTATATCTACCTATAACTACTAGCAAAACATATTCTATACCTACATATAACTGCTAGTATAACATAGTCTAGACCTACCAATAACTGCTAGTATAATAGAGTATATACCTACCGATAACTGCTAGTATAACATAGTATACACCTACCTATAACTGCTAGTATAACCGAGTATATACCTACATATAACTGCTAGTATAACATAGTCTTTACCTACATATAACTGCTAGTATAACAGAGTATATACCTACCTATAACTGCTATTATAACATATTCTATACCTACATATAACTGCTAGTATAACATAGTGTATACCTACCTATAACTGCTAGTATAACAGTATTTACCTACCTATAACTGCTAGTATAGCAGAGTATATACCTACCTATAATCACTAGTATAACGTAGTATATACCTACCTATACATGCTAGTATAACAGAGTCTATACCTACCTAAAACTGCTAGTATAACATATTCTATATCTACCAATAACTACTAGTATACCATAGTCAATACCTACCTATAACTGCTAGTATAACATAGTCTATACCTACCTCTAACCGCTAGTATAACAGAGTCTATACCTACCTATAACTGCTAGTATAACATAGTCTATACCTACCTATAACTGCTAGTATAACATAGTATATACCTACCTATAACTGCTAGTATAACATAGTCTATACCTACCTCTAACCGCTAGTATAACAGAGTCTATACATACCTCTAACCGCTATTATAACAGAGTCTATACCTACCTATAACTGCTACTATAACAGAGTATATACCTACGTATAACTACTAGTATAGCAGAGTATATACCTACCTATAACTGCTAGTATAACAGAGTATATACCTACCTATAACTGCTAGTATAACAGAGTATATACCTACCTATAACTGCTAGTATAGCAGAGTATATACCTACCGATAACTGCTAGTATAACCGAGTATATACCTACATATAACTGCTAGTATAACATAGTCTATACCTACCTATAACTGCTAGTATAACATTGTCTATATATACCTATATCTACTAGTATAACATAGTCTATACCTACCTATAACTGCTAGTATAACACAGTATATACCTACCTATAACTGCTAGTATAGCAGAGTATATACCTACCGATAACTGCTAGTATAACAGAGTATATACCTACATATAACTGCTAGTATAACATAGTCTATACCTACCTATAACTGCTAGTATAACATATTTTATACCTACCTATTACTGCTAGTATAACAGAGTATATACCTACCTATAACTGCTAGTATAACAGAGTATATACCTACATATAACTGCTAGTATAGCAGAGTATATACCTACCGATAACTGCTAGTATAACATAGTATACAACTACCTATAACTGCTAGTATAACATAGTCTATACCTACCTATAACTGCTAGTATAGCAGAGTATATACCTACCTATAACTGCTAGTATAACAGAGTATATACCTACCTATAACTGCTAGTATAACATAGGATATACCTACCTATAACTGATTGTATAACAGAGTATATACCTACCTATAACTGCTAGTATAACATCATCTATACCTACCTATTACTGCTAGTATAAAAGACTCTAAATCTACCAATAACTGCTAGTATAACAGAGTATATACCTACCTATAACTGCTAGTATAGCAGAGTATATACCTACCTATAATCGCTAGTATAGCGTAGTCTATACTTACCTATAACTGCTAGTATAACAGAGTCTATACCTACCTATAACTGCTAGTATAACAGAGTCTATACCTACCTATAACTGCTAGTATAACATAGTCTATATCTACCTATAACTACTAGTATACCATAGTCAATACCTACCTATAACTGCTAGTAAAACAGAGTATATACATACCTATGACCGCTAGTTAAACATAATCTATATCTACCTATAACTACTAGCAAAACATATTCTATACCTACATATAACTGCTAGTATAACATAGTATATACCTACCAGTTACCAATAACTGCTAGTATAACAGAGTATATACCTACCTATAACTGCTAGTATAACATAGTATACACTACCTATAACTGCTAGTATAACATAGTCTATACCTACCTATAACTGCTAGTATAGCAGAGTATATACCTACCTATAACTGCTAGTATAACAGAGTATACACCTACCGATAACTGCTAGTATAACATAGGATATACCTACCTATAACTGATTGTATAACCGAGTATATACCTACCTATAACTGCTAGTATAACATCATCTATACCTACCTATTACTGCTAGTATAAAAGACTCTAAATCTACCAATAACTTCTAGTATAACAGAGTATATACCTACCTATAACTGCCAGTATAGCAGAGTATATACCTACCTATAATCGCTAGTATAGCGTAGTCTATACTTACCTATAACTGCTAGTATAACAGAGTCTATACCTACCTATAACTTCTAGTTTAACATAGTCTATATCTACCTATAACTACTAGTATACCATAGTCAATACCTACCTATAACTGCTAGTAAAACAGAGTATATACATACCTATGACCGCTAGTAAAACATAATCTATATCTACCTATGACTCCTAGTATAACATATTTTATACCTACCTATTACTGCTAGTATAACAGAGTATATACCTACATATAACTGCTAGTATAACAGAGTATATACCTACATATAACTGCTAGTATAGCAGAGTATATACCTACCGATAACTGCTAGTATAACATAGTATACACCTACCTATAACTGCTAGAATAACATAGTCTATACATACCTATAACTGCTAGTATAACATTGTCTATACCTACCTATAACCGCTATTATAACAGAGTCTATACCTAAGTATAACTACTAGTATAGCAGAGTATATACCTACCTATAACTGCTAGTATAACATAGTATATACCTACATATAACTGCTAGTATAACATAGTATATACCTAACTATAACTGCTAGTATAATATAGTCTATATCTACCTATAAATACTAGTATAACATAGTCTATACATACCTATGACAGCTAGTAAAACATAATCTATATCTACCTATTACTGCTAGTATAATATACTTTTTACCTACCTATTACTGCTAGTATAGCAGAGTATATACCTACCGATAACTGCTAGTATAACATAGTATACACCTACCTATAACTGCTAGAATAACCGAGTATATACCTACATATAATTGCTAGTATAACATAGTCTATACATACCAGTTATAGGTATGTATAGACTTAGTCTTTACCTACATATAACTGCTAGTATAACAGAGTCTATACCTACCTATAACTGCTAGTATAACATACTCTATAGTTACCTATAACTGCTAGTATAACAGAGGATATACCTACCTATAACTGCTAGTATAGCAGTGTATATACCTACCTATAACTACTAGCAAAACATAGTCTATACCTACATATAACTGCGAGTATAACATAGTGTATACCAACCTATAACTGCTAGTATAACAGAGTAGTTACCTACCTATAACTGCTAGTATAGCAGAGTATATACCTACCTATAATCGCTAGTATAACCTAGTATATATCTACCTATAACTGCTAGTATAACATAGGCTATACGTACCTAAACTGCTAGTATAACATAGTCTATACCTACCTATAACCGCTATTATAACAGAGTCTATACCTACCTATAACTGCTACTATAACAGAGTATATACCTACGTATAACTACTAGTATAGCAGAGTATATACCTACCTATAACTGCTAGTATAACATAGTATATACCTACCTATAACTGCTAGTATAACAGAGTATATACCTACCTATAACTGCTAGTATAACATAGTCTATACCTACCTATAACTGCTAGTATGAAATAATCTATACATACCTATTACTGCTATCATAACATACTCTAAACCTACCAATATCTGCTAGTATAACAGAGTATATTACTACCTATAACTGCTAGGACAGCAGAGTATATACCTACCTATAACTGCTAGTATAGCGTAGTCTATACCTACCTATAGCTGCTAGTATAACAGAGTCTATACCTACGTATAACTGCTAGTATAACATAGTCTATACCTACCTATAACTGCTAGTATAACAGAGTATATACATACCTATGACAGCTAATAAAACATAATCTATATCTACCTATTACTGCTAGTATAACATACTTTATACCTACCTATTACTGCTACTTTATACCTACCTATTACTGCTAGTATAACAGAGTATATACCTACCTATAACTGCTAGTATAACATTGTCTTTACCTACCTATAACTGCTAGTATAACATAATTTATATCTACCTATAACTACTAGCATAACATAGTCTATACCTACATATAAATGCTAGTATAACATAGTATATACCTACCTATTACTGCTAGTATAACAGAGTATATACCTACCTATAACTGCTAGTATAGCAGGGTATATACCTACATATAAATGCTAGTATAACATAGTATATACCTACCTATTACTGCTAGTATAACAGAGTATATATCTACCTATAACTACTAGTATATCATAGTCTTTACCTACATATAACTGCTAGTATAACAGAGTCTATACCTACCTATAACTGCTAGTATAACATACTCTATAGTTACCTATAACTGCTAGTATAACAGAGGATATACCTACCTATAACTGCTAGTATAGCAGTGTATATACTTACCTATAACTACTAGCAAAACATAGTCTATACCTACATATAACTGCGAGTATAACATAGTGTATACCTACCTATAACTGCTAGTATAACAGAGTAGTTACCTACCTATAACTGCTAGTATAGCAGAGTATATACCTACCTATAATCGCTAGTATAACCTAGTATATACCTACCTATAACTGCTAGTATAACAGAGTCTATACCTACCTATAACCGCTATTATAACAGAGTCTATACCTACCTATACCTGCTACTATAACAGAGTATATACCTACGTATAACACTACTAGTATAGCAGAGTATATACCTACCTATAACTGCTAGTATAACAGAGTATATACCTGCCTATAACTGCTAGTATAACAGAGTATATACCTAACTATAACTGCTAGTATAACAGAGTCTATATCCACCTATAGCTACTAGAATAACATAGTCTATACCTACATATATATGCTAGTATAACATAGTCTATACATACCTATAACTGCTAGTATAACATAATATATACCTACCTATAACTGCTAGAATAGCAGTGTATATACCTACCTATAACTGCTAGTATAACATAGTCTATACCTACCTATAACTGCTAGTATATCATAGTATATACCTATCTATAACTGATTGTATAACATAGTATATACCTACCTATATCTGCTAGTATAACAAAGTCTATACCTACATATAACTGATAGTATAACATACTCTATACCTACCTCTAACTGCTAGTATAAAAAAATCTATATCTACCTATAACTTCTAGTATAACATTGTCTATACCTACCTATAACTGCTGGTATAACAGTATTTACCTACCTATAACTGCTAGTATAACCGAATCTATATCTACATATAACCGCTAGTATAACATAGTCCATACCTACTTATAACTGCTAGTATAACAGAGTATATACCTACCTCTAACCGCTAGTATAACATAGTCTATACCTAACTATAACTGCTAGTATAACATAGTATATACCTACATATAACTGCTAATAAAACAGAGTATATACATACCTATGAAAGCTAGTATAACATAATATATATCTACCTATAACTGCTAGTATAACATAGTATATACCTACATATCTGCTAGTATAACATAATCTATATCTACCTATAACTGCTAGCATAGAAGAGTATATACCTACCTATAATTGCTAGTATAACAGAGTCTATACCTACTTATAACTGCTAGTAAAACCTAGTCTATACCTACCTATAACTGTTAGTATAATAGAGTATATAACTACCTATAACTGCTAGAATAGCAGAGTATATACCTACCTATAACTGCTAGTATAGCAGAGTATATACCTACCTATAACTGCTAGTAGAACATAGTATATATCTACCTATGACTACTAGTATAACATAGTCTATACCTACCTATAACTGCTAGTAAAACATTGTATATATCTATTAATAACTGCTAATATAACAGACTATATACCTATCTATTGCTGCTAGTATAACAAAATATATACATAGCTATAACTGCTAGTATAATTGCTAGTATAATAGAGTATATAACTACCTATAACTGCTAGTATAGCATAGTATATACCTACCTATAACTGCTAGTATAACAGAGTATATACCTACCTATAACTTCTAGTATAGCAGAGTATATACCTACCTATAACAGCTAGTATAACATAATCTATACCTACCTATAACTTCTAGTATAACATAGTCTATACCTATCAATAACTGCTAGTATAACATAGTATATACTTACCTATATATGCTGGTATAACAAAGTATATACCTACCTATAACTACTAGTATAGCAGAGTATATACCTACCTATAACCGCTAGTATAACATAGTCTATACCTACCTATAACTGCTAGTATAACATAGTATATACCTATCTATAACTGCTTGTATAACATAGTATATACCTACCTATATCTGATAGTATAGCAAAGTCTATACCTACCCATAACTGCTAGTATAACATACTCTATACCTACATCTAACCGCTAGTATAACATAGTCTATACCTACCTATAACTGCTAGTATAACATAATCTTTACCTACCTATAACTACTAGTATAACATACTCTATATCTACCTATAACTGCTAGTATAACAGAGTATATACCTACCTATAACTGCTAGCATGACAGCGTATATACCTACTTATATCTGCTAGTATAACAGACTCTGTACCTACCTACAACAGCTAGTATAACATAGTCTATACCTACCTATATATGCTGGTATAACAAAGTCTATACCTACCTATATCTGCTGGTATAACAAAGTCTATACCTACCTATAACTGCTAGTATAACATACTCTATACCTACCTATAACTGCTAGTTTAACATAGTCAATACCTACCTATTACTACTAGTATAACATAGTCTATGCCTTCCTATAACTGCTAGTATAATATAATATATACCTACCTATTAGTGCTAGTATAACAGACTCTATACCTACCTATAAGCGCTAGTATGACATAGTCTATACCTACCAATAACCTCTATTCTAACATAGTATATACCTATCTATATTTGCTAGTATAAAATAGTCTATATCTACCTATAACTGCTAGTATAGCATACTCTATACCTACCTATAACTACTAGTATAACAGAGTATATACCTACCTATAACTGCTAGTATAGCAGAGTCTATTTCTACCTATAACTGCTAGTATAATGTAGTCTATATATACATATAACTACTAGTATAACATAGTCTATACCTACCTATGACTGCTAGTTCAACATAATATATAACTACCTATAACTAGTAGTATAGCAGAGTATATAACTACCAATAACTGAAAGTATAACAGAGTATATACATACCTATAACTGCTAGTATAGCAGAGTATATAACTATCTATAACTGCTAGTATAACAGAGTCTATACCTACCTATAACTGCTAGTATAATATAGTCTATATCTACATATAACTACTAGTATAACATAGTCTATACCTACCAATGACTGCTAGTATGACATACTCTATACCGACCTATATCTGCTAGTATAACAGAGTATATACCTATCTATAACTGCTAGTACAACAGAGTATATACATGCATCTAACCGCTTGTATAACATAGTCTATAAGTACCTATAACTGCTAGTGTAACAGAGTATATAGCTACCTATATCTGCTAGTATAACAGAGTCTATACCTACCTATAACTGCTAGTATAATATAGTCTATACCTACATATAACTGCTAGTATAACAGAGTCTATACCTACATATATCTGCTAGTATAACATATTATATAATTACCTCTAACCGCTAGTATAACATAGATTATACCTACCTATACCTGCTAGTATAACATAGTCTATACCTACCTATAACTACTAGTATAGCAGAGTCTATATCTACCTATAGCTACTAGTATAACATAATCTATACCTACCTATTACTGCTAGCATAACAGAATCAGTACCTACCTACAACCGCTAGCATAACATAGTCTATACCTACCTATACCTGCTAGTATAACATAGTCTATACTTATCTATAACTGCTAGTATAACATAGTATATACCTACCTCTATCTGCTGGTATAACAAAGTCTATACCTACCTATAACTGCTAGTATAACATACTCTATACCTACCTATAACTGCTAGTATAACAGAGTATATACCTACCTATAACTGCTAGTTTAACATAGTCAATACCTACCTAATACTGATAGTATAACATAGTCTATATCTACCTATAACTACTAGTATAACATAGTATATGCCTACCTATAACCGCTAGTATGACATTGTCTATACCTACCAATAACCTCTATTCTAACATAGTATATACCTACCTATATTTGCTAGTATAACAGTGTCTATACCTACCTATAACAGCTAGTATAACATAGTCTATACCTACATATAACTGCTAGTATAACAGAGTATAAAGCTACCTATAACTGCTAGTGTAACATAGTCTATACCTACCTATAACTGCTAGTATAATATAATCTATACCTACATATAACTGCTAGTATAACATAATATATACCTACCTATAACTACTAGGATAGCAGAGTATATACATACCTATAACTGCTAGCTTAACATAGTCAATACCTACCTATAACTGCTAGAATAAATGACTATATGCCTACCTATAACTGCTATATAACTGCTAGTATAGCTGAGTATATACCTACCTTTAACTGCTGGTATAACATAGTATATACTTACCTCTAACCGATAGTATAACATAGACTATACCTACCTATAACTGCTAGTATAACATAGTCTATACCTACCTATAACTGCTAGTATAACGGAGTCAATACCTACCAATAACCGCTAGTATAACAGAGTCTATAAATTCCTATTACTGCTAGTACAACATAGTCTATACCTAACAATAACTGCTAGTATAACAGAGTATATACCTACATATAACTGCTAGTATTACAGAGTATATACCTACTTATAACTGCTAGCATAACACACTCTATACCAACCTATAACTGCTAGTATAACAGAGTATATACCAACCTATAACTGCTAGTATAACAGAGTATATACCTACCTATAACTGCTAGTACAACAGAGTATATACATACATCTAACCGTTGGTATAACATAGTATATACCTACCTATAACTGCTAGTGTAACAGAGTAAATAGCTACCTATATCTGCTAGTGTAACAGAGTATATACCTACCTATAACTTCTAGTATAACATCTTCTATACCTACCTATAACAGCTTGTATAACAGAGTATATACCTACCTATAAGTGTTAGTATGACAGAGTATATAACTACTTATAACTGCTAGTATAACATACTCTATACTTACCTATAACTGCTAGTATAACAGAGAATATACCTACCTATAACTGCTAGTATGACAGCGTTTATACCTACCTATAACTGCTAGTACAACAGAGTATATACCTACCTATAACTGCTAGTATAACATAATCTATACATACCTATAACTGCTAGTATAACATAGTCTATACCTACCTATAACTGCTAGTATAACATTATATTCCGACCTATATCTGCTAGTATGACAGAGTATATACCTACCTATAACTGCTAGTATAACATACTCTAAACCTACATATAACTGCTAGTATAACAGAGTATATACCTACCTATAACTGCTAGTACAACAGAGTATATACATACATCTAACCGCTGGTATAACATAATCTATACCAACCTATTACTGCTAGTATAACAGACTATGTACCTACCTGCAACCGCTAGTATAACATAGTCTATACCTATCTATAACTGCTATTATAACATAGTATATACCTACCTATAACTGTTAGTATAACATACTCTATACCTACCAATAACTGCTAGTATAACAGAGTATATACCAACCTATAACTGCTAATATAGCAGAGTATATAACTACCTATAACTACTAGTCTATACCTACATATATCTGCTAGTATAACATAGTCAATACCTACTTATAACTGCTAGTATAAATGACTATATGCCTACCTATAACTGCTATATAACTGCTAGTATAGCTGAGTATATACCTACTTATAACTGCTGGTATAACATAGTCTGTACCTACCTATAACTGCTAGTATAACATAGTATATACTTACCTCTAACCGCTAGTATAACATAGACTATACCTACCTATAAAAGCTAGTATAACATAGTCTATAAATATCTATAACTGCTAGTATAACATAGTATAGAGCTACATATAACTGCTAGTATAACATAATCTATACCTACATATAACTGCTAGTATAACATAATATATACCTACCTATAACTACTAGGATAGCAGAGTATATACATACCTATAACTGCTAGCTTAACATAGTCAATACCTACCTATAACTGCTAGAATAAATGACTATATGCCTACCTATAACTGCTATATAACTGCTAGTATAGCTGAGTATATACCTACCTTTAACTGCTGGTATAACATAGTATATACTTACCTATAACCGATAGTATAACATAGACTATACCTACCTATAACTGCTAGTATAACATAGTCTATACCTACCGATAACTGCTAGTATAACGGAGTCAATACCTACCAATAACCGCTAGTATAACAGAGTCTATAAATTCCTATTACTGCTAGTACAACATAGTCTATACCTAACAATAACTGCTAGTATAACAGAGTATATACCTACATATAACTGCTAGTATTACAGAGTATATACCTACTTATAACTGCTAGCATAACACACTCTATACCAACCTATAACTGCTAGTATAACAGAGTATATACCAACCTATAACTGCTAGTATAACAGAGTATATACCTACCTATAACTGCTAGTACAACAGAGTATATACATACATCTAACCGTTGGTATAACATAGTATATACCTACCTATAACTGCTAGTGTAACAGAGTAAATAGCTACCTATATCTGCTAGTATAACAGAGTCTATACCTACCTATAACTGCTAGTATAACATAGTCTATACCTACCTATAACAGCTTGTATAACATAGTATATACCTACCTATAAGTGTTAGTATGACATAGTATATAACTACTTATAACTGCTAGTATAACATAGTCTATACCTACCTATAACTGCTAGTATAACAGAGTATATACCTACCTATAACTGCTAGTATGACAGCATTTTATACTACCTATAACTGCTAGTATAACAGAGTATATACCTACCTATAACTGCTAGTATAACATAGTCTATACATACCTATAACTGCTAGTATAACATAGTCTATACCTACCTATAACTGCTAGTAAAAATTATATACCGACCTATATCTCTAGTATGAAGAGTATATACCTACTATAACTGCTAGTATAACATAGTATATACCTACATATAACTGCTAGTATAACATAGTATATACCTACCTATAACTGCTAGTATAACATAGTATATACCTACCTATATCTGCTAGTATAACATAGTCTATACCTACCTATAACTGCTAGTATAATATAGTATATACCTACATATAACTGCTAGTATAACAGAGTCTATACCTACATATATCTGCTAGTATAACATATTATATAATTACCTATAACTGCTAGTATAACATAGTTTATACCTACCTATAACTGCTAGTATAACATAATATATACCTACCTATATCTACTAGGATAGCAGAGTCTATATCTACCTATAACTACTAGTATAACATAGTCTATACCTACATATATCTGCTAGTATAACATAGTCAATACCTACTTATAACTGCTAGTATAAATGACTATATGCCTACCTATAACTGCTATTTGTGTATAGCTGAGTATATACCTACTTATAACTGCTGGTATAACATAGTCTGTACCTACCTATAACTGCTAGTATAACATAGTATATACTTACCTCTAACCGCTAGTATAACATAGACTATACCTACCTATAAAAGCTAGTATAACATAGTCTATAAATATCTATAACTGCTAGTATAACGTAGTATAGAGCTACATATAACTGCTAGTATAACATAATCTATACCTACCTATTACTGCTAGTATAACAGACTCTGTACCTACCTACAACCGCTAGTATAACAGACTCTGTACCTACCTACAACCGCTAGTATAACATACTCATACTACATACTACATGGTTACTAATTTACAATGAATGAAACCCCGGTCAGTTCTACATAATGAACTTGTTTCGTAATCAAGTGAATGGATCGTAATCAAGTGAATGCAAACTGCATACCACGTTCTATATACTGAACTTGTTTCGCACTCCAGTGAAAGTAAACGATATACTAAACCATTGCAATAATTTACTCGAATAGCTATAACGCAAAAGACACCACCTTCTGTAGGCTGGTGAAAACAGTCAAGATTCATTGCACAATTTGGCTATAAATATACATCGAGAATAGTAGCCAAATTGAGTTTAAAAAGAAATATCTATAAATTGCACTTACGTACCTACCTATAACTACTAGGATAGCAGAGTATATACATACCTATAACTGCTAGCTTAACATAGTCAATACCTACCTATAACTGCTAGAATAAATGACTATATGCCTACCTATAACTGCTATATAACTGCTAGTATAGCTGAGTATATACCTACCTTTAACTGCTGGTATAACATAGTATATACTTACCTCTAACCGATAGTATAACATAGACTATACCTACCTATAACTGCTAGTATAACATAGTCTATACCTACCGATAACTGCTCGTATAACGGAGTCAATACCTACCAATAACCGCTAGTATAACAGAGTCTATAAATTCCTATTACTGCTAGTACAACATAGTCTATACCTAACAATAACTGCTAGTATAACAGAGTATATACCTACATATAACTGCTAGTATTACAGAGTATATACCTACTTATAACTGCTAGCATAACACACTCTATACCAACCTATAACTGCTAGTATAACAGAGTATATACCAACCTATAACTGCTAGTATAACAGAGTATATACCTACCTATAACTGCTAGTACAACAGAGTATATACATACATCTAACCGTTGGTATAACATAGTATATAC
>CM026402.1:15934895-15960863 GCA_014843695.1 Archivesica marissinica
CCAATGTGGAGTTAACAAGACCAATATGGAGCTAGCAAGGCCAAGATGGAGCTAGCACAAGACCAATCTGGAGATAGCAAGACCAATATTGAACTAGCAAGGCCAATATGGAACTAGCAAGGCCATTATGTAGCTAACAAGGCCAATATGGAGCTAGCAAGGCCAATATGGAGCTAGCAAGGCCAATATTGAGCTAGCAAGACCAATATGGAGCTAGCAAGACCAATATGGAGCTAGCAAGGCCAAGATGGAGAAGCAAGACAAATATGGAGCTAGCAAGGCCAAGATGGAGAAGCAAGACCAATATGGAGCTAGCAAGGCCAATATGGAACTAGCACGGCACGCATAGAGATAACAATACCAATAGGGAGCTAGTAAGGCCAATATGGAACTAGTAAGGCCAATATGGAGCTAGCACAAGACCAATCTGGAGCTAGCAAGACCAATATGGAACTAGCAAGGCCAATATGGAGCTAGCACGGCCAATATGGAGCTAGCAAGGCCAATATGGAGCTAGCACAAGACCAATCTTGAGATAGCAAGACCAATATGGAACTAGCAAGGCCAATATGGAACTAGCAAGGCCAATATGTAGCTAGCAAGGCCAATATGGAGCTAGCACGACCAATATGGAGCTAGCACGGCCAATATGGAGCTAGCAAGGCCAATATGGAACTAACAAGGCCAATATGGAGCTAGCAAGACCAATATGGAGCTAGCAAGACCAATGTGGAGATAGCAAGGCCAAGATGGAGAAGCAAGACCAATATGGAGCTAGCAAGGCCAAGATGGAGAAGCAAGACAAATATGGAGCTAGCAAGACCAATATGGAGCTAGCAAGGCCAATATGGAGAATCAAGACCAATATGGAGCTATCAAGGCCAATGTGGAGTTAGCAAGACCAATATGGAACTAGCACGGCACGCATAGAGATAACAATACCAATAGGGAGCTAGTAAGGCCAATGTGGAGCTAGTAAGGCCAATATGGAACTAGTAAGGCCAATATGGAACTAGCACGGCCAATATGGAGCTAGCAAGGCCAATATGGAGCTAGCAAGGCCAATATGGAGCTAGCACGGCCAATATGGAGCTAGCACGGCCACTATGGAGCTAGCAAGGCAAATATGGAACTAGCACGGCCAATATGGAGCTAGCAAGGCCAATATGGAGCTAGCACGGCCAATATGGAGCTAGCAAGGCCAATATGGAACTAGCAAGGCCAATATGGAGCTAGCAAGGCCAATATGGAACTAGCACGGCACGCATAGAGATAACAATACCAATAGGGAGCTAGTAAGGCCAATATGGAACTAGTAAGGCCAATATGGAGCTTGCAATGCCAATGTGGAGCTAGCACGGCCAATATGGAGCTAGCAAGGCCAATATGGAGCTAGCAAGGCCAATATGAAGCTAGCACGGCCAATATGGAGCTAGCAAGGCCAATATGGAGCTAGCAAGGCCAATATGGAGCTAGCAAGGCCAATATGAAGCTATCAAGGCCAAGATGGAGCTAGCAAGGCCAAGATGGAGCTAGCACAAGACCAATCTGGAGATAGCAAGACCAATATGGAACTAGCAAGGCCAATATGGAACTAGCAAGGCCAATATGTAGCTAGCAAGGCCAATATGGAGCTAGCACGACCAATATGGAGCTAGCACGGCCAATATGGAGCTAGCAAGGCCAATATGGAGCTATCAAGACTAACATGGAGCTAGCAAGACCAATATGGAGCTAGCAAGGCCAAGATGGAGAAGCAAGACCAATATGGAGCTAGCAAGTCCAAGATGGAGAAGCAAGACACATATGGAGCTAGCAAGACCAATATGGAGCTAGCAAGGCCAAGATGGAGAAGCAAGACCAATATGGAGCTAGCAAGGCCAATGTGGAGTTAACAAGACCAATATGGAACTAGCACGGCACGCATAGAGATAACAATACCAATAGGGAGCTAGTAAGGCCAATGTGGAGCTAGTAAGGCCAATATGGAACTAGTAAGGCCGATATGGAACTAACACGGCCAATATGGAGCTAGCAAGGCCAATATGGAGCTAGCAAGGCCAATATGGAACTAGTAAGGCCAATATGTAGCTAGCACGGCCAATATGGAGCTAGCAAGGCCAATGTGGAGTTAACAAGACCAATATGGAGCTAGCAAGGCCAAGATGGAGCTAGCACAAGACCAATCTGGAGATAGCAAGACCAATATTGAACTAGCAAGGCCAATATGGAACTAGCAAGGCCATTATGTAGCTAACAAGGCCAATATGGAGCTAGCAAGGCCAATATGGAGCTAGCAAGGCCAATATTGAGCTAGCAAGACCAATATGGAGCTAGCAAGACCAATATGGAGCTAGCAAGGCCAAGATGGAGAAGCAAGACAAATATGGAGCTAGCAAGGCCAAGATGGAGAAGCAAGACCAATATGGAGCTAGCAAGGCCAATGTGGAGTTAACAAGACCAATATGGAACTAGCACGGCACGCATAGAGATAACAATATCAATAGGGAGCTAGTAAGGCCAATGTGGAGCTAGTAAGGCCAATATGGAACTAGTAAGGCCAATATGGAACTAACACGGCCAATATGGAGCTAGCAAGGCCAATATGGAGCTAGCACGGCCAATATGGAGCTAGCACGGCCAATATGCAGCTAGCAAGGCCAATATGGAACTAGTAAGGCCAATATGGAGCTAGCACGGCCAATATGGAGCTAGCAAGGCCAATGTGGAGCTAGCAAGGCCAATATGGAGCTAGCATGGCCAATATGGAGCTAACAAGACCAATATGGAGCTAGCAAGACCAATATGGAGCTAGCAAGGCCAAGATGGAGAAGCAAGACCAATATGGAGCTAGCAAGGCCAATGTGGAGTTAACAAGACCAATATGGAACTAGCACGGCACGCATAGAGATAACAATACCAATAGGGAGCTAGTAAGGCCAATGTGGAGCTAGTAAGGCCAATATGGAGCTAGCACGGCCAATATGGAGCTAGCAAGGCCAATATGGAGCTAGCAAGGCCAATATGGAGCTAGCACGGCCAATATTGAGCTAGCAAGGCCAATATTGAGCTAGCACTGCCAATATGGAGCTAGCAATGCCAATATGGAACTAGCAAGGCCAATATGGAACTAGCACGGCACGCATAGAGATAACAATACCAATTGGGAGCTAGTAAGGCCAATATGGAACTAGTAAGGCCAATATGGAGCTAGCAAGGCCAATGTGGAGCTAGCATGGCCAATATGGAGCTAGCAAGGCCACTATGGAGCTAGCAAGGCCAATATGGAACTAGTCAGGCCAATATGGAGCTAGCAAGGCCAATATGGAGCTAGCACGGCCAATATGGAGCTAGCAAGGCCAATATGGAGCTAGCAAGGCCAATATGGAGCTAGCAAGGCCAATATGGAGCTAGCAAGGCCAATATGGAACTAGTAAGGCCAATATGGATCTATCACGGCCAATATGGAGCTAGCAAGGCCAATATGGAGATAGCAAGGCCAATATGGAACTAGTAAGGCCAATATGGAGCTAGCACGGCCATTATGGAGCTAGCAAGGCCAATATGGAGCTAGCACGGCCAATATGTAGCTAGCAAGGCCAATATGAAGCTAGCACGGCCAATATGGAGCTAGCAAGGCCAATATGGAGCTAGCAAGGCCAATATGGAGCTAACAAGGCCAATATGGAGCTAGCAAGGCCAATATGGAGCTAGTAAGACCAATATGGAGCTAGGAAGGCCAATATGGAGCTAGCAAGACCAATTTGTAGCTAGCAAAGCCAATATGGAGCTAGCAAGGCCAATATGGAACTAGCAAGGCCAATATGGAGCTAGCAAGTCCAATATGGAGCTAGCACGGCCAATATGGAGCTAGCAAGGCCAATATGGAGCTAGCACGGCCAATATGGAGCTAGCAAGGCCAATATGGAACAAGCAAGGCCAATATGGAGCTAGCAAGGCCAATATGGAACTAGCACGGCACGCATAGAGATAACAATACCAATAGGGAGCTAGTAAGGCCAATATGGAACTAATAAGGCCAATATGGAGCTAGCAAGGCCAATGTGGAGCTAGCACGGCCAATATGGAGCTAGCAAAGCCAATATGGAGCTAATAAGGCCAATATGGAACTAGTAAGGCCAATATGGAACTAATAAGGCCAATATGGAGCTAGCAAGGCCAATATGGAGCTAGCACGGCCAATATGGAGCTAGCAAGGCCAATATGGAGCTAGCAAGGCCAATATGGAGCTAGCACGGCCAATATGGAGCTAGCAAGGCCAATATGGAGCTAGCACGGCCAATATGGAGCTAGCAAGGCCAATATGGAGCTAGCAAGGCCAATATGGAGCTAGTAAGGCCAATATTGAACTAGCAAGGCCAATATGGAGCTAGCAAGGCCAATATGGAGCTAGCAAAGCCAATATGGAGCTAGCAAGGCCAATATTGAGCTATTAAGGCCAATATGGAGCTAGCAAGGCCAATATGGAGCTAGCAAGGCCAATATGGAGCTAACAAGGCCAATATGGAGCTAGCAAGGCCAATATGGAGCTAGTAAGACCAATATGGAGCTAGGAAGTCCAATATGGAGCTAGCAAGACCAATTTGTAGCTAGCAAGGCCAATATGGAGCTAGCAAGGCCAATATGGAACTAGCAAGGCCAATATGGAGCTAGCAAGTCCAATATGGAGCTAGCAAGGCCAATATGGAGCTCACAAGGCCAATATAGAGCTAGCACGGTCAATATGGAGCTAGCAAGGCCAATATGGAGCTAGCAAGGCCAATATGGAGCTAGCACGGCCACTATGGAGATAGAAAGGCCAATATGGAGCTAGCACGGCCAATATGGAGCTAGCAAGGCCAATATGGAACTAGCAAGGCCAATATGGAGCTAGCAAGGCCAATATGGAACTAGCACGGCACCCATAGAGATAACAATACCAATAGGGAGCTAGTAAGGCCAATATGGAACTAATAAGGCCAATATGGAGCTAGCAAGGCCAATGTGGAGCTAGCACGGCCAATATGGAGCTAGCAAGGCCAATATGGAACAAGCAAGGCCAATATGGAGCTAGCGAGGCCAATATGGAACTAGCACGGCACGCATAGAGATAACAATACCAATAGGGAGCTAGTAAGGCCAATATGGAACTAATAAGGCCAATATGGAGCTAGCAAGGCCAATGTGGAGCTAGCACGGCCAATATGGAGCTAGCAAGGCCAATATGGAGCTAATAAGGCCAATATGGAACTAGTAAGGCCAATATGGAGCTAGCAAGGCCAATGTGGAGCTAGCACGGCCAATATGGAGCTAGCAAGGCCAATATGGAGCTAGCAAGGCCAATATGGAGCTAGCACGGCCAATATGGAGCTAGCAAGGCCAATATGGAGCTAGCACGGCCAATATGGAGCTAGCAAGGCCAATATGGAGCTAGCAAGGCCAATATGGAGCTAGTAAGGCCAATATGGAACTAGCAAGGCCAATATGGAGCTAGCAAGGCCAATATGGAGCTAGCAAGGCCAATATGGAGCTAGCAAGGCCAATATGGAGCTAGCAAGGCCAATATGGAGCTAGCAAGGCCAATATGGAGCTAACAAGGCCAATATGGAGCTAGCAAGGCCAATATGGAGCTAGTAAGACCAATATGGAGCTAGGAAGGCCAATATGGAGCTAGCAAGACCAATTTGTAGCTAGCAAGGCCAATATGGAGCTAGCAAGGCCAATATGGAACTAGCAAGGCCAATATGGAGCTAGCAAGTCCAATATGGAGCTAGCAAGACCAATATGGAGCTCACAAGGCCAATATAGAGCTAGCACGGTCAATATGGAGCTAGCAAGGCCAATATGGAGCTAGCAAGGCCAATATGGAGCTAGCACGGCCAATATGGAGCTAGCAAGGCCAATATGGAACTAGCAAGGCCAATATGGAGCTAGCAAGGCCAATATGGAACTATCACGACACGCATAGAGATAACAATACCAATAGGGAGCTAGTAAGGCCAATATGGAACTAATAAGGCCAATATGGAGCTAGCAAAGCCAATGTGGAGCAAGCACGGCCAATATGGAGCTAGCAAGGCCAATATGGAGCTAATAAGGCCAATATGGAGCTAGCAAGGCCAATATGGAACTAGCACGGCACGCATAGAGATAACAATACCAATAGGGAGCTAGTAAGGCCAATATGGAACTAATAAGGCCAATATGGAGCTAGCAAGGCCAATGTGGAGCTAGCACGGCCAATATGGAGCTAGCAAGGCCAATATGGAGCTAATAAGGCCAATATGGAACTAGTAAGGCCAATATGGAGCTAGCAAGGCCAATGTTGAGCTAGCACGGCCAATATGGAGCTAGCAAGGCCAATATGGAGCTAGCAAGGCCAATATGGAGCTAGCAAGGCCAATATGGAGCTAGCAAGGCCAATATGGAGCTAGCAAGGCCAATATGGAGAAGCACGGCCAATATGGAGCTAGCAAGGCCAATATGGAGCTAGCAAGGCCAATATGGAGCTAGCAAGGCCAATATGGAGCTAGCAAGGCCAATATGGAGCTAGCAAGGCCAATATGGAGCTAGTAAGGCCAATATGGAGCTAGCAAGGCCAATATGGAGCTAGCAAGGCCAATATGGAGCTAACAAGGCCAATATGGAGCTAGCAAGGCCAATATGGAGCTAGCAAGACCAATATGGAGCTAGCAAGGCCAATATGGAGCTAGCAAGGCCAATATGGAGCTAGCAAGGCCAATATGGAGCTAGCAAGGCCAATATGGAACTAGCAAGGCCAATATGGAGCTAGCAAGGCCAATATGGAGCTAGCAAGGCCAATATGGAGCTAGCAAGGCCTAGATGGATAAGCAAGACCAATATGGAGCTATCAAGGCCAAGATGGAGAAGCAAGACCAATATGGAGCTAGCAAGGCCAATATGGAGCTAGCAAGGCCAAGATGGAGCTAGTACAAGACCAATCTGGAGATAGCAAGACCAATATGGAACTAGCAAGGCCAATATGGAACTAGCAAGGCCAGTATGTAGCTAGCAAGGCCAATATGGAGCTAGCAAGGCCAATATGGAGCTAGCAATGCCAATATGGAGCTATCAAGACAAATATGTAGCTAGCAAGGCCAAGATGGAGAAGCAAGACCAATATGGAGCTAGCAAGGCAAGATGGAGAAGCAAGACCAATATGGAGCTAGCAAGGCCAATGTGGAGTTAACAAGACCAATATGGAACTAGCACGGCACGCATAGAGATAACAATACCAATAGGGAGCTAGTAAGGCCAATGTGGAGCTAGTAAGGCCAATATGGAATTAGTAAGGCCAATTTGGAACTAGCACGGCCAATATGGAGCTAGCAAGGCCAATATGGAGCTAGCACGGCCAATATGGAGCTAGCAAGGCCAATATGGAGTTAGCAAGGCCAATATGGAGCTAACAAGGCCAATATGGAGCTAGCAAGGCCAATATGGAGCTAGCACGGCCAATATGGAGCTAGCAAGGCCAATATGGAGCTAGCACGGCCAATATGGAGCTGCAAGGCCAATATGAACTAAAGGCCAATATGGAACTAGCAAGGCCAATATGGAGCTAGCAAGGCCAATATGGAGCTAGCACGGCCAATATGGAGCTAGCAAGGCCAATATGGAGCTAGCAAGGCCAATATGGAGCTAGCAAGGCCAATATGGAGCTAGCAAGGCCAATATGGAGCTAGCAAGGCCAATATGGAGCTAGCAAGGCCAATATGGAGCTAGCAAGGCCAATATGGAACTAGCAAGGCCAATATGGAGCTAGCAAGGCCAATATGGAGCTAGCAAGGCCAATATGGAGCTAGCAAGGCCAATATGGAGCTAGTAAGGCCAATATGGAGCTAGTAAGGCCAATATTGAACTAGCAAGGCCAATATGGAGCTAGCAAAGCCAATATGGAGCTAGTAAGGCCAATATGGAGCTAGTAAGGCCAATATGGAGCTAGCACGGCCAATATGGAGCTAGTAAGGCCAATATGGAACTAGGAAGGCCAATATGGAGCTAGCACGGCCAATATGGAGCTAGCAAGGCCAATATGGAGCTAGCACGGCCAATATGGAGCTAGCAAGGCCAATATGGAGCTAGCAAGGCCAATATGGAGCTAGTAAGGCCAATATGCAGCTAGTAAGGCCAATATGGAGCTAGCAAGGCCAATGTGGAGCTTGTAAGGCCAAGATGGAGCTAGCAAGGCCATTATGGAGCTAGTAAGGCCAATATGGAGCTAGTAAGGCCAATGTGGAGCTAGCAAGGCCAAGATGGAGCTAGCAAGGCCAATATGGAGCTAGTAAGGCCAATATGGAGCTAGTAAGGCCAATATGGAACTAGCAAGGCCAATATGGAGCTAGCACGGCCAATATGGAGCTAGCAAGACCAATATGGAACTAGCAAGGCCAATATGGAGCTAGCAAGGCCAATATGGAACTAGCACGGCACGCATAGAGATAACAATACCAATATGGAGCTAGCACGGCCAATATGGAGCTAGCAAGGCCAATATGGAGCTAGCACCGCCAATATGGAGCTAGCAAGGCAAATATGGAACTAGCAAGGCCAATATGGAGCTAGCAAGGCCAATATGGAACTAGCACGGCACGCATAGAGATAACAATACCAATATGGAGCTAGCACGGCCAATATGGAGCTAATAAGGCCAATATGGAGCTAGCAAGGCCAATATGGAGCTAGCACGGCCAATATGGAGCTAGCACGGCCAATATGGAGCTAGCAAGGCCAATATGGAGCTAGCAAGGCCAATATGGAGCTAGCAAGGCCAATATGGAGCTAGCAATGCCAATATGGAGCTAGCAAGGCCAATATGTAGCTAGCAATGTCAATATTTAAGTAACATAGCCAATATTTAGCTAGCAGGGCCAATATGTGGCTAGCAATGCCAATACCTAGCTAGCAATACCAATATGGAGCAAGCAAGGCCAGTATTGAACTAACAAGGCCAAAATGCAGCTAGCAATGCCAATATTTAGCTAGCAAGGCCAATATTAAGCTAGCAAGGCCACTATTTAGCTAGCAAGGCCACTATTTAGCTAGCAATGCCAATATGGAACTATATGAATTGGGTTAACATCCAACGCGTGTATCATGAATACAACATTTATTGTACATAGTTACTGTTATATCTCACAGTACTGTACATATGTAGTGTTAGACTAATCTGGTTTAAATTATCACTAAGTGATAATAGCATAACTTACTATAGACCCTATAATAAACACACGTCAATTTAGGAGCGTAACTGACCGTTATATGAAATCCTACTTTCATCTTTGAGAGTTTGTAGATCCCAAACACACTCTTTATTTATTAGTTAGTGGTCGAATTACTTCGGAATAATTTGTAGTAGCAATTTAGTTTAATGATATTTTATTGCATTTATTCTATATATACAATGTACAGAACAAAACAAATGAACACACTTGTATAATTATGCATAGTATATACGATTTATGTCATGGTTGTGCACAAGAATTGTCAATAAATGTTGAAGCAAATGGGTTGGGCCACACGTTTTAACAACATTAGTTATGGCCCTCCCAAAATACTAGATTGTAACAAACAAAGTGACAGAATATATGAGTTGTGCTACACTAAAATTGATGATTACTAATATAAAGAGCAAATGAAGAAGAAATTATAGATAACATATTTAGTAGCAGTAATATATATATACGTAAAAAGCCAGTTTGCCATGGTATGTCGCTTTAAAGTTATTAAATATGCTAATTGGATTCCTCGATCACCAAAACCTGGGTTAGACACCAACATTACTCATCTAGGATCCATAATGAAGATGCAATTGAGATTTTAACGATTTAGCAGTCATATTGGACGCCATCTTGAAATTTATACCTTTTCAGTCGTCAGATTGTGGTAGATTTTTAGTATGTTATTAAGCACACCAGATACTTTAGAAAACCGTTGAGAAACCTTTTGTAGCATTGTGTTTATGGTAGAGTGGCCTTTTTCATATATACAGCCGCCTATTGCATACTATTGGACTAATTTAGTGATTCGTATCTTGTGTGGGGTCTCCTGATCCACTGAATGATAACCTATATACATGTCGTGTTCTTCATTTCGTTTCTGTGGAAGAGGACATGTATAGGTTGTGTTCAGCAAGTTGACGTTACGTTAATTTTAATTTGTGCTATAAATAAAGCTTGAAATACTTGCACGTTTACGCGAGGCGCATGCTCATAATGTATTATATCATGTAGTTGTGATAGCCCAGTAGTAGCTCGTTCACTTCAGGTACGAAATGACCTGAAGTCGAGCCCCACTGGATCCGTTACGAGTGTGCCCTTAGGTAAGGCATTTAAATTCCACATCCCTCTTCTCTCTCACTCGTGGTTAAAATATTATTATACAAATTTATTTTAGCTCGATTGCGAAACATGTTTTTCAACTTATATTAATCACTCTCGAGACCTCATTCCTGATGGAATCCACCGCCACGAGGGACAGAGAAGAGGCAACGTGGAATGTAAATGCCTTGCCTAAGGGCACAATCGTAACGGCTCCAGTGGGGCTCGAACACCGCACCTGAAGCGAACGCACACACACTGAGCTATCACGACAAAAGTAAAAGCTAAAATAAATTTGTATACGCTAAAACTAACTAATTTATCAGTGTCTATGTTAGAAATGAAATTCTTTGCTATCGTGGCTCTACGTGGCGAGCATGATGCGTGTCTAGTATCAATAATGTATATTACCAAAAAGCCATGCGATCTCGCCATCTTTGCCATGCTGCGTTTAATTACATTATTGTTATATTGCTGTTTGTAAATGACCCAATTTTTATAAATACGTTTATTTTACAAACCATTTGCGAACAAGGCTTAGTGACTTATATTAATCACTCTCTTTGGCGGGGATAAAAGCGTATACTTTATGTGGTCATTCCTGCGGGAGGAACAGGCGTACCCGGAGAAAACCCACCTCTCCAATCTGGCGACCAACGCACCATCTCAAATATTTCCCGGTTCGAGGATCTAACCTGGGGCGCATCCCATTTGTGGGTTTATATGCAAACAAAACGCATTCGTCTTCATATAATGTACTGGACTGGTGTTATGTCGCCGATGTTTACCAGGCCTATATAATAACATAAACGTGAGGGATCTGTATTCCAGTGGTTAACACGTTGGACTGGTTTTCCAGGGATCGCAGGTTCCATCCCCGTCTGACCCTAATGCAATTAACCGTCTTTCAAATGGGACTTTAAACCGAGGTTTCGTGTCGGTACTTTACACCGTGCACGTAAAAGAACCAGAGGATACTCTGGAATGTGTCTCTGTTTGTATAAATACACTATCCTCCAAATGCTCATATGGGCAACGGGTAGCGACGATAAATAAACGTAAAACGCACAGTATGTCGCCGATATGTCGATGCTAAGTCCATTTGTGCTTGCAGAATATAAATGATATATTGCGTTACGTTCAATTAGCTACCGATGCCGCCGACATATTCGTGTTTTAGCCCAGGGCATGTATCGTAATTTGTGAGAAATGGGAACTAAACCCGGTTGCAGAGTGTATTAATCTGAATTCAATAGCATGAAAGAGGCGAGGTAATGCGTGTGTACTAATGTTTTCGTGGCAGTTGTTTCTGTTCTAACGGTTAATAATTGTATTACCTTTTATATCAGGCGTTTGCTTGCTACATACCGGTATTTCACAGCACTTGGCGTTTTATAACTGATGCTTTAGCGATTATTAGGCATTGGCAGATTCTGAAAGTTTCTCGGAATTATTTCTAGAAATAAAGTAATTTAATTATATTCTCGGAAGCTTGAAGGACTGATCTGTAATGGATCGTTGGCTTGATCGACATTTGAAATGCTTTGTTTTATATTTGATCTTATATTCATTATTTCGTCGATTAGCCTACACGGACATATGCAGTGTTGCAGGTAGATATAATATCCGCCTCGTAACCAGTGGGTTGTGAGTTAGATACCACCCCAGAACCACGGTGTCCTTATGCAAGACGCTTAACTACACATTCTATTCTTTCTCTCTTATCGAGGTCTAGAGAGCAATTGAATTAATGATGTAAGAATCTGTTTCTCAATCGAATTCGTATAAACTACAAAAAAGTGTTTAACATTAACACTGATTCATTTTCAAATAATTTAACCATATATCCAAAAGCCTACTTCCGGTTATTGAAATGGCGGGATAGTCTTTTCACTCGTTAGGCTTTTTATCTAATTTAAATATGCAATTGGACTAAGTGAAGTTTGAAACGTATACAAGAGTGTTTTGGATATGAAAATCTAAGTGTTGCTGTAAAAAAAGGATTTTGATTGTCGAAATTGATGACTTTGTGGTGAGCTTATTTTGACATTTTACCTGCGAAATTATATGTAAACAAAATCGTTTATATTGTCACTCAGTATATTTATAGACGATCCACGCTCAATTTACCTTGAGCTATTCTGCATAGTGAACACTGCTATATAGAACACTGGTCTAGTCATGAGTATAAGCACGATACCGGACAAGAAGAGAGAGGCTTCATCGCCCGCAGACATGTCAGATTTGAAAAATGAAGGTTACTATCATCTGATAGCCAGCAGGATGTGACTGATGGATGCACAATCAGTTTAGACAATGATCAGATAGTACGGATCGCAGATGTATTGAAAGGAACTTTCGAGAATCAAATGTCAAGACTAGTAACCAACATTGTCAACGGTGTTCTAGGTGGTCTGCAGGAAAAGATCGCATCCCAGGCAAACGACATCACAGTACTACGAGAGCGAGTGTGTCAACTTGAGCAACGCGTGGACGATCCATCGACAGCGGAAGACAGGTCCAACCAATACAGCCGGAGAAATTGTGTTAGAATATCAGGTATCAATGAATATTTGGACGAATCCACCGATAATATAGTTATGTGCGTAATTGCATCAATTGGCGCCAACATAAAGCTTGATGAAATAGACCGTACACATAGGTTGGGCAAACCTAAACCACAGTCTTCTTCCAGAAACAACGCTATCCCACGTCCAAGGGACATTATTATCAAATTATTCACAATTTACATTCACAATGTATTGCAAGGCAGAAAGTGTACAAACTTCGCTCGAATCTGAAATAATCTGATAACTTCAAACATGTATATATCAATGAAGAACTCACAACACAACGCGGTGAATTATATTATGCTGCGCGCATGCTGGCTAAACAAAAACTGGTGACCGGGACTTGGACGTGACACATTTATTCATGTACCAATCTGGCCCTTAGTTTGAGAAAGCATAACTTTATCGCATACAGTCGCCTATCTGCTCTTTACCTAGGAACAATGGTGTCCTGGTTGGTGGGGTTCCATTGTAGTTGCGCGTACTGTAACGTACTGGTATTGACTTGCCCAACTGCTTGGTTTCGATGTATCTATGTGCACTAATCAGGTGTATTTAAACATCAATAACGGGCTATCCACATCTACTCTGTAATAACATTTATATGCATTGCCGTATATAGTGTAGGTAGTGATGTATATGTATATTGTTGCAGGGTATGTACTATGTACACTGTGAACTTAACCAATGTTACAATGTAGTGAGTGATATGCACATTGTTGTAAAACAAGTACTATATGCAAAGTAGTGATACATATACGAACATACCTTGCAGTGTGTGTACATTGTTGTAAAACATCTACTTAGTACCATGTGAAAATATGCAATGTTGCAATGTAGTGTATGTGTACATTGTTGTAAAACATCTACTCTTTACAATGTGAAAATATCCAATGTCGCAATGTAGTGTGTGTGTACATTGTTGTAAAACATCTACTATGTACAACGTGTAAATATGTGTATATATTTGTATGTGTATGTATGTGTATATGTGTATACACATGCATACACATGTACATACATATACATGCATACATACAAACATGCATACATATATACACATATATGTGTATATGTGTGTGTATGTGTATATGTGTGTATGTATGTATATGTGTATGTATGTGCATGTGCATGTGTGTATATATGTATATATATATATATGTATATACGAGTATATATGTGTGCGTATATGAGTGTATATGTGTGCGTATGCGTATGTATATATGTGTATATGTATATATGTGTATATGTATATATGTGTATATGTATATATGTATATACATATACATCGATGTATGGCAAATACCGTGTATAACTGTTCAATGCCTCCATGCATCAATGTATGGGTTCACCATTGTAGAACTACTCAATGATGACTAGCATATGACCGTCTCCAAACCATAATGCCTTATGTAGTACATCATAGCATTACTGATATATGCGTTACTATCTCTGACCGATACTGCTTGTACATATCGCATAGTACTGGATACTGTCATACGTAATCGCATCACTTTGTTACATGTCGTTGCTTCTGTTGCTGTCATTTCTAATCAACATGTGATTTTGTGATTACATCATGTGATTACAATTTTTAATTTCTCTTTCCGATACTGCCATACATAACCGCACCACATTTACACATGTTGAACATCCTGTTACCGATACTGCCATACTGAACCACATCACTTTGTTTTTAGCTGTACTGTCATATTTTATCATTTTACACTCTTAGTCAACTATAGTTCATGCTATAGCAAAACGCTTCCACGTATACTAAGCCTATACTAATCATACCTACTATGACTATCTTTAATGGCCATATCATTTTACTCAGTGTTCACTTGCTGTGACACATGCGGAAATGGGGTTGCTGCCTGTCTACCTTCCTTCGTTTTCGTCTTCTTGTTAATTTCCTCCACCCGAAAGATTCATGACGACTCTAACAGCTACTACCTCTATCCACCTTAATGTTGCGTCATTATAAACCGACTTATCTTAGCCGTCATGTTTCTTTTAACCTGGACAAAAGTATATTCCCCTCTCCTATTGTAAAAACGCTGACAGCAGGTGCTGCGTGTATACCACAAATACTATTACTACTGGCTGGCGATGTCGAACTTAATCCAGGCCCTGTACCTAACCATAGTAATCATGCTACTACATCTGCTCCCTATATCAAACTAATTAACACTGGACTTAGCGTTATGCACTTAAATAATTATACAAAGCTTTAAACCCAAAATAGATATCCTGGCCATCGAAGCTCAACCATATGACATTTTAGTTTTCACAGAAACATGGTTTATCGTCATCCACACCCAACGACGCACTACATATCCCTAACTTTAACCTACCCTTTCGACTAGATAGAACTGGTCGATCAGGTGGCGGCGTTGCAATCTATACTCGAAACACAATAGGCCCCTACATGCTATCGAACGTAAAGATTTTATTCAACAGGATCTAGAAGCTCTATGGGTCGAAGTCCATGGCCCCGAGGTTATAAAACTTTTTTGATCTCAGCTCTAAACTCAAAGCTCACTGGAGTTTTGAGAAAACTCACTCGAGTTTTGAGACAGAATCGTAGGTTATAAAACGTTTTGAGACTGTACTGAGCATGATCTCATGCTCAACTGAGTTTAACTCTTTCGTATGGAGGCTTAAAAAGCCATAACCGGAAGCGTCACGCATCGTCTGCGCGCACAATAAATACTTCTACAATGTCGGCAATGAATAAAGATGATGCGGGCTTTCAATCAAAGCATAGATGGTCAGAGGCCGAAGAACTCACTTTAATCGATTTGGTTATTCCTCAAGAGGATATGTTGTTTGGAGCCATTAAAGGACCCTCCAAACACAAATCCATTGGCAAATTGAGGGAGGATGTGTGGATGAATGTTGCCGAAAAACTTAATGCGTAAGTTTGATAATATTCTCTGTTGTCACCCCCATTGTGTACCCCTTCAATGAGACTGCTAGCAGTAACTTCCCTTAGTTTTACATTTAAAGGGTCAAGGTCCGATCTACACACAAAATAATAATTCCTGTCTGTTTGTTTTGAAGATTAAAGTTGCAACGGTGTCTTAATTAATTTAACAAACTGATTAAAGTTGGAGGAATACAATATATAGAATGGATATCATTGAAGGTCCTCATTCCGTGACTGTCCTAATTCCGGTGATATTTGCTTAAATCTCGTAACGCGCGATATTTGCTGACGTCATACACGCGCTCCGATGTAAATATTTACTAAAGCTGTAGCTATATGTCAAAAGTCAAACAAGAGTAAAATGAGACAAACACAGGTAAACATTTGTTGAAACATGTCAGGCATATAAAATAATACCTTTTCTACTATTACCAAATAAATGTTCATTTAAATACCATTTTTTGGCCCCAAAAACATTGTTCAGAAATGTAACCATCCGTCTGCTCTGAAACCAGGCTTTGATTGACAGATCTAATTCGGAAGTGGACTTTTTCTATAAGGCCAAGCCTAATTTATTTATTTTGTTTTCAGTCCTATCCCTTATAAACAATTTTAGTTTTTTTAGGCTAATCCTAGGCAGATGAGGAGAAAGAACAGACACTAATGAGATTTCCAAGTGTGTATCTCTAATATTTGCAAAGTGGAGATTGTGTGAGTTAATAGGGGCAAACTCTGTAACCACTGGGTGCAGTTGACATATTGCACCACAGTCAGGGTACTTAGAATAGGAGACACAGTCATGTGTCCTTGCTGTGACACTAGAGAGGAGTAGAATAAAACAGTTACATAAAACAACAGTTAATAATTTAGTGTTTTAACAGTTATTAGTGTTAACAAAGTTAAAAATAGATTTTGGAATTATATCTTATATTTGAACTGTTTGGGAAAACACCACATAATTAATTAAGAGTGCCTAATTCACTGTTACCCAAGAGTTACCGGAATTGGGTCACATGTAAAATTACGGACAAATTTACAGTAGTTCAGAACAAATCGTGATTACTCTTTGGAAACACATGCATTTATGTTGATGTTTGATGCAACATGTTGGAAAAGGATTTGTTGACTAAGATATGTATACGTCTTTGTATATTTTACAAACTATTATGCACATTTTAATGAGTGTTTCGTATCCTACCGGAATGAGGACCCTCGAGGCTATGTTATCCTTTCTCGCGGTTGGTCAGTAGACCTAAAGCTACAAGTAAGTGACCTACAAATGTATAATTATTTGTAAACATACGACATGAGTCATAATGGTCATACCAGTAGCAAAGTGATTACTTGTACAGCACATTGCAAATGGCTCGTATATATGCAAGTTGTATATTCTGATTGGTGCCTAAATACATCATACAGTTGTGGGTGTATGCTATAGCAGAAAGCTAGACCAAACGATCCTGGCTATAGGGAGCGAACATCGCATTTAACCCAGACACTTTATTTCCTAGGAACTTTTCAAAAGATTTGTTGAATGAAAATCGTGTGCAGCTCTAAAATCCGTATTTCATGACAAAAGCATGGTGTAACCACCAAACTTATGTTAGCCAGCCAGTCAAACCTACAGCAGTGAGGGTCAAGTGATTGGAAGTCAATAACCTTAACCACTCGGCTAAGGGATGCCCCCATTTGTACTATCTACATCTGCACCACCGTACAGAATACAAACATTTATTTATAGCCACATTCACAATTTATGGAGGATGGATATGGACATAAAATGCAATGTAATTTATTTATTTTCAGACAGTTCACATCATCTAAAAAGGATGTCGATAAAATCAAGAAAAAATTTGCCAATTTGAAGCAAAGATGTAAGATAAACATAAGTTACATGTTGTGAATTCTCTATAGATATGTGTCAATAATACCCTTGTTGAGACTTTAGCCACTTCGCTCAGGCTTGCATCTCATTTCCTCACATGTATTTACATTATTGCTCATTGTCGAAAAACTACAAATCTAACCGTTCCACTGATTGTGTCTCAAATACAGAATATCGTGGTAAATGAAGTGAACATGTTTATATATATCCTTGAATACACACAATGTGGTGTGATTAGGCGGTGGAAGTAGAATCAATGCATGCTCATTTTGTATTATGTTGAATAGAATGTAATTTTTTAATATTACGATTGAATGCACACAAGATATTGTTTGTTTGTGTGTAATATTGGCTAGAATCGTCACAATACCTACATCTACTTCATCATTGGAAACAGTCCGGTGACTCATGTGTACGCCCATAGCGCATTCAGTCAGTTGTATATTAACCAACATCCAGAAGAAGCTGACCAGAGCGCGTAGCTTTGCATATGATGTAAGAACCGTTGTCATAATCATATATTTCATAATCTGGTTTTTTTTCAGCAAAAGAGAAAATAGATAAGCGGAGGGCCTCCACAAAAAGGACTGGGGGAGGGAAGGAGCCTCCTCACCTTACGAAGGGTGAGGAGGCCATAGCCCTGGCGTTTAAAGACAGGCCAGGGATGACAGGTTTACCTGTATCTGTTGATACAGATGATAGTAAGGATAATTTAATGTGACATTTGTAGCTTTCCAATGACTCTCTGTTTACACATAAAACGTAAACATGTGGCTTCTACGTCAAGCTCACACTCAAAGCAGCATTACATCGTATGAAGTAAAAGATATTTGAAAAAATCAACTTTTACGTATTGGTAGCAATGCTGCTACACATTCTAACATTATATTTTGTACGCTTTTGTGCATTTGGTAAACTATTTTTTATCGAAACTGAAAGTAGGACTATATGCCTCCCTTTGGTAGCATAAGATTAAAGGGAGAACAGACTGACAAATATGAATACTACTTTGCTTGTATTCAGTGTAATACAGTCATCTCATAATGTCTCACATGTACACACGTGTAATACCATGATTGGTTAAGAGACTAATCCTTATAATTGGTAATTTAAACTTTATAGTACATGTATGCATAATATGTATTATATTTGAATTGATACATAGCGCTAAGAAGAGAAGCATCCATGATATTTGTTTATTAAAGTGAACGGCGAATAATAATTAACTCATGAACATAGAAAACTCTTGTTATCTTATATGGCCACTCATGACAATAATGCTTTCACTGTTCATTAAGTGAATTACAATTCAATCATTCATTAAAACAAACATATATCCTCTTAATATTATTATGATCAGATGGCGTATCAAACATGTTATCATAGGAGGATGAACTCTGACTCTGTCTATTATGCAGCTCATGTCAATTTCAGATTCTACTACACTAGCCACTGTCGATAGTGACAGTATGGAAGACCAGGCTCCCATTGTTCCATCTGTTGAACAAGCCGGATGCAGTAGCATCATGGATACTTCGGGTGAGTGTGTTAATTAAGCCAACACTAGTACATAGAGATATAAACAAAGTGTCAGCGCTTCAAATTGATATCAACATCTTGACAACGTACATAATTAAATAACATCACAAACAAACAAAATATTTTTCCGTAAAATGTATCACACAATATATATAGATGGTCCAATGATGGTCCTACCTACGAGGTTCCTGTTACATGCACATCATATTATGGCCTGCATTGGTATCTTGACTATGGACTAGTGTTTATTTAGCAATATTCACAATTGTCCTGTTTGAACATGATATTGTGAACCTGACTATGATACATCGCTTGGAGTGTACACATTCAAATTCTGACAAATGTACATTCTATCTGTTTTAGAACTCGTACTTGGCACAGAAAAACCAAAAAAGTCTATTCCATGTGAGTATCTGATAAAATAGATAGTATTAGTTACGGTATGTCCAGCCACAAGACATTATTAGGTGCGGTATGTCCAGCCACAAGACATTATTAGGTGCGGTATGTCCAGCCACAAGACATTATTAGGTGCGGTATGTCCAGCCACGAGACATTATTAGGTGCGGTATGTCTAGCCACAAGACATTATTAGGTGCGGTATGTCCAGCCACAAGACATTATTAGGTGCGGTATGTCCAGCCACAAGACATTATTAGGTGCGGTATGTCCAGCCACAAGACATTATTAAGTGCGGTATGTCCAGCCACAAGACATTATTAGGTGCGGTATGTCCAGCCACGAGACATTATTAGGTGCGGTATGTCTAGCCACAAGACATTATTAGGTGCGGTATGTCCAGCCACAAGACATTATTAGGTGCGGTATGTCTAGCCACGAGACATTATTAGGTGCGGTATGTCCAGCCACGAGACATTATTAGGTGCGGTATGTCCAGCCACGAGACATTAGGTGCGGTATGTCTAGCCACGAGACATTATTAGGTGCGGTATGTCTAGCCACAATTATAAAATAACCAGCAATATCATGTATCATTTTCAGGTAATGGAAAGCTGCAGCGTGCCCAGTTGGAGAATACCATTCAAGATACCCAGCTGATCGCGTTGCAGAGATGTTTTATATGAACAGAAAGAGGCTGCCACTGCACAAAAGTTGTGTTACTCAACCATGAATCTTTATTACCAGTTAAAAATCCAATCAGAATTTGGCTTATCAGTTACAGACGAACAGTGAACCTATACATTTTGAACTTTAGATACTAGCATTATTAACATTAGTCATTTGAAACTTATTGGTTTTTCACAATATTAGCAACAGTTTGTAACCAAGTCTATCTTTCTATCATTACCAGGTTTATCTGCACAACAACTCTATCATTACCAGGTTTATCTGTCTATCATTACCAGGTTTATTGTCTATCATTACCAGGTTTATCTGTCTATCATTACCAGGTTTATTGTCTATCATTACCAGGTTTATCTGTCTATCATTACCAGGTTTATCTGTCTATCATTACCAGGTTTATCTGTCTATCATTACCAGGTTTATCTGTCTATCATTACCAGGTTTATCTGTCTATCATTACCAGGTTTATCTGTCTATCATTAGCAGTTCTTGATTTATGAGTTTTGTCATGTGGCAGCCAAAAAGTAATACCCATCTCAACTAAAAAATGTATTCACGAGGTGGTCTCTCATTGCAGCACCATCAAATATCAGGTTCTCCTGCATGTCGATGTTTGTGTCTTGATCTTCTAAACGGTCGTAGTTAATAATGTCGCCACGATTAATTCCAATGTTGTGAAGTACAACACATGCAGCCGTATTGATGACAGCCTGTGAAGGATTCGTCAGCATTTCACAGTGTAACACTCTAAAACGCCTCTTAATGATGCCAAATGTCTGCTCAATTAAAACCCTTGTCTTACACAGGGCATTGTTGTATTTCATTTGTGAATCAGTAGCTGGATTTAGAAATGGAGTCATTAGGAAATAACGGCATGCATATCCGGAATCTCCCAGCAGTAGTCCATCGTGGTCACCTGTGGAGATAATAATTAGTGATGTATTTGAAATAACATGTACTGACTGCTAGTGTTGAAATACGTCATCGTTTCCTGAATTTGTAAATTAATTTAGCGGGGGAGGCACCGTATTACTCTTGAAGATCTTGTTACAGATTAATATGTTTATTAACGATGAGCATGTTTATTGCTCTATTTCCAATAGAATTTTAAAGTATATCTTTATAATTCCTCTTCCCTTAAAACATAATATTATGATTTTTTATGATTGTCGTCTAGCATTACCCAGTGGACCTATATTAAAAATGCCTTGTTGTGTAATTACTTAGTTAACAGACTTTTTCCACTCTCAAATCCATTACAAAATCACAACATTATTTAGTTACCATTCTCAAACTGCAAACATAAAGCTGAACTACGAAACACTCTGCTGTCATGTACAGAGCCCGGCCATGAAGCATTTAGACTTGTAACTCTAAAGTTCGGATCGCAGCACATCTGCAAAATTGTATGAATGATTTAGGCATGATAAGAATAATACCACATATAATAAGGTTAAAGTTGTTAGTTACATGTACAAGCATAACTGTTAATATGTCTAGTATACTTAGCTGACTGTCTGATTGTTAATATGTTCAGTATGCTTAGCTGACTGTCTGATTGTTAATATGTTCAGTATGCTTAGCTGACTGACTGATTGTTAATATCTTCAGTATGCATAGCTGACTGATTGTTAATATGTCCAGTATACTTAGCTGACTGATTGTTAATATGTCCAGTATACTTAGCTGACTGATTGTTAATATGTCCAGTATACTTAGCTGACTGATTGTTAATATGTCCAGTATACTTAGCTGACTGATTGTTAATATGTTCAGTATGCTTAGCTGACTGACTGTTAATATGTTCAGTATACTTAGCTGACTGATTGTTAATATGTCCAGTATACTTAGCTGACTGATTGTTAATATGTTCAGCATACTTAGCTGACTGATTGTTAATATGTCCAGTATGCTTAGCTGACTGACTGATTGTTAATGTGTTCAGTATGCTTAGCTAACATATTGTTAATATGTTCAGTATGCTTAGCTGACTGACTGTTAATATGTTCAGTATACTTAGCTGACTGATTGTTAATATGTCCAGTATACTTAGCTGACTGATTGTTAATATGTTCAGTATGCTTAGCTGACTGGTTGTTAATATGTTCAGTATGCTTAGCTGACTGATTGTTAATATGTTCAGTATGCTTAGCTGACTGATTGTTAATATGTTCAGTATGCTTAGCTGACTGATTGTTAACATGTTCAGTATGCTTAGCTGACTGATTGTTAATATGTTCAATATGCTTAGCTGACTGATTGTTAATGTGTTCAGTATACTTTGCTGACTGATTGTTAATATGTTCAGTATGCTTAGCTGACTGATTGTTAATATGTTCAGTATGCTTAGCTGACTGATTGTTAATATGTTCAGTATGCTTAGCTGACTGATTGTTAATATGTTCAGTATGCTTAGCTGACTGATTGTTAATATGTTCAGTATGCTTAGCTGACTGATTGTTAATATGTTCAGTATGCTTAGCTGACTGATTGTTAATATGTTCAGTATGCTTAGCTGACTGATTGTTAATATGTTCAGTATGCTTAGCTGACTGATTGTTAATAAGTTTAGTATACTTTGCTTACTGATTGTTAATATGTTAAGTATTATTAGCTCACTTAGTTTTGTTTGAATTGTCTCTACGGCATGTTCATGTTGGATACTCCAAATCCGTATTTTTAAATGGTAAATAGTGTTATGTGTTCATTAAATATCGAGACATAAAACAATTATTTGTTATTTTAAATTTGGCTCACTGCCTTACCTTTACCCATTAAGATTGTGCCCTTAGAAAAAGGCCCTTAAATTCCACATTGCTTCACTCTCTCAGTCTCACTCATGGCAGTGCATTCCATATTTGTGTAAACTAAACAGCTTTCTACCTGTATGCGGTTGTTTCTGTCTTGCAAACTGGCTATAGTACTTCTATCATTAAGCACAGTACATCTGCTAGATTAATAAAGGATGAAGAATGACATGTACCTGTACATTCAATGCATGATAACCTTTCCTATTCACGAAGTCCGCTTCATTCTCTGAAGGTCTCTGCAGACGTATAAATGTGCCATCAATACAGCCCAGCACGTTAGGAAAGCCTAAAGCAATAAATATATCACATTATATGTATCTGTATAAAATAGGAGCATTTTTGGATTTATCATCACAACAAATCCGATGTGCTACACCAAAATGTAAAGGAAGTAGCCGTGTGTGTTAGCTGTCACTGTATAGCACAGGGACCCGTGTGTGTTAGCTGTCACTGTATAGCACAGGGACCCGTGTGTGTTAGCTGTCACTGTATAGCACAGGGACCCGTGTGTGTTAGCTGTCACTGTATAGCACAATGCCCAGTGTATGTTAGCTGTCACTGTATAGCACAATGCCCCGTGTGTGTTAGCTGTCACTGTATAGCACAGGACCCATGTATGTCAATGTATAGCTTATGCGTATATAGATCAATATACCAATGTATAGGTCTGCTTTCTTTTGCACACAGTTTATGCGCACTTTAATCTTTTAATTATAGTGTACATGTGGACCCAGTAAAAATAGTTTTCTATCCGATTACATAATTTACTCGATATGATTTTGGTAATAAACATACCAATACATATAACGGTATCAGTAGGTAACAGTAAACGTAATACCCTAAAGCGCCCCGTTAGTGTCAACATCCGTTATTTGATTGGCCAATCAGTATACAATTTACTAAAATCAATGACGCACATTATTGTACATGTAAATGCATTCTTACCGTGAACTTTGGCAAAAGCACACTTCACTTTTGCTGCACTTTCTCCAGTTGGAAACTTAATAAATTGAGGGGCTGCTGCTGCAATATGGCGAGTGACAACACGTATGCACCTCCCGGCTGTGCTGCGGGATAAGTTCACTGTGTCGGCAACAATTTGGTGAATGCAGCCGGTTGCTAAATACCGTAATGTTGTCAAAAGTTGCAACAATAGTGGTACAGGTAAGTTTCTGTTCGTATTCGCCGACATGTCAGGGATAATTGTCATAATAAACATAATAGTTTCGGGTAAAAAACGATATCTACGGAACACCTCGTCCTCTCTCAAGTCTTCTAGTGGATTGCTCCTGTCGCGAAAAACACGAGGGTGTCTAATTTGCCCAATTGCGCGAATTACACGATTCCGTCTTTGGTGTCGTCTGACTACATCGGCCATTTTGAGACTTGAGTTTGGTTATTGAGTTTGCTCAAAGCTAATCTCGAGTTTTTCTCAATCTCAAACTCAACCTGAGTTCAAACTCAAACTCAGAAGTTTTATAACCTACGTTTCTGAGTTTGAGACAGGAGTTGAGCACAGAACTTGAGTTGAGTTTGAGATCAAACTCAAAAAAGTTTTATAACCTCGGGGCCATGCCTTTTAAAAAGCTGTCTTTATATTATTCTACTAGAAGCCACCATTTTTGGAAACAGTCTACGTCACAGTGCTGAAAAAAGGAAAGTAGAATGGGTGTACAAATCGAAAGTTCAAGAAATTAGCGACTATTCGTCCAGAAGATCTTTTTTATTTTATTTTTTATATTTCGGGTTTTACGCCTGCATCAGCACCATTTTGGGCTATATCGCCGGCGGGCAATTTACCTAACAACACCTTTCCTGGGCAGGCTCCAGCGGTTAACCAGTACTTGGGTGCACCAACCTCCGTAAGAAACTGTCAACTTTTTCATATAAATGAGACACGGTCTGAGCGGGGCTCGAACCAGTGACCATCAGTGATGATAGGTTACAGTGGTATACAAGTCAGCGACCTTAACCACTCGACCACGGAGGCGGACAAGAAGATCATTCGAATGATCAAATACTCGAATTCGAATACCAAAATGCCATCCCTACTTATTATGTAAACGGTGTATTATACATGGGTACATTGTACTTATTTGCGAAGCTACTACATAAGCACTCAGACTCGTGCATTCCCAAAATGTACAAATAAAATAGTTACTGTTCTATGAGCAAGTGGTGTCATTCCTGGCCCATAATGCTGCTGGTAGTTTGATACAGTAGATGTGAGTGGCGTGGATCGTGAAGTAGACTGTACTGACTGAGGAGTGTTCTCATCTGGGTAGAACATGTAGCCATTGCATGGATGGGGAGTATGGTGCATCAGTTGTCCTAAAATGTTGTCCTTAAAATAAATAAGAAATTTAAAAAATACATTTTTATAAAATACTTGTCCTGCAAATATTTGGATACAAATTTATACAATATAATAGTAAATTACATCTGTAGAACCTTTCTTTTTTCCACTGATTTAGTGTCGCTTTAATTTCAAGGTTTACAGTGGATAGTACTCGGCTCTGCACACAGCTAGGATAGATGGGTGGCTAGGAGGCTGTGCTTACGTTTGGTTGTAGCCGGCCCTGTACACAGCTAGGATAGATGGGTGGCTAGGAGGCTGTGCTTACGTTTGGTTGTAGCCGGCCCTGTACACAGCTAGGATAGATGGGTGGCTAGGAGGCTGTGCTTACGTTTGGTTGTAGCCGGCCCTGTACACAGCTAGGATAGATGGGTGGCTAGGAGGCTGTGCTTACGTTTGGTTGTAGCCGGCCCTGTACACAGCTAGGATAGATGGGTGGCTAGGAGGCTG
>CM026402.1:15961863-16021717 GCA_014843695.1 Archivesica marissinica
CACATATGTATTTAGTGTATACATGTAGCATACACAGATGTATTTAGTGTATACATGTAGCATACACAGATTTATTTAGTGTATACATGTAGCATACACATATGTATTTAGTGTATACATGTAGCATACACAGATGTATTTAGTGTATACATGTAGCATACACAGATTTATTTAGTGTATACATGTAGCATACACAGATTTATTTAGTGTATACATGTAGCATACACATATTTATTTAGTGTATACATGTAGCATACACATATTTATTTAGTGTATACATGTAGCATACACAGATTTATTTAGTGTATACATGTAGCATACACATATGTATTTAGTGTATACATGTAGCATACACATATTTATTTAGTGTATACATGTAGCATACACAGATTTATTTAGTGTATACATGTAGCATACACATATTTATTTAGTGTATACATGTAGCATACACAGATTTATTTAGTGTATACATGTAGCATACACATATTTATTTAGTGTATACATGTAGCATACACAGATGTATTTAGTGTATACATGTAGCATACACAGATTTATTTAGTGTATACATGTAGCATACACAGATGTATTTAGTGTATACATGTATCATACACATATGTATTTAGTGTATACATGTAGCATACACAGATGTATTTAGTGTATACATGTAGCATACACAGATTTATTTAGTGTATACATGTAGCATACACAGATGTATTTAGTGTATACATGTAGCATACACAGATGTATTTAGTGTATACATGTAGCATACACAGATTTATTTAGTGTATACATGTAGCATACACATATGTATTTAGTGTATACATGTAGCATACACAGATGTATTTAGTGTATACATGTAGCATACACATATGTATTTAGTGTATACATGTAGCATACACATATTTATTTAGTGTATACATGTAGCATACACAGATTTATTTAGTGTATACATGTAGCATACACAGATTTATTTAGTGTATACATGTAGCATACACAGATTTATTTAGTGTATACATGTAGCATACACATATTTATTTAGTGTATACATGTAGCATACACATATTTATTTAGTGTATACATGTAGCATACACATATTTATTTAGTGTATACATGTAGCATACACAGATTTATTTAGTGTATACATGTAGCATACACATATGTATTTAGTGTATACATGTAGCATACACATATGTATTTAGTGTATACATGTAGCATACACAGATGTATTTAGTGTATACATGTAGCATACACATATTTATTTAGTGTATACATGTAGCATACACAGATGTATTTAGTGTATACATGTAGCATACACATATTTATTTAGTGTATACATGTAGCATACACAGATTTATTTAGTGTATACATGTAGCATACACATATTTATTTAGTGTATACATGTAGCATACACATATGTATTTAGTGTATACATGTAGCATACACAGATTTATTTAGTGTATACATGTAGCATACACAGATGTATTTAGTGTATACATGTAGCATACACAGATGTATTTAGTGTATACATGTAGCATACACATATGTATTTAGTGTATACATGTAGCATACACAGATTTATTTAGTGTATACATGTAGCATACACATATTTATTTAGTGTATACATGTAGCATACACATATTTATTTAGTGTATACATGTAGCATACACAGATGTATTTAGTGTATACATGTAGCATACACAGATGTATTTAGTGTATACATGTAGCATACACATATGTATTTAGTGTAACATGTAGCATACACAGATGTATTTAGTGTATACATGTAGCATACACAGATGTATTTAGTGTATACATGTAGCATACACAGATTTATTTAGTGTATACATGTAGCATACACAGATGTATTTAGTGTATACATGTAGCATACACATATTTATTTAGTGTATACATGTAGCATACACATATTTATTTAGTGTATACATGTAGCATACACAGATTTATTTAGTGTATACATGTAGCATACACATATGTATTTAGTGTATACATGTAGCATACACAGATTTATTTAGTGTATACATGTAGCATACACAGATTTATTTAGTGTATACATGTAGCATACACAGATTTATTTAGTGTATACATGTAGCATACACAGATTTATTTAGTGTATACATGTAGCATACACAGATTTATTTAGTGTATACATGTAGCATACACATATTTATTTAGTGTATACATGTAGCATACACATATTTATTTAGTGTATACATGTAGCATACACAGATTTATTTAGTGTATACATGTAGCATACACAGATGTATTTAGTGTATACATGTATCATACACATATGTATTTAGTGTATACATGTAGCATACACAGATGTATTTAGTGTATACATGTAGCATACACAGATTTATTTAGTGTATACATGTAGCATACACAGATGTATTTAGTGTATACATGTAGCATACACAGATGTATTTAGTGTATACATGTAGCATACACAGATTTATTTAGTGTATACATGTAGCATACACATATTTATTTAGTGTATACATGTAGCATACACAGATTTATTTAGTGTATACATGTAGCATACACATATGTATTTAGTGTATACATGTAGCATACACATATTTATTTAGTGTATACATGTAGCATACACAGATGTATTTAGTGTATACATGTAGCATACACATATGTATTTAGTGTATACATGTAGCATACACATATGTTTAGTGTATACATGTAGCATACACAGATTTATTTAGTGTATACATGTAGCATACACATATTTATTTAGTGTATACATGTAGCATACACATATTTATTTAGTGTATACATGTAGCATACACAGATGTATTTAGTGTATACATGTAGCATACACAGATGTATTTAGTGTATACATGTAGCATACACATATGTATTTAGTGTATACATGTAGCATACACAGATGTATTTAGTGTATACATGTAGCATACACAGATGTATTTAGTGTATACATGTAGCATACACAGATTTATTTAGTGTATACATGTAGCATACACAGATGTATTTAGTGTATACATGTAGCATACACATATTTATTTAGTGTATACATGTAGCATACACATTATTTAGTGTATACATGTAGCATACACATATTTATTTAGTGTATACATGTAGCATACACAGATTTATTTAGTGTATACATGTAGCATACACAGATTTATTTAGTGTATACATGTAGCATACACATATTTATTTAGTGTATACATGTAGCATACACAGATGTATTTAGTGTATACATGTAGCATACACAGATGTATTTAGTGTATACATGTAGCATACACAGATGTATTTAGTGTATACATGTAGCATACACATATGTATTTAGTGTATACATGTAGCATACACAGATGTATTTAGTGTATACATGTAGCATACACAGATGTATTTAGTGTATACATGTAGCATACACAGATTTATTTAGTGTATACATGTAGCATACACAGATGTATTTAGTGTATACATGTAGCATACACAGATTTATTTAGTGTATACATGTAGCATACACATATTTATTTAGTGTATACATGTAGCATACACATATTTATTTAGTGTATACATGTAGCATACACAGATTTATTTAGTGTATACATGTAGCATACACATATGTATTTAGTGTATACATGTAGCATACACATATGTATTTAGTGTATACATGTAGCATACACAGATGTATTTAGTGTATACATGTAGCATACACAGATTTATTTAGTGTATACATGTAGCATACACATATTTATTTAGTGTATACATGTAGCATACACAGATTTATTTAGTGTATACATGTAGCATACACATATTTATTTAGTGTATACATGTAGCATACACAGATGTATTTAGTGTATACATGTAGCATACACATATTTATTTAGTGTATACATGTAGCATACACAGATGTATTTAGTGTATACATGTAGCATACACAGATTTATTTAGTGTATACATGTAGCATACACAGATTTATTTAGTGTATACATGTAGCATACACAGATTTATTTAGTGTATACATGTAGCATACACATATGTATTTAGTGTATACATGTAGCATACACAGATTTTAGTGTATACATGTAGCATACACAATTATTTAGTGTATACATGTAGCATACACATGTATTTAGTGTATACATGTAGCATACACAGATTTATTTAGTGTATACATGTAGCATACACAGATTTATTTAGTGTATACATGTAGCATACACAGATTTATTTAGTGTATACATGTAGCATACACAGATTTATTTAGTGTATACATGTAGCATACACAGATTTATTTAGTGTATACATGTAGCATACACAATTATTTAGTGTATACATGTAGCATACACAGATTTATTTAGTGTATACATGTAGCATACACAGATGTATTTAGTGTATACATGTAGCATACACAGATTTATTTAGTGTATACATGTAGCATACACAGATGTATTTAGTGTATACATGTAGCATACACATATTTATTTAGTGTATACATGTAGCATACACAGATGTATTTAGTGTATACATGTAGCATACACATATTTATTTAGTGTATACATGTAGCATACACAGATGTATTTAGTGTATACATGTAGCATACACATATTTATTTAGTGTATACATGTAGCATACACATATGTATTTAGTGTATACATGTAGCATACACATATGTATTTAGTGTATACATGTAGCATACACATATTTATTTAGTGTATACATGTAGCATACACAGATTTATTTAGTGTATACATGTAGCATACACAGATTTATTTAGTGTATACATGTAGCATACACATATTTATTTAGTGTATACATGTAGCATACACAGATGTATTTAGTGTATACATGTAGCATACACATATTTATTTAGTGTATACATGTAGCATACACAGATGTATTTAGTGTATACATGTAGCATACACATATGTATTTAGTGTATACATGTAGCATACACATATGTATTTAGTGTATACATGTAGCATACACAGATTTATTTAGTGTATACATGTAGCATACACAGATTTATTTAGTGTATACATGTAGCATACACAGATTTATTTAGTGTATACATGTAGCATACACATATGTATTTAGTGTATACATGTAGCATACACAGATGTATTTAGTGTATACATGTAGCATACACATATGTATTTAGTGTATACATGTAGCATACACATATGTATTTAGTGTATACATGTAGCATACACATATTTATTTAGTGTATACATGTAGCATACACAGATGTATTTAGTGTATACATGTAGCATACACATATTTATTTAGTGTATACATGTAGCATACACATATTTATTTAGTGTATACATGTAGCATACACATATTTATTTAGTGTATACATGTAGCATACACATATGTATTTAGTGTATACATGTAGCATACACAGATTTATTTAGTGTATACATGTAGCATACACAGATTTATTTAGTGTATACATGTAGCATACACATATTTATTTAGTGTATACATGTAGCATACACAGATTTATTTAGTGTATACATGTAGCATACACAGATTTATTTAGTGTATACATGTAGCATACACAGATTTATTTAGTGTATACATGTAGCATACACATATGTATTTAGTGTATACATGTAGCATACACAGATGTATTTAGTGTATACATGTAGCATACACATATGTATTTAGTGTATACATGTAGCATACACATATGTATTTAGTGTATACATGTAGCATACACATATGTATTTAGTGTATACATGTAGCATACACAGATGTATTTAGTGTATACATGTAGCATACACAGATGTATTTAGTGTATACATGTAGCATACACATATGTATTTAGTGTATACATGTAGCATACACAGATTTATTTAGTGTATACATGTAGCATACACAGATTTATTTAGTGTATACATGTAGCATACACATATTTATTTAGTGTATACATGTAGCATACACAGATTTATTTAGTGTATACATGTAGCATACACATATTTATTTAGTGTATACATGTAGCATACACAGATGTATTTAGTGTATACATGTAGCATACACAGATTTATTTAGTGTATACATGTAGCATACACATATGTATTTAGTGTATACATGTAGCATACACATATTTATTTAGTGTATACATGTAGCATACACAGATGTATTTAGTGTATACATGTAGCATACACATATTTATTTAGTGTATACATGTAGCATACACAGATGTATTTAGTGTATACATGTAGCATACACATATGTATTTAGTGTATACATGTAGCATACACAGATGTATTTAGTGTATACATGTAGCATACACATATGTATTTAGTGTATACATGTAGCATACACATATGTATTTAGTGTATACATGTAGCATACACAGATTTATTTAGTGTATACATGTAGCATACACAGATTTATTTAGTGTATACATGTAGCATACACAGATTTATTTAGTGTATACATGTAGCATACACATATTTATTTAGTGTATACATGTAGCATACACAGATTTATTTAGTGTATACATGTAGCATACACAGATTTATTTAGTGTATACATGTAGCATACACAGATGTATTTAGTGTATACATGTAGCATACACAGATTTATTTAGTGTATACATGTAGCATACACAGATTTATTTAGTGTATACATGTAGCATACACATATTTATTTAGTGTATACATGTAGCATACACAGATTTATTTAGTGTATACATGTAGCATACACAGATTTATTTAGTGTATACATGTAGCATACACAGATGTATTTAGTGTATACATGTAGCATACACATATTTATTTAGTGTATACATGTAGCATACACAGATGTATTTAGTGTATACATGTAGCATACACATATTTATTTAGTGTATACATGTAGCATACACAGATTTATTTAGTGTATACATGTAGCATACACATATTTATTTAGTGTATACATGTAGCATACACAGATTATTTAGTGTATACATGTAGCATACACATATGTATTTAGTGTATACATGTAGCATACACATATTTATTTAGTGTATACATGTAGCATACACAGATTTATTTAGTGTATACATGTAGCATACACAGATTTATTTAGTGTATACATGTAGCATACACAGATTTATTTAGTGTATACATGTAGCATACACATATTTATTTAGTGTATACATGTAGCATACACATATTTATTTAGTGTATACATGTAGCATACACAGATTTATTTAGTGTATACATGTAGCATACACATATGTATTTAGTGTATACATGTATCATACACATATGTATTTAGTGTATACATGTAGCATACACAGATGTATTTAGTGTATACATGTATCATACACATATGTATTTAGTGTATACATGTAGCATACACAGATGTATTTAGTGTATACATGTAGCATACACATATTTATTTAGTGTATACATGTAGCATACACAGATGTATTTAGTGTATACATGTAGCATACACATATTTATTTAGTGTATACATGTAGCATACACAGATTTATTTAGTGTATACATGTAGCATACACATATGTATTTAGTGTATACATGTAGCATACACATATGTATTTAGTGTATACATGTAGCATACACATATTTATTTAGTGTATACATGTAGCATACACAGATTTATTTAGTGTATACATGTAGCATACACAGATTTATTTAGTGTATACATGTAGCATACACATATGTATTTAGTGTATACATGTAGCATACACAGATGTATTTAGTGTATACATGTAGCATACACAGATTTATTTAGTGTATACATGTAGCATACACAGATGTATTTAGTGTATACATGTAGCATACACATATGTATTTAGTGTATACATGTAGCATACACATATGTATTTAGTGTATACATGTAGCATACACAGATTTATTTAGTGTATACATGTAGCATACACAGATTTATTTAATGTATACATGTATCATACACAGATTTATTTAGTGTATACATGTAGCATACACATATGTATTTAGTGTATACATGTAGCATACACAGATGTATTTAGTGTATACATGTAGCATACACATATGTATTTAGTGTATACATGTAGCATACACATATGTATTTAGTGTATACATGTAGCATACACATATTTATTTAGTGTATACATGTAGCATACACAGATATATTTAGTGTATACATGTAGCATACACATATGTATTTAGTGTATACATGTAGCATACACATATTTATTTAGTGTATACATGTAGCATACACATATTTATTTAGTGTATACATGTAGCATACACAGATTTATTTAGTGTATACATGTAGCATACACAGATTTATTTAGTGTATACATGTAGCATACACAGATTTATTTAGTGTATACATGTAGCATACACATATTTATTTAGTGTATACATGTAGCATACACAGATTTATTTAGTGTATACATGTAGCATACACAGATTTATTTAGTGTATACATGTAGCATACACATATGTATTTAGTGTATACATGTATCATACACATATGTATTTAGTGTATACATGTAGCATACACAGATGTATTTAGTGTATACATGTAGCATACACATATGTATTTAGTGTATACATGTAGCATACACAGATGTATTTAGTGTATACATGTAGCATACACATATTTATTTAGTGTATACATGTAGCATACACAGATGTATTTAGTGTATACATGTAGCATACACATATGTATTTAGTGTATACATGTAGCATACACATATGTATTTAGTGTATACATGTAGCATACACATATGTATTTAGTGTATACATGTAGCATACACAGATTTATTTAGTGTATACATGTAGCATACACATATTTATTTAGTGTATACATGTAGCATACACAGATTTATTTAGTGTATACATGTAGCATACACATATTTATTTAGTGTATACATGTAGCATACACATATTTATTTAGTGTATACATGTAGCATACACATATGTATTTAGTGTATACATGTAGCATACACATATGTATTTAGTGTATACATGTATCATACACAGATGTATTTAGTGTATACATGTAGCATACACAGATGTATTTAGTGTATACATGTAGCATACACAGATGTATTTAGTGTATACATGTAGCATACACATATGTATTTAGTGTATACATGTAGCATACACAGATTTATTTAGTGTATACATGTAGCATACACATATTTATTTAGTGTATACATGTAGCATACACATATTTATTTAGTGTATATATAATAATAATAATAATAATAATAAAGACTTTATTTAACGAGAGTACTCATTTAACAAAAGTTAATCTACCATGAGGCCCTCAACATATATACAATCAAATGCAATCAAAAGATAGCACTATAAGTGAGAACTGCACATTGGAATAATATAGTAATGTAAAAGCTGAAAAATAGAGAAACTATATTTAATATGTAATGGAATATGATGATATATGGAATTGGCTAGCAGAGTAGAAAATGGGAATGAGACAATTAATGATACTAGATCTATTTAACAATATGCAGATTTGACTTGTAGTGGTATCTTCAAAATATGTATGAAATCAACTTAAAGACAGCAATATTTACGATTCTAATAAATATAGCAATCGCAATACACGTTTATAATAACAGTAGAAGTGCGCGATTAGTTTGAATTGTTATAGTTCCACCTTAAGTAGAGAATTTTGAACTGTTGGATAGTTGGAGCATTTTGAACTGAGTGAGGCAATGAATTCCAAATAGGTGATCCTGAAAATTCAAATGTATTACGAAATAATTCACAATTTGGCCTTGGTGTGTATAATTGATATTCTGAGGTTGATCTAAGAATTCTAGGATGTATATCAGAAGTTAAAGTGAAGGATGATTTTAAATAGTCTGGAGCAGCTCCATGTAATGTTTTATACATTTGTATAGCCTTCTGATATATGACTCGTTCTGGAAAGGTCATCCATTTTAGTTGGGAGAATAATAATTGCGATGGAGTGTCAAAGTCCTGATCTAGAATTAGCCTAGCTGCTCTCTTTTGTAACCGAACTATTTTATCTTCTAAAGATGAGTTGCAGTTACCCCAAATCACACAACAAAAGTCTAAGTGAGGCAATATGTAAGCATTGTAGAAGAGGTTGCGATTGGGAATAGAGAGATACCTTTTTATACGAGACAATAAATATAAATAAGAGTTACATTTTTGAGAACATTGTCAGTATGCTTATCCCAGGATAGTGTGTTGTCAATCATAACTCCGAGTAGTCGTTCAGCAGAACTCGGATGTATGACGGTGTTGTTTACTTTCACTTCAAGAGCAGACTCACTGATACTATGAGCTTTTGATTTAGAGGAAATATACATGATTTTGGTCTTAGAAGTATTGAGAATCATACGATTGTCTAAACACCACTGTTGAACATTTATCAAATCAGTAGATAAAGAAGTAGTAAGAGTGTCAAGAGATTGATCGGAGGCAGATATAGTTGTATCGTCAGCAAATATGTCTGCAACTGTGCTGGTAAGAGTCATAGGTAAGTCATTGATGTAAATTATAAAGAGAATGGGACCTAAGACAGACCCCTGAGGAACACCAGAAATAACAGGTCCAGCATCAGAACGAGCACCAGAAACATTCGTTTGTTGGAACCTGTCAGCTAAGTACGAGGAAAACCAATTTTGTGATGATTCAGCAAGACCATAATAAGCTAAGTTACGTATTAAGATAGAATGATCAACCAGATCAAAGGCTTTGGAAAGATCCAGAAAGACTGTGCCCACTACTTCATTCTTATCAATTGCTGATATCCAGTCATCTAGTAAGCGTGTAAGGGCAGTTTGACATGAATGATTTTTACGGAATCCGGACTGTCGATTATATAATAAATTATGTTCCTCGAGAAATTGTTTCAAGTGAAAGCTGACATGGCGCTCAAGAATCAATGACATAACAGGTAATATTGATATAGGTCTGTAATTATTTTTATCTGATTTGTCACCTTTTTTGTGAATGGGTATAACTTTGGCTAATTTAAATGCTTTGGGAAATTTGTTGGAGTTTATGCTAGAATTGAATATTTGTGTTAAAATTGGAGCAATGATTTTGGCAGAAAGCTTTAAGAATCTGGCATGTATATTATTAGAGCCCGTTGATTTAGATACATCAAGTGAAAGAAGTTGTTTTTCAACAAACTGCACAGATACTAAGGGAATAGAAAATTTAGATATGTTTGACAATTTAGTGTTGTTAGTAGTTTCAAGTGCAAAGTTAAAGTAGTGGGGTGGTGGGTTATCAGACTGAAACTGCCTATGAATATTACAGAAATGGTCATTAAAAATATTGGCCGTATAGTTAGCATTTAATATTTTACATCCATTTTCATCATGTAGGTACTGTGTTTGAGATTTATTGTTCAGTCCTGATAATTCATTTAGGCTGCTCCATAATTGTTTCGGATTGTGTTTATTCGAGTTAATATGTGTGGTGTAGTAATTATGCTTTGAGGTAAATATAAGTGATTTGACTTTTTGTCTCCATATTTTAAACTTATCTGATATTTGTTTCTTGTGAAAATGATTTCTATGTTTTATAGCTTCTAAAATATCTGAATTTATCCAGTTTGGTTGTGACGTCCTTTTGACTCTTCTATTTCTGATAGGTGCGTGATTGTTGAGAACAGTAGCGAACATATCAATGAATACATCATATGAGTCGTCCGGATCACCAAAAATGTCTACAAGTGACCAAGGCTGGATGGAAAGTTCAAGCAAGAACTCAGCTTCTTTGAAATTTTTCAATGATCTATACTGAATACATTTATGAATCGAAGTGATTTTGCTATGGCCATTAGTTTTCCTGGTGATGCAAACTGGGTAATGATCACTAATGGAATAACTTTGGACTGCAACCTCTGATATATTATTGGGTGTATTTGTAAAAGCATGATCAATCAGTGTTGACGTGGTTTGAGTTACTCGTGTAGGTTGACAAACCAACTGAGTGAAATCAACAGAATCAAGAAGGCTAATCCATGTGTTTGAATTATGGTCTTGCTTGAGCAAATCGAAGTTGAAGTCACCTAGTATGATGCATTCCTTAGATTCTGAGTATGACTTATCGAGACTGTTAGAGAAATGTGTAAGCCATTCAACTTTGGATGATGGTGGCCTGTAGGCATAGCACACAAATAATGGTTTAGAGTGTTTAAATTTGACCTCAAGCCAAATAGCTTCTAAATTAGAGTGTTCCAGGTCTACCCTATGAGTACAGCTTAAGTAGTCTTTAACATAGATAAGTAAACCTCCACCAAACGTATCTCTGTCTTTTCGAAACATAGTATAACCATCAATAACAAGTTCATGATCACTAACGGTGGTATCCAAAAACGTTTCACAAATACAAAACAAGTCAATATTATTTTGATCAGACATTATCAACTTAATTTCATCTAACTTTGGGTAAATAAAATGTATATTAAGGTGAACAATGTGAAGACCCGTTTTTTTAAACCAGGTAGTACTTATTAAATCAGTATCATTGATCAGAAATTCAGTGTCATTAGTTACATTTTGTACTGTAGAACTATCTGTATCTAGCACATAGCATGAAATGCAGTTGCATGTGTTTCTGTTTAACAAACATACAGAACATATTTCACAAAAACTACTATCATTATAATTACTATTACATTCACTACTATCAGCTGAACATATATCAGTGCTTGAGGCTAAATTACTGGTACATTTACAAGTTTCGTAAGCGCAATTAAAAAAGGAATGGGCCTCACGATATAAACAAGAAACATTTAATTCAGCAATGGAACAATCTGAACAAGTTGAATTAACTGAAATGTTTGCGTTTAGTGATTTCTGAAATATTGTGTCACAGTAGTGACATCTATTAAAGTCATCTACTTCCAGAAACTGTTGTTCTGCGACCGCATCCAGTTTGGACCTGGGATGGACATCACGTTCCTGTTCTGGTAATGACGATCGAAACTCCTCATTCCGTTCCTGCTCTGATACGGACGTTCGAAACCCCTCCCTGAAAACCTCCCATTCCGGAAATTACCCACTGATCTCTGATTGTTAGCATTGACATACTCAGTATATGTGTCAGATGTAGAGTTATTATCCTGCATTTCTAAGACAGTGTTCAGAGTGTCCCTCATGAAAGTTCCAAGTAGTCTACCACCACGTTTGTTCAGGTGAATGTTATCATAAATAAAGTGAAGCATCTGGTGCATCATTTTTGATGAAGTGTTGATCATTATTCATGTAATGATATCCTTTACTTGTGCACATTCTTGATAAGGTGTCATTTGTTTTCTTGATGATTATGTTGACCACTTTATCATATTTTCTTGGCAGTATGCTTGACACAACTATTTTAGCACTCGAATTTACTGTTTGAACTGTTGCTATTGTGTTTACCATTTTTGATACAATCTCTTCTGAACTCAATGCATTCGACACATCATTTGTACCTACATGCAGTGTTATGGCTTCTGCTTGTCTAATGAAGCTTTCATCAACCCCTTCCATTCTGATGAAAGTATTCCCAACTGATTCAACACCTCCTCCAGGATGACTTAATCTTTACCTTTAGTCTGGCATCGCTCATTTTGCCTGAACCTAAAATCCTTGTAATTGAGTCTCCAGCAATGAAAGCTGTGTACCGTCCTGGATTAGTTTGCTCTGTATTTGATACAGTGGGAGCCGATGCTTGTCTGTCCTTGTGTGATTGGCTCCTGTAAGTATTTACAGGTTCATTATTGTAGTTGTTATTTACAGGTTCATTAGTTCTGTTATTCAGGCTGATGAAAGCTGTGTACCGTCCTGGATTAGTTTGCTCTGTATTTGATACAGTGGGAGCCGATGCTTGTCTGTCTTTGTGTGATTGGCTCCTGTAAGTATTTACAGGTTCTTTATTGCCTTCATTATTGCGGTTGTTATTTACAGGTTCATTAGTTATGTTATTCAGGCTGACAAGTGCCGCTTTACTTGTATGTGTAGTAGTTTTCTCCTCTGTAGGCTTAACTTTATTAAGTTGAATTCTGATGTCAGATAGTTCCTTAAACATCGATTCTTTCAAACTTTTCATTTCAGCCTCAATTTTCATCTCTACACTTACAGTGGCATTTTGAATTTGACTATCAATGCTTTCAGAGCTTATTTGGTCTCTTATTAACTTTGTCACAAGATCAGACTTTTCTTTTGAAATCTGCTCAATTTTCCTTTTCAGTTTACAATTTTCCTCCTGAGTTACAAGATACTTGGCTGAAATTGACTGTTTAAGGCTGTTTATTTCTTTTGATGATTTTTCATTGTTACCCACCTGATTTCTTAGATCAACTTTAAGGCGTGAAATCTCTACCTCTTTCTTATCATTCTTTTCCGTCTGTAATTGACTATTCTTCAAGTTTGAAACCTGAGATTTAATCTCTTCTTCATTCTTTTCAGACTCTTTTTTGAGACTATTCTTGAAACTTGAAGCATGAGGTTCAGTCGTTTCTATTTTGTTAGTGGCTTTGCCAGCAGGTTGTTCCTTTAGTGAGTTAATTGCCTTATGTACTTTCTTTCCACGAGTTTGGGTATTAGTGGACTGTTTAGCATGTGTAATTTGCTTGACAGAAGTTTCTTCACAGTCCATAACAGGCAATACAAGTTCAAGAGTTTGTTTGTGTACACTTGTTATTTGCTTGACAGAAGTTTCTTCACAGTGAGTATTAGGTAAGTCAAATTCAAGAGATAGTTTAAGTGGTGATTCATCATTATCACTTTGTTGAACAGAATTTGTAGAACTGTTTTCCTTCATTTTCACAGGCGTTATATTGTGCGACACCTTATCAGAAGAATTTCTAACAGAATTTGAAAGCTTAGTAGGTGTTCTCTTTCCAGGGCTGCGGAGACTATTTACTAGCTGGCTTAGATAAGATAAAGGACTCCTTGAACTAGATTCCTGCTCACGTTTACTCTGATGAGATGGAGACTGACCCTTTTCATTACTGCACAAGTCAGTTTCAATATCAAGACTAGCCACTATTGGGTCAAATGTTTTGGATTTCCAGATGTTGCACCCTTTGCCCTGTATGAATAATGTTTTATTATAATACAGTGTTACTACCGCCTTTTCTTCACATTCTGAGAAAGTTGCCTCTATGCCGTTACCATTCTTATTTTGTTGAAACACAAATTGCGATTCTAACGAAGATTTAATACACATATACGTGTTTTCATGGTGAATTGTTATGGTGATAGCATCAGTTTTAAACGAACATTTACATTCAAATAGTGTAGAGTTAGTTGTATCATTTTCCATGTCTGGTCATGAGCTATAGAACATTGTTCCATGGATCGTAGTAAAAATATAGCATACACATATTTATTTAGTGTATATATGTAGTATACACAAATTTATTTAGTGTATACATGTAGTATACACAAATTTATTTAGTGTATACATGTAGCATACACATATTTATTTAGTGTATATATGTAGTATACACAAATTTATTTAGTGTATACATGTAGCATACACAGATTTATTTTCTGTCATGTACATGATTATTTACAACAATTGAAAAAAGGAATTTGACAGAAAGCTATGCATCTTAAGGTTGTCCTTTCCTCAGACCTATTCATTTGTATAACGTTTAAAAGGATCTATTGATGCTCGATTCCCATTTGAGGCAATACTTTAGTTCTTTTAAAGGTTCATTTTATTCCTTATAGCAACATTGTCTTTTCTAAGGGTTTCAAGACTGGAAATGACCAGAAATGGTACAACAGTTGTACATATACTATTATGTCGTTTCGTTTCACTTAATGGAACAATGACTTTACTAAATTGAATGCACCTTGCAATATGATAGACAACGGTATATAGCGTGCGATTTGTGACGTCAAACATAACTCAGCAACGCGTATACATGATGACTGCGGTTACATACCGGTAAACACAGACGGATATGTAGTCCAGTGGTAACACGCTCGACTGGTAATCCAGGGATGGCAGATTCGATCCCCCCTCTGACCCTAACACAATTAACAGTCTTTCAGATGTGACTTACACCGATGTCTCGTGTGCGTAAAAGAACCAGAGAAGACTCTGGTATGGGTCACTTTCTGTATCATTGCACTATCCTCCAAACATTAAAATGACTAATATCTTCAGGAGGCGTCGCTCATATCATCGGTGGCGATGATAAATACACGTAAAACACGCACGCACGCACACACACACATATACCGGTAATCCCAGTAGATAGGAATGATCTCAACATAACGGGCGTAATAACAATGTAAATATTAACCCTTTGCACGCTAGGGAAGATAAAATCCCTTTTGCAACAACATAGAGCGAGACTAGACGGCACATAACATGCCGTCTGATCAGGCTGCATGCTGTTTGCTATTCGGAGAGTGGAGCTAAATCACTTATCTGAATCAACTGATCTGATTCTATGTTGTTTGTAAATGTGATTTTATATACTCATCAGGCAAAGGGTTAATATGCAATATAAGTATGTCGATGTTCGGTTACGACAATATAAGTGTGTCGATGTTCGGTTACGACATTATACGTATGTCGATGTTCGGTTACGACATTATAAGTATGTCGATGTTCGGTTATGACATTATAAGTATGTCGATGTTCCGTTACGACAATATAAGTATGTCGATGTTCGGTTACGACAATATAAGTATGTCGATGTTCGGTTACGACATTATAAGTATGTTGATGTTCGGTTACGACATTATAATTATGTCGATGTTCGGTTACGACATTATAAGTATGTCGATTTTCGGTTACGACATTATAAGTATGTCGATGTTCGGTTACGACATTATAAGTATGTCGATGTTCGGTTACGACATTATAAGTATGTCGATGTTCGGTTACGACATTATAAGTATGTCGATGTTCGGTTACGACATTATAAGTATGTCGATGTTCGGTTACGACATTATAAGTATGTCGATGTTCGGTTATGACATTATAAGTATGTCGATGTTCGGTTACGACATTATAAATATGTCGATGTTCAGTTACGACATTATAAGTATGCATTTTGATGAGAAAGAAGATTTGATAACTTATTATTAATACTTCTACATGTGTGGTATATATTGTGCTATGCACGGCTAATCCATTGTCTAGTGGTTAAGGCGTCCGCCTATGCAGGGATGCCATGAATATGACAATATGGGAAGTACTGCTGTTCGTAAGAGGTTGCTTATACATCGTAAATGGCTGGCACTTTCAATTATAGTGGTTTTATCTTTTACTATTTTCAGGATATCGGGGATGTTTGCAGTGGAACATGTGCTGTAACAGGTATACCTTATCATTGCTTGTGTTTGCAATTAGCCCGTAATATATCCTAGTTGTATTAGAAATTATGTTCAAATGCTATGTTTATTGGATATTCTATGTAGAGAACACCAACATGTATGTAATGATTTAACTCTAAGATATTTTGTTCCTTCTTTTATTAATAACCTCCGTTTTGATTACACATGCACGTATTATGTTCATGTATTTTATTCCGATGTTTCCGCATTGCTTGTGTGTGCTCTCATGTCACTTGCAATGTGCACGTACAGATACAATACTATACCCTAGTTCTATTATATATTATGTTCAAATGCAATGTTTATTGGATATTCTATGTAGAGAACATTAAAACGTATGTAATGTTTTAACTCTAATATATTCTGTTATATCCTTTCATAATAACCTCCGTTGGGATAACGCAGGCTTGAAGTGTGTTCATGCATTTTAATCGTAAGTGTCCGCATATGGGACCAATCCATTAACTTTTGATGATGATATTTATCACAGCGCGATGGAGGCATTTGCTGTACCGATGTCCCTCTTGTTTTTATACAAACATAAGGTGCATGCTTATATATTCGAAGAATAAACTTATAAGATATAAATGTTAGCAATATGTGTATATGTATACGTAGCTCATAAGGAGCATGGCCACAACGCATGGTAATCTGAAAACAACAGACGCAGTTGTATTTCTTTCTATCACTTCCAGACACCGACGCAAACAAACATTGAAATGCTTCCTATGTTAATACATATACATATTACATTAAACCTAATATATAATTAAAATATCTGTTTTCTATTATTTGATTGCAGACTGTGACCGCAAACCATCTCTCTATAAATCACTCGCGTTAGGAAATGTGTTGCACGTGGCAGTAGTGATTAAATACCAGTGCTTTCAGGGCGATGGTATGCACACTATCACATGTTTTCCAACTGGCCAATGGACACCGACATGCAAAGGTAGAGTATTCCATACCAATTTAGTGCAAAGTACGAGTCCAGCTTCGTTCGCAACGATTAATGAGTTCACATAACACTATTGTACTGACAATTATTTATACATAGTGACGTCATAACATACTAGTATTTTATAGCGTGGTGTTTGTTTGTGTGCAGTACCATTGACGATTGTTTTCACTTATTGGACTCGGTAAATATTTTGTTTATCAACGTAAGCACAATACTTTGCACACCAGCATTGTTGATGGATTCCATACTGATTTTTGTAGAACATTTCTAAACAATATCATTACCAATACATTATTAAAGTTATGTATGCACTTTGATTTTCCATAATTAGACTGTGGCACACCTTTGAATCATATGAACGCCATTCCTGCATACAGCTCCACGTTAGAAGGTTCTTCAGTGATATACACATGTAGGACAGGTTACAATAACTACCAGGCCGATGCAGTAATGTCGAGTGTATGTCTTTCGTCCGAACAGTGGGGATCTATTGCTTTCAGTTGTGAAGGTAAATAACATTACTTTCTGTTGCAATCCTGGTTGTGAACCTCAAGGTAAATAACAATAATTTATGTTAAAATTCTGGTATTATTGTTCAAACTCTTGCCAAATACAATAATTGCGCCATAAGCAAATGAGTTCATATGCACGACAATGCATTGGTGTATTGGTAAGTAGTATTAAGACACAATGTATGCATTTATTTAATACCCAGTATATGATTTTATATTAGTACTGTGTGAATATCTAGATATTAATCCTAGATCAGTATTTAAAACGGTTTCCATGATAACTGAATCCGTTGCAGAAGCATAGTGTATATACTGACGTCGGATGACTTCCTACATTTTCTCCAGCAAATGGGTTTCATAACTAACGTAGAATAAGCTTGCAATTTCATGACTCCAACTTATTGCGCAACAATCAATCAGCTACTATTTCGCAACTATTAATAATTGTGGAAGTCGTGATAGCGCAGTGGATGCGCGTTCGCTTTAGGTGCGAAATGTCCGGAGTTCGAGCCCCGCTGGAGCAGTTACGATTGTGCCCTTAGGCAAGGCATTTAATGTCCACGTTGCCTGCCTCTTCTCACTCCCTCGTGGCGATGGATTCCATCAGGGATGAGGTCTCGAGAGTGATTAATATAAGTTATAAGAACTTGTTTCGCAATCGAGCTAAAATAAATTTGTATAAACTAACTATTAATAAGGTCACCATACCTTATTGTACATACATTTATATAAACAAAATGACAGCGTGACATACTGGTACAATTTCATAACATGGTGTGTCGAGTGCAATAATGTTGACGATTGTTTTCACTTATTATACTCTGTAAGCAATGCGCTTGTCACCACAATCACCAATACTGTTCTCATCAGCATTGTTCATTGAATCTATACTGATTTATATAGATAATGTCTTGTAAAGATATCGTTACCATCAACTTTTTAAAGTTATATATGTACATCGAATTTCAAGAGGTAGACTGTGGCACACCTTTCGATCTTACAAACGCCACTCGTGAATACACCTCCACCTTGGAAGGTTCTTCCGTGTCATACACGTGGCAGTCCGGTTACACGAACTACCAGACCAATGCAGTGATGTCCATTATACACTTAAAAATATTTCTAATTGTCACTTTATGAAATTTAATACTATAACAACTTATGTTCGGAACGATATAATAAATTTGTGTGTATTACATTATAAGTATACACTTTATCGATCGTCACACTTAAAATACTTGAAAGCAGCAAGAGTGTATCGGGTGACGAATCAATTCAAGCTAGTGCTTAGTTTTATAAACTGCCTCAGTATGACCAGAATTGACGAACATATAACTATATTGTCATACGCCGAGTAATTAGGCTTCGATACTGACGCGTAGGAAATAATCATGCAGGCCGTACTATGACTAAGTTTCTGCTTCCGGTGCTCAGAAAGACAAACCATGTGTTATACATAATATACATAATGCAAATACAAATAGTATCTAGATTCTAGTTTGACCAAACTATATAAAAAACGCAAACAGAGTTTGTGTTAGGTTTTTAGAATAATATGTAAATAATGTCATAAAACTACAACAACGTAGTCACGTTTAACATCAAGCGCTTAGCCATGTCATTGAAAACGAATATCATTTTTTACTTGTATGTCTGAAATATAACATTTACGTAAAGATTTTATGAAACCATATTATTGTAGATGGTCAAATATAATTATATACAAATTCGAAAACATAATAATGCCAAATAAATCCGAAAAGAATGTTAACAATCTGGCGAAATATATCTTCTTTGCTTTTCGATTAAGAAAACATCTAGGTAATACATAAATACATGAAACGTGCAGTAATTATATTGCAAGTGTCACTTATTGGACTTTTTCATCAACTAAATATTAACTGATATATTCAAACTTCTCAGACAACTGTATCATGTATTTCACTCTAAACTTCATCATGTATGGATATAAATGTATTTATGCTATTTAATGCCAATACACATTATGCTATGTTATGTTTTATTAAAAATTTAACAACGGTAAAATCATCCTTTGTGTGTACAGGCAAAATGCCGAGCCATATTAGAATACATCACACATGCGTGAATTAATGCATAGTACATGCATGTATCAATACATAGTACAGGCGTGTATTATTGCATAGTACATGCGTGCATTAATACATATTATATGTGTGTATTAGTACATAGTACATCCGTGTATGTATGCATGCATGTATTAATACATAATACATACGTGCGTTGATCACATGTACATGCGATCATTAATACATACCTACATATGTTCATTAATCGATAGTACATTCGTGCAGTAATGCATATTACATGCGTGCATTGATACATACAATGTACTACATATGAGTATTAATACATAGAACATGCGTGCATTAATACATAGTACATGCGTGCATTAATACATAGTACATGCGTACATAAATACGTAATGTAGATACCACTGATGTGAATTTTGAATACACGCTGATGGATGCACACAATTGTCTCAATAAACAGCCCCTGCGTTCTTATATATTATATTACAGAAGCATTGCCTGCAGGGAGTAATTGCACCGTGGACAGTGACTGTGTCGACCCTAACTCCAGATGTGTATATCATTTATCTACTGATGCACAAGGAAAATGCTTTTGCAAATCATTGTATGAATATGATCACTCGCAATTGAAATGTACAAAAGGTAAGTGCATCTCCATTTACAGTTTCGCAAGTCACAAACATTCGATATGTACACATTAATACATTGCATCTACATACATATACGTGAGCTATTACTAACTACATGTCATGTCTGTTTATACATATCTAATAAAGCTTAAACAGCGAGTCATAGGTAAGTTCGAAGTTTTCTGATTTACCCAAATAGGGATAATACCTATATTTGGAAGAATGGGTTTCATTTGATAGGCCCACTGCATATCATTGTACATATTGTTATTAATAGCATCCTATTTGGTGTAGATTTTAGGATTTCAATTCAACAGTTTGTCATGGCCTGCTCAGTCATCGATACTTCTGTTCTTGCCACAATCCAACAATTTGTCACGGCCTGCTCAGTCGTCGATACTACAGTTCTTGCCACAATCCAACAGTTTGTCACGGCCTGCTCAGTCGTCGATACTACTGTTCTGGCCACAATCCAACAGTTTGTCACGACCTGCTCACTCGTCGATACTACTGTTCTGGTCATACCCAGATGTACGTGGCAACAGTTTGTCACGGTCTGCTCAGTCGTCGAGACTACTGTTCTGGCCACAGCCAGATGTACGTGGCAAAAGTTTGTCACGGCCTGCACAGTCTTCGATACTACTGTTCTGGCCACAGCCATATTTACGTTGCAACAGTTTGTCACGGCGCGCTCAGTCGTCGATACTACTGTTCAATCTAACAGTTTGTCACGGCCTGCTCAGTGGTATAGACTACTGTTCAATCCAACAGATTGTCACGGCCTGCTCAGTCGTATAGACTACTTTTCAATCCAACAGTTTGTCACGGCCTGCTCAGTCGTAGAGACTACTGTTCAATCCAACATTTTGTCACGGCCTGCTCAGTCGTCGAGACTACTGTTCTGGCCACAGCCAGATGTACGTGGCATCAGTTTGTCACGGCCTTCTCAGTCGTCGAGACTACTGTTCTGGCCACAGCCAGATGTACGTTGCTACAGTTTGTCACGGCCTGCTCAGTCGTCGAGACTACTGTTTTGGCCACAGCCAGATGTACGTGGCAAACTATTTGTCTTCGTTGTGGACGTGGGTCCTTTCGGATCAGCAGGATACTACAAACAGTACAATACGAAAGATGTATATATTTATTATTTGTTCCACCCAACTATACAACATATGCAACATGTAACCCCAACATGGTTCTGGCGAATGCCACGATTCAATGAAAACAATAACAATGCATATGATGGTGAAGCAATGTACATATTCAAGTATATTCCTGTAAAATACAAACAAGCCCTCAACTCGTTTAAATACGTCATTAGTGTGTAATATAACTTAACTAACCGGAAAACAGTACAATATCAAAGATATATATATATATATTATTTGTGCAACCCAACTACACAAACTGTACAACATGTAACACCAACATGGTGATGGCGAATACAAGGAAGCATTGCATTAGTCTATAACATTGTGTGTAGTAAATTACGGGTTACGGGTTAGTAAGGGATTAATATAATGTATAATCGGACATGGCCAGAGTATAGATCAGGTGGATAATTATGTATATTTGTTCGATGTAACTGGACAATATTTTCATACTTACATACTTACTTACATAATTACAGGGTGGTTCATTAAATGAAAAAAACAACACGCTTGATAACGTTATTTTATTTATTATTTATTATATACTAAAGTATTGTGCTCGTTTATTGTCAAATAAACACATGTAATCAACCCTACGACAAGTTCACCATAGTCAATATTCTATATATAGTCATGGGATATCTTCCAACAAGTTCACCATAGTCAATATTCTATATATAGTCATGGTATATCTTCCAACAAGTTCACCATAGTCAATATTCTATATATAGTCATGGTATATCTTCCAACAAGTTCATCATAGTCAATATTCTATATATAGTCATGGGATATCTTCCAACAAGTTCACCATAATCAATATTCTATATATAGTCATGGTATATCTTCCAACACGTTCACCATAGTCAATATTATATATATAGTCATGGTATATCTTCCAACACGTTCACCATAGTCAATATTCTATATATAGTCATGGGATATCTTCCAACAAGTTCACCATAGTCAATATTCTATATATAGTCATGGTATATCTTCCAACACGTTCACCATAGTCAATATTCTATATATAGTCATGGTATATCTTCCAACAAGTTCACCATAGTCAATATTCTATATATAGTCATGGTATATCTTCCAACACGTTCACCATAGTCAATATTCTATATATAGTCATTGGATATCTTCCAACAAGTTCACCATAGTCAATATTCTATATATAGTCATGGGATATCTTCCAACACGTTCACCATAGTCAATATTCTATATATAGTCATGGTATATCTTCCAACACGTTCACCATAGTCAATATTCTATATATAGTCATGGTATATCTATCAACACGTTCACCATAGTCAATATTCTATATATAGTCATGGGATATCTTCTAACAAGTTCACCATAGTCTTTATTCTATATATATAGTCATGGGATATCTTCAAACAAGTTCACCATAGTCAATATTCTATATAATAGTAATGTGATATCTTCCAACAAGTTCACCATAGTCAATATTCTATATATAGTCATGGGATATCTTCCAACAAGTTCACCATGGTCAATATTCTATATAATAGTCATGGGATATCTTCCAACAAGTTCACCATAGTCAATATTCTATATATTGTCATGGGATATCTTCCAACAAGTTCACCATAGTCAATATTATATATATAGTCACGGGATATCTTCCATCAAGTTCACCATAGTCAATATTCTATATAATAGTCATGGGATATCTTCTAACATGTTCACCATAGCATAGTCTTTATTCTATATATAGTCATGGGATATCTTCAAACAAGTTCACCATAGTCAATATTCTATATAATAGTCATGGGATATCTTCCAACAAGTTCACCATAGTCAATATTCTATATATAGTCATGGGATATCTTCCAATTTTCCCATATAGGCAGTCTTAGTTTGTAGATGTTTTGACATGACTATGTTCTTAAGAATTTGCAATGCTCCATCTCAATATATTTGATTCATGGTTACCCCAGAAGGTGGCATTATAGTTAAGTATTGATCCAACTAGCCTATCAAATAGTCTGTATTTATCCGATGTGGTTAATTCAAGTTGGTTAACTACACTATACAAATTATGTATTGCAAATGATGAGTGTTGTGCTAGTCTCTTTTGGGTCAAAGACATGTTCTTAAATATGTGAGTTCCAAGGTATTTAAATGACTCAACTATTTCTAGTACGATACATAGTCACTTGACATGTTGTGGTGACAGTGAGGACCATATGGGCGTCAATATGAGCGTTCGTGGATATGCACATTGTGCTAATAGTGTGTTGTATAATGATGCTGCATCTGTTTTTGAGGTTTTAGCTCCAGATAAGTCCTGCGATATGTAATGTAGGCTCCAGGACTGTAGCACCTACGAGATCCAAACTGGACGATTCTGATTTTGTGGATAAACTTTGTAATAATGATATGCATGTAATTGTTTTGTGCGAGACCAAGAATAATGCAAATTCTGATATAGAAATGGTGGTTATAAATCTTAAAATATGTACAGGAAATTGATGTGGCATTGCCATATTTTGATTTTTAATTTGATAATATTGTATTGCTGTATATATGTATGTAACACATGTAAAACAAACTACAAATGCATCATTAGCAAATGGGTTGGGCAACATTAGTGATTGGCCCTCCCCATAGAAGTGATTTGAACACTACCTAATTTAAATGTCTTAAGTAAATCTGAAACATGCAGTTTACAAGATGTAATATATGTAGTATTTGTCTTGAAATATATGTACTAGTCTGCACAATCCACTGTCCAGTTTCCCCACGAAATGCACCCCAGGACCAAGACTTTCGCAAATAAGAAATCGAAAAGGATTGAAGAGTTGCTAACCCAAAAAGGATACACACACACTTAATATAAATGAATTATTTAAATGTTAAATCGATTTGTTTGTTTAATATCGATTTGTTTGTTTAATATATGTATGTACTGCTGTGAAAATTACAATGTTGTCTTCATATTTCAAAGACTCTTTACCTAATACTAATAATATATTACCATCAAGTGCATGATAAACGCAAGTTTCGTGAAATAAAACAAGTCATGGCGCATCATATTTATTACATTGACAGAAAAAGTGTGCAGTAGCTGAGGGTAGTGCCAAATAGAAAATGCCGCGGTACCATACGCGGTACATTAAACATTTCTTTTAATATCGACTTAAATATACTTAGAGAATTCGAGTTGCGTAAATCAAGCTGAGGGTAGAAATGAGTTACTATATAATTAGGATCGATGTGCAATTGTAAGATAATTGTAGTTGTTTGCAGAGGATAATCGGTAGTTTCGGCCATACTTCGCGTAGGAAATTTAGTTTGTAAATATTCGGGGAGAATGTCATTCTTAGCTTTGTATACTATTACAAGTTTTTGAATTGTCCCTCGGTCTGATAATGATACCCAACCTATTTCTTGTATTAGAAATTCTATAGACACAGACCTAGTTAACCCGGTGACTATATTGTAATCGTCCTAATGATTGTGTTTCGAATACCGTACATCCGTCCCACACTATAGATGCATATTCCAAGTTTGGTCTCATAAGATATGTAAATTTAAGTATGAATTTAAGAGCTCGAATTGAACTTAATACTTTAGACGTTGAAAGAGTTAAGTTATTGATATGTTCGTGCCATTTAAGATCGGATGTGAATGTGATACCTAAATGTTTATGATGATCGAAAAAATCAAGTTGAATGTCATAGAAGGACAAATAGGGTTTACCAATATGATATTATGAGAATCACATACATTCAGTTTTATTAGGGTTAACATTTACGAGCAACCCCTTAGACCAATCATTAATGTTTCTAAAGTTTCAATACAAGTCATATCGTTAGACGAAATGGCAAGTGAACTATCGCCTGCGAATAGTCTTGTTACTATAAGTAGATGTTCTGCTACACATATATTGAAGTTTCTGATTCTACAAAGACATACTGTTTCCGATTAGACAAATAGTCGCTTAACCATTAGATACGTTCGTTGTTAATTCCATATTACTTCAGTTTAAACAAGAGATCACGGTGCCAAACTATGTCGAAAGCCTTAGAGATATCACAGAAAACTGTGCATGTTGTTTGTTTGTGTATTTGTTTGTTTTCTAAATATTCACAGAGTTGATGATAAATGTCCAGCAGTTAGTATACGGTTGAGTGTCCGGATAAATACCATGATTGTAATGAATATATCGAATTTTTGGAGTACAATTGATTATACATGTGTGTAAATATTATTGTTTCCATACAGTTGGTCTGTAATTAGATGGGGTGTTCCTACTACATTTCTTAAAAAGAGGCATAACCTTCGCATATGTCCATGCGTTTGGAAAAACACCGTCACGAATTGACTCATTAAATAAAATGCATAGATAACTGTTTATTGAGTGACGTGTTTCTTTACGCATGCGATGGCTTTATCTTTGGGTGGAACATTCACCCTCATATAACGTTGTTAATGTAAATTTGTTTGATATTATACAACAATGCATAATAATATACATTTCATTCCCAATGACGTTTGTTTTTAACGGGTGATTTGAATATACGTGTCAGTACCAGGCGCGAGTGCATTTGTACTAACGGTATATGATCGTCTTATCACATTTCTAGACGATGCTAGCTATTTCCCCGCTACTCAGTTTAACAGGGCATATATGGATTCAACGTGTAATTATCATGGTTAAGCTTATTATATCTGTGAAAGAAAAAACATCTTTTCGGATTGCAAATAGGAGAATTGGTCACGATTGTAATGGAGAGTTAACATATATTAGCCATATATGATCTAGCGTTATTGACTATTTATTAGTGAATAAAATATATTGCAATTGTATTAATATTTTAGAGTTGACACATTTTATTTAATGGGCTGATATAGTTTATCCATAATGTTTAGTAGGCAAACACATACATAATAATTATAATGTAGTTGTTGGGATCCTCTATGTCCCCATCTTTAAAAATGGCCGTACTATAATTTCCTCGCCCCATATCTTGGGATACTGTCCCCTGTTTAAACGTCTATTGAATAGCCTTATCAAAATTGAGAAAAATGTTATGAAATGCACATTTCAATATTTCTGAGTTCAGATTATCAAAACCTGGACCATTATTTTTGTTGACAATACAGCAGATTGTATTTCATTATAACTAATTTCTTTATCTCAGAATTCATCAGAGATATACTGACCCACACTGTTTATGTTATTTACAACTGGCTCTTGGCCGTATAAATTGTTAAAATGGTTAAATAAGTCATCAACAGATAAATTGTCGGCACTTTTTTTGTACTGTTGTTTGATTGTATTCCAAAATTGCCTATGCATTACTTTAGCCATATCTCGCAATTCCAATATGTTCTTCTCTCTATGTCTATAAATTGCTTTGCGATTTATTTTATTGTAGACATTGTTTACATTGATAAATCCATACCTAGTTTCGTCAGTCGTGTACCGTAGTGTACTGTATGTCTAGCTGTTATAGTTAGCTTTCACGTAGCATAGCACTCAGCATTAAATAACACTTTTTATTGACAATGGTGCAATTTAATATTATGTTAGCATAATTATTAAAGCAGCATTACATCGTATGACATAACATATTTGAAAAATTCAAATTTTACGTATGGGTAGCAATGCTGCAACACATTCTTATATTATAATTTGTATAATTATGTTCAATTAGTAAACATTGTTTTTTTGCAATAAAACAAACTCGAAACCGAAAGTAGGACTTTCCGAGTCGATCAGGTCACGAGCATTTGTTTACACTCGGAACTGGATGTACATTCGGGATGAATCGTCCGCCTTCGGCAATGATAAAAAAAATGTCGAGTTTTGCCGTCAGATTGAACGATTACAGTAAGTTGAAACGGACTCAGTTATTATTACAATGTATCTCAAATGATGTAAATGTCATTGGATTTTAATTGGAAACCGTGAAAAATGTTTCATATGCCGAATAAGTATTAAATTAATGTGAAACCACTTCAGAAATTGTCATTGGGGCTCACATGGGATATTTTTAACATAATTTTCATAAATCATTATAAAGAAAATATATCGTTTCTCACGATTGTTTTGCAGAATGCGAGCATCAAGAATGTGGACAATCTTATCTTTATTAATTAATAGCTTCGTGGGGGGGAGGAGGGGGCGGGGAATGCTTACATATCCTGTTTTTTATTTTAGCTCAATTGCGAAACAAGTTCTTAAACTTATATTAATCACTCTCGAGACCTCATTCTTGATGGAATCCATCGCCAGGAGGTAGAGAAAAGAGGCAACGTGGAATTTAAATGCCTTGCCTAAGGGCATAATGTAACAGCTCCAGCGGGGCTCGAACTCCGGACCTTTCGTCCGTGTGAAAGCATCACATTTGAAATTGAACGGTCCCAAATGTCATTGAGCAAGGCACCTTACACACATGGCTTAGTACTGTTTAACCGCTTAAGTCGGCTAAGCCTGTCCAGGACAACACAATAGGCCCACAAGGGGTTTGACATTAATGGAACATACATACGTGGTTTGTTTTGGAAAATGTCGCACTTGCCCGGGATTCATACATGGATTACCAATATAATATTACTAAGGCGACCATAGGTGAGAACTGTGTTGCCCGGTACCGAACCGAGTTGACCACAGCTGGCACAAGCTACATTGAATATATACAACATGGTCTATAAACGTGTATAAATGTGAATGCTTAAATTTTAAAGGAAGAATTAGAATGAACAGAATTGCAATAAATGTAATTCAGTGGCAATCAATGATTTTCTGCCACTCATTCTAAATGCAACTACATGCAAATTGTACAAGACTTAGTATATACATATTACATGTCTATTGTTGCAACCGTATATAATAATGAACATGTATTATTTACTTTTCACAGCCATTATAGTAAAAAGACGGAGAAGAGCCGGGCAGGGAGGTAAAAGTGCAGAGGGGTTGTGGTAGGGGTGGCAGAGAGGAAGTTCTAGGAGTAGAAGCATAGGAAGAGGTAATTATGAATGTTCCATTTATTTCGAAGAAAAACCTTGCAGGACCTAGACATGTTTTTCTGGGCAAGCTTGATCGACATAAGCGATTAACCAGTACATATCACTGTGTATGAGGGAGCCTTGCTCAATGACACTATATTTGTTCCGTGACCGAGTATCGAACCTGGTACCCTTCAGGCATTCTATTCTAAATATGGCGCTCTACCATGGGTGTCACACAATTAAATACACATTCCAGCTTTATGTCTTATAACTAACAACTAACATATCTTGACATCTAAACCATCAAAACATTAGTAGCAACATAGCTTTTTGTTGTTTTTGCAATATCTTTGATGATGTTTGATTTGCACACATACATGGCTCTTATAATACAGTGTTGTGCGCAAGATGTAGTCCTTTTAGAGGTACATTTGCTCATTCGGATGCGTATCAATGGTATAAAAAGTGTTCATCACTGAATCATGGATGTCACACAGGGTCACGTCACACATACAGTGAGTGACGCACCATCACAATGAAGTTACATTGGAAAAAAGAGAAGGATATATTTGTTTAAAATGTTTTAATAAGATACTGTATTTTTTTCTTAATGGTATTCTGTCTGTTTATATATGTAACACATAGAAAATTCATTACATTTACAGATTGTCATTGAGCACATTGGTGTTGAGAAGTTGCAGAATCTGGTACTCAATCTCCACCACTATAACCAGGACCTCTAACCAGCTGTTAGTACACACTATTGGTGCAGGTGTGGACATTGCAATGAGATGGGGGCAGACTTGAACAAATAGTGTGGATGTCTGCCCAGCAACTGCATTTCAATGCGCAAGGTAAGAATATATTCCAGTCATATATAGATTATCAGTCAAATTTGACTGGTCCAATGCAAGTCATAACTATTTGGATGATATTTGCATCACTTAAAGTGTTACAAGTGGAAGTTGATTGTGTGTGTGTTTTATGGATATTTAACATCGCTACCGGTTGCCCATATGAGCTACACCTCTTGAAGAGATTAGTGATTTTAGTGGATTGTGCAATGATACATACAGAGACGCATTCCAGTGTCCTCTGCCTCGTTTACGTACACGGTTTAGAGTGTTATCCGAAAGACTATGATGTGAATCATTTTAGTATGGTATAGTGGTGAGCTTAACCTGCGTGTTAACCACTGGACCGCTACATAATTGAAGTTGATTCTGATCACAAATTAGTATTCATTTGTTTATAAGCAATCTCACGTATATAGTTGGCTGTCCGATTGGCGCAGTGGTTAATGCGCTCGCTTCTCACAAATGCAACCAGAGTTCGATCATCCTCACACTTGGAGAGATGTGAGATGGTACGGTGGTCAACATATCAGACAAGTGGGTTTTCTCCGGGTACTCCGGTTTCCTCCGACAGGAATTACCACAAATACTATGTCATCCACTCCAACAAGAGTGATTAATATAAGATGTTACAGCTTATTTCCCAGTCATTGTTAAATAAATAAAGTTTAAACTTAACCTCATACAGTTGTCACAGGTGAGCGATTCCATTGGACATCAGTGATATACCTCATCCCCCCTCCCTTATGTCATAATGTTAATTGACGAAACTTCAACATTTTAAAAATCATCTTTAATATCAGAAACCATAATTCTCAGATAATGTGGCTAGTGGATATGTGTACTAGCAGTGTTGCAACTATAACCATTCAGTGGGCGACCTGTTAAACTAGCTTTAAATATAATAAAAATAGTGTATAGTGTAACGTATTGTTTATTTTAATGTCACCCCTATTGAAAGGGCCAGCCATTTCTGTCGAGGTTCAAATATTCGACCTCCCGCTACATATGTGGACGGACGCCTTAACCACTAGGCCACGGAGAATATGCAAAAGTTCCAGATACTGTGTTTGTATAACCCTTTGAACTCTGGTGAGCACACTGAGGCCTTCACAAGTTCATGGTGCTCTTGTTTAAATTAACTTGCATCATATATATTACTAACCTCAAATGTCACTAATACATTCAGACTTTTATGATAATTTACTCTCGTTTCAGATTGAACGGTTGGTCCTAGACGGACAGGTTCTGACAGTGTCTTCGGTACTACATGGAAATGTTGGGACGCAATGGAATATACATGGAAATGTTGGGACGCAATGGAACAAACTAATAACCAAATAAATTTGATGTTATGGATCTTAATGAAATGAATTGCTGTTTAATCATCTGGAATAAAAATGCATTAAATGACAATTGTTCTCTTACATTTCTTTGTTTCAAATAAAGTTTTAGTTTGAGGGGGAGATAAGTTACAGTCAGTAATCCTCGAATCATGTTGAGTCGGCACAGTTTGTTCTGTCCGTTTTTGTTCACTGCATAGTGTGTGGATATGATTGGCATTATCGCATATATATCCATACTACTTCGGTTCTTTCACAGCATAATGTGTCCAGTTGTTGCTATATTCTTCATAGCCTGTAAATAAAATACAATATCAATAATACTGGTACTAAGCCAAACTAGAACCAGTTTACCCTGACAAACCAGACAATGGTTAACATTATCGTCAAACTACTGATCTGGCTTTGTACGAAGCAAATGTTGTGTAAATGTGTTATCACACAATTCAGTATTGTAAGCTGGCCTAGTTTTACACAATGATCCCATTTTAACTCGGAAGTTTATATGAAGCTATTGACAGAATGCTACATCCACTATCTGTCTGCAACAGCCACTATATCTCCGTGGTGGTGTCCAATTATATCAGGTTGGTGGTTTTACCAGGTGCAGTAATAATACTGCTCAGAGGGCACCTGTATACATAAGCTGTTATGCTGTCGGTAATATACACATTTCAGAATGACCATAAAATCTAGATCTATAAAACTAGGGAATAGCACTTGGATTGCTGGTATTTGACAACAGATTAGCATGGCCCCGATTCGACACAGTCAAACGCATAGTATTGTTTATTTGACAGTTCATACGATGTTTCCTACTATAGAAATCATTTGGAGTGGACCCGTCGCTAATAACACAAGACATTTGACCGAATTCACACAAATGATACACCAGCAAACATCCACAAAGTCTATCAACATATTTTTGAGATACCCTGTCCCCAGACAGACGTAGCTATAAACATTAGCACCCATTCCTATTACATGGTTAATTATTGATTGATGGAAAAAACAAATTACATTCTCCAAGTAATATGAACATTTCTTTAGGTGGTGGCATATTCACGACACTTTGAGGAGGGTTATATAGTGTCCAAAGTATCGGTATACAGTCAATAGAATAAACTATTACATGGTCATTCAGGCATTATAAATATATACATGTTTATATAATAATAATAATAAATTAAATAAGGTGTGAGAATCTGGTCTATTAAAATAAAATAATTAATATGCGACACAGCTGCTTTAGTGTAGATTCAATGTATTAATGAAGTTACCTTATGAATGATCTCTCCGTTATTCAATATTGTGGTGTTTCCGTCCTCGTTCATCTTGTGGACACTCGACAGTACCCTGATGCCTGACATGTCTTCAATAATACACAGTTCTGATCTAATTATGCAACAAGAATGACACATATCCATAACAATTCTTAATTTTAGCTGGGTTTAGTTATTTCATCATTAGTTTAATTGATCTCGCTGCCTCATCCCCTTAATGGAACACATTGTCACGAGGAAGAGGCCGTGTTGATTTAAACGGCTTCACTACACACATCATCGCTATGGTTCTGGTGGGGCCCAAACTCACACCATTATGATATATTATTAAAACCTTTCAAATTACATGTGAAAGGTTTATGTCTTTCTAAATCCTCCCCATTTGCCCCACGTTGTCTGTTTTAATTGAATTACTTGATATGTCGATTCATAACCACTGTTGTATAGGTTCCCGCAAGGGGTTTGACATTAATGGGACATACATACACTTCTGTCATGTTCAACGTGCTTTTCTACATCCGCTATGTCACGCATGCGCGTTGCGTGTGTTTACATTTTGGTTTGTTGATAAACAGTGCGTATTTACGTTTTGGTGTTTGTAAACAAATTCGCGTATACGACGGTTTAAATTTATTGGAATTTTATCGTTTCTGAGCGACTATTTCGATTTTTGTAAACACACACCCATTAGTATTTATATTTTACCCAAAACATCCTTTATTACGATGTAATGCTGCTATCAGAACGCTCGTTTCAACGCGAACTGCGCCGCTTGTGAAATTTTCAAAACAAATTGAAAAATTCTCCGAAATCTCTTTTTGACGTACATTTTTGCCGAATAAACCTACACGTTAGTGGAAACACATTTTATTGATAATGTTATTCACTGTTAAAACTCTCCCGTCGAAGATTTTTTGTTGTTGCAACCCGTGTCCTAGTATGGAAATGTGACCTGCTATGGCCAATGTCTGTGGCAATTGTTTGCAAAGTATACATACACGCAGCTTAAAGTTGTGTTTTATTTGAAGAACAATATAAAGAATCGTGATAGGCGTTATATTTGGACAGATTTGTACAAAATTGTTTCAGATAGGGCCATTTTACTGATCGATGCGAAATCTGACATCCCACAGAGTAGAATCCCTGTACTTAAATATATATACTAGTACCCCCAAACGTGCCGAATCCCTGTGGCACGAACCGGTGTGAAAATTAGCAGGTGCCCCTGAGCAAATAAGAACGGGCGCTCAGGAATGTGCACTGACTGACCTCTGCAAATGTAAACAAACAATTGAGAATTTTACGTTCACGCTGAACGAGATATGGCAGGTGCCCGTTTACCTTGTATAGTGCACAGCAGTATCGAGGTTGCTATGAATATTAAAATTCATGGACTATCTTAATATGTATCTGTACTAAGATATTTGGTTGATTGATCCCAAGTACATATAGTTACTACCAGTCATACAGATATATAACTGGTAGTAAAATATCTTCCATAGTTATGGGAAATGTTAACAGGATAGAGAATTTCACATATCACAAACGACTAAACCATTAGAGGTATCAGCCTACTATGATGTTTGGTCAACCTTTTTAACATATGTAAGTATCACCAAACTAAACCATCATGGGTTGCCCCTATACATATTTACATAAAACTAATTACATAGTAGGTTGTACAATGTGTGAGATGTGTACCCAAACAAAATATTTTTTACCCCCCACTATATGCCCCCGTGTACTAGGATCATAAACATTACATCTAAAATAGGCGACTGAACCCCTGCGTGACAGCGTTTAAAAATAACATAGTAAAATACACTTCCGTACAAACAACGGTCACCTTAGTAGGGTCTTTAAAATTACATTTTAAGCATAAACAAGAAAAGCTATGACAACAATTGTTGCCATAACAATACTCATCTGCTATAAATAACGATGTAGGGGTTAGAGAATGGAGGTATATATTAGCAAGACATCTCAACCCCCCACCCCCATATTTAAAAGTCGCCATCGCATAAATGCATTTGGGCGACTAAGTTTTCTAAAACGTTTAAAATAAACATCATCTAAAAGTGATGAGCCTGACCCTCTCAATATCAAATCTTTCAGATGGGACTATAAACGAGAGACTCGTCTCGTTGCTATACAACAGGCATATAAAACAACTAACGTGTGGATACTAATAATTAGGTGGATCTGTAGTCCAGTGGTAACACGTTGGACTGGTAATCCAGGGACCACAGGTTCGATCCCCCGTCTGACCATAATAAAATTAACAGTCTTTCATATGTGACGTTAAACCGAGGTCTTGTGTCGGTGCTTTACACTGTGCACGTAAAAGAACCAGAGGAGGCTCTGGAATGGGTTTCTGTCTGTATCATTGCACTATCCTCCAACATCTAAAATGACTAATCTCTTCAGGAGGCGTCGCTCATATGGGCAACCGCTAACGACGATAAATAAACGTAAAACACACACTATTTATACTAAGAATAACTATGCATGGTTTACTGTTAAGCACGAGAAACGACAATATAGCAAAGATGTCGACAGTGTTTTAGAAAAGGGTTGTTGCACTGACTACATGCATATAAACAAGGTTAGCTAAAGAATGTCTTTAAATCTTAATGTATATTCAATATGCTAGGTCACTTGCATAAGTGGTGACGGGTGGTAGTGGAAACCTACATTTGTATATTCGACCTGTAAATAGGGATGAAAAGGTTAGACAAGAAAGTAGCAGTAAATGGAAATTAAAAATTGGGAAGCAGTGGTTAGGTAAAATACATTAAGACATAAAAAAATATATATTGACAAAATGTTGCTACCAAGTCATTTTGTCCTTGTAATTTCTATAGTCAACAGTGTTATCATATGTGACCTGGGTTGGGGATTTGCGTCAGGGTATCACTTAATAACAAGATTAAGAAATAAACATGTTTAATGCAAGTAAAATACTACAAATATCATCATAGTACATGACAGCAATGTTTCTACACAGATATTCAAAAAGATGCAAATCATAAAACATTGATGAACACAATTTATATACATGTAGTCTAAATACATATACTGAGTCAAAAAAGAAACGATACATGGTGTTTATGTGTCTATAATTTCAACATTTATTAAGAAAATTCTTTGAAAATACATAAGATGATAGTCCAACATGTTTGAAAGAGGAGCACATAAAGCATAATGAGCCTCTGAAACTGTCTGCTGCGTGATGACGTAATTCGTCGGACAGGGGTCTAATGGAGTTGTCACACAGACGTCAATACCGAGTATGGGCACCATTTGCGTCTCTCACTGCAATGCACCACCGTCGCATCGAACGGAAGAGTGTCTGAATCTCTTGCTGGTCAATATTTGTCCACTCCTGACGCAAAACATCCCTCAGTTGGTTTAACGTTACCGGCTGACGTCGTCTGACGCGGCGGTCTAACGTATCCCACAAATGTTCTATGGGTGACAAGTCTGGTGACAAAGCAGGCCACGGCAGGGTTTCAATATTGTTCTGCTCCAATAATGTGGTGGAAATCCGAGCAGTATGACACCTGGCGTTGTCCTGTTGGAACAGTGTGACGTTTCTGTTGGCGTTAAAGAACGGCACAACAACTGGCGCAAGGATCTCATCACAGTACCGCTGGGCGTTTAGGTTCCCGTCCACCACTAACAGTTCAGTGCGACTGCCGAAGGTGATACCGCCCCACGCCATAACGCTTCCGCCCCCGAACAGATCGACCTGACGTACACATGCGTCGGCGTAACGTTCACCGCGTCTGCGATATACCCGCTCTCTGCCATCCGCTCGACGCAAACAGAACCGCGATTCATCGCTAAACATCACCGAATTCCACTGTAACCGAGTCCAGCGAGCACGTTCCGTCGTCCATTCCCGCCGTACGTCACGGTGACGTCGTGTCAGGATGGGTCCAACGTATGGCCGATAGGCACGAATGCCACGTTCACCGAGCCGGTTCCTGACTGTTTGTGCACTGATGCGATTGTTGGTCATCCCAGGAGTAACGGCAGCTGTGTGCGTAGCAGGTAGGAACCGGTCACGTAAATGTGACGTCCGAATGTGACGGTCCTGTTCACGCGTCGTCACACGTGGTCGACCAGATCTTGGACGGTCGTCCACCGATCCATGTGTTCGATAACGTCGAAGTAGACGTGTTATCGTGATCCGCGTAACCCCGAGTCGATTTGCGACGTCACGCTGACGTAAACCGCCGTCAATCATGCCAATGGCACGCATTCTCTGATTGCGGTTTAGCCTAGGCATTTTGTTAGAGGTAACAATGGGTATGTAAGGTGTTTTTCCTCGATGATAATGCAATACCAGTACAATAAACCGGTTTTCCGATTTGTACATGTGCAGGAAGTTGTCTTTGTTGAGGAGCACGTGCAAATCGGAAATTCGGCGTTCCAGGATTATCGGGTGTTTATTTACCTGTGTTTATGGTTGGCTGACGTTGCAATAAGATACCCGGTACTGATACGTAATAATATATTAAACCTTTCTATGGTTTTATCCGTTTTACGTCATTTTTAGTTTGGTATCGTTTCTTTTTTGACTCAGTATATATACATGCAATTGCATAAGAAATTATACATTTCTAACAACTTGAGCAAATATTTATGATGTTTATTTACAATAAAGTGGACCACGATGGCCCTACACACAAGGGTGTCATGCAACAACTATGAATATCATTGTATTGTACATTGATCAATCTTACTAAATGTTGGTGGTAGATTTTCCGAAAAATTTGTAATATTTTGAGATGGAAGAATGTGTACCATGATGACAAGTAAATACTAAATCATAAATGGTGACTATAGACCCTATGGTTGCTGAGGAGAAGAATCTTGAACATGTTCATTGTGACGACGTCGGACAGACGGTAACCATATATGTAGTTTCTTCAACACTTGCTGAAGTTTTTCAGGATTTACGCATCTATAAAGTACATAAGGGGATGCTATATTGTGATATCCGCTTTAAACATCGAAAAAAGGTTATTAACGGAAATAAACTAATGATCGAAAATGGATTTTGAACATTGTGCGTAATTTCCACTTGTTTAAATTACACGGGCAATTTTAATCTAAATCAACAATATATATCCGGAAAAGCTTTGAAAGCACTGAATTATTTGACTTCTAATTGTAAGAAATACAAACTTAAACCGAAAACGTTATGTCAGCTATTCGATGCTTTTGTTGGTTCAATATTAAACTATTCATCGGAAATTTGGGGCTTTACAAAATCTAAAGAAATAGAGCGAATACATTTAAAGTTTTGTAAACAAATACTAAATGTTAGAACCACTACTTGTAATGCAGCTGTTTATGGTGAGCTTGGGCGATATTCTCTATACATATCAAGCTACATACGTATAATTAAATATTGGCTTAAAGTTTTCAACTCGGAAAATATTATACTTCAACGATTATATGCACAATTATTGTCTGATTGTAATAATGGTTATGATAATTGGTTGACACATGTTAAACAATTACTAGACGAATATGGTTTTTCACATATCTGGAATAACCCATGTAATATCAATGTTAATCATTTCTTATGTATATTTAAGCAACGGGTTATTGATTGTTTCATACAAACTTGGATTACTAATAAGTCATCTAGTAATGTACTCGAATTGTATAATAATTGTAAACATGATTTTAGCTATGAAACATACTTGGATATACAGTCAAAATTGCTCAAGCGACCACATGTATTAAGCGACCTTTGTCTTATGCGACCATTTTGAAACCCCCCCGAGCGATTTCACACTATAAATCTATTGTATTAAGCGACTTTTGTCTTACGCGACCAACGACCACCTATTTTCGGCCGTAATTACCTAAAGTTTTTCATTAAGCGACCATAAGTAGTGTTGAAATTAGAAATTCAAAACAGAAATCAAGAGACTATTAAATGTGTCGTCTGCTGGTTATGTATATTGAAGAGGCAATAAATTTGACAAGTAATCATGATACGTGCCAATCAGTCAATTTTCGCACATTTATGCCCCAATTTCCGTTTGAGTCATTGTTGTAAAAACAAATGTAGGGGATTATCGGCGCACAATGACCAGTTACGAGTTCTTTATAGTGAAGTCACAGACATATTGTCCCAAGTGTGCAAATCTCATAATTGGGCAATAATTGATTCAAATAGTCGACAATTTGTTCTTAGTGTCGCATTTTTAGTTTTATTGGGTCACAGCATATGGATTGTCCCATTGCACCGGTCGGAAATTCAGCCAACGAATGTCAATTTTATATGTACGTTTTGATTTAAATGAATGTAAATGCATTATTGTTGTAATTTTCTGGCTTACATTTTTGTTTAGACAATTGATAATCTCGGATATCACACCATTGTCACGCCTTATTATATATTTTGAATCTAAATACGCAATAGGTTACAAAATTGATTCGTCCTCAAAATGTTTCGTACTCGAAAATTGATTCGTCCTTAAAATGTTTCATACTCGTAATATCATAAATAAGACCATGTCAATTCTGCCCTTTTGAGTACAGGCAACATATTAGCAGCAATCAATAAGGTGTTTGATCTACAGTATCCATATCGTGCAGGTGTCGCAATTAGCAGCAATCAACAAGAAAAATACAAGCAAATATTACTATAAAAAGTTTTCTTTATTTTATGATGATATATGTAACATATATACATGTATATGATGTTGATATCAATATAGACACTGTAGTGTCCACCCAAACAAAAGTCTAGTACATGTCTCCGACTCTGGGAAATTGTCCGTTCAGTCACTTTGTATTAAGAGACCGTTTCATTAAGAGACCACTTTTGTCAATTCCCTTGGGCGGTCTCTTAATACAAGTTTGACTGTATTACCTTCCAACTTAAGATTATTTATAACCCGAATAAGGACTTCTGCCCATTCACTTAGAATCCATACTGGTAGATTCTCTAACAATAGAATACAGAGAAATGAGCGTTATTGTCAATGTTGTAATGTTAGAGATATTGAAGATGAGTATCACTTTATTTTAATTTGTCCGTGTTACTCATATTTGAGGAAAGTACTTATTAAAAAATACTACTACACGAGACCAAGTATGTATAAATTGTGTTCTTTAATGAACAGTGATAATAGAAAGGTTTTATTAAGCTTGGCTCGATTTATTAAGAATGCTTTACACCATAGGAACTCAATATTGAACGCTTTGTCTTCTTAATTACACAAAACAACTAACTAGAATTATCATCCTCTATTTTAAATTATATTACAGTAGCTATACGATAGCTTTATTGATCACTTGTTTATTTATATGTAATTATATGTATATATTATGACTATGTACTTATGTATACGTCATGAATAAACTTATGTTCTGTTCTGTTCTGTCTGTTTTCCATAGAAACTACCGCCAAACAGGTCAAGTGGTTGGGAAATATTTCTCCATAATTTAAATATGTAATTAATTGATGGTTGTTTGGGTCAGGCAGTCAGTGATTAAGCTTGGCTGAAATCTTGGGAAGAAGTCACTTATTCCCAACTTCTTCTCACTATTCATACAGTTAGAAATTTGAAAATTTACAGAGAAATATAACTTCAACTACTGTGTTCAAGAATGTATGTTTAAATGTTAAACCAAATTGACCTGCATAGTCTACAGTAAATAAATATGTTATTGCTCTCTATCATGACATGTATTTCACTAATATTCCAACACATTCAAGAAACTGTATTGAGTGTTTTCCATAAATCACAATGAATGGTACCATGATCATGTTATTATTTTGCTATGTCTCATCACAGACAACCACTATGACACATTTGACTGTTCACATACGGAACGATACAGTACAACCGAACATCTGTGACCATCTGCAGCAAATATGTATTCCTGCAAAACACAATATATAAATTCTTGTTATTGTATATACAGGCTCACCAGCTGTAGATTGCTGTAATTGACATTGGCTTGCTGGCATTAGTGTCAAGATCACTGGAATTCAAAAATAAATGCAGGAACAAAAATATAAGTTTTGGTATTATAATTTTTAGTGGCTTTACTGCGAGTACATGTGTGCACTACAATAACGTGGGTTCTTGGAAACATGATCTGATCGGACAAATCTATACTGTAGACCAATATCCGAGTTTGTTGAATGCTAGACTTCATGTGTATTTCCAGGATCCTATCTACATGTTCCTGGTACTTGCAAAAATAATCCGCCATATTGGAAATCTTAAAATCATCAAAGATTATGGGAATTATAATAGAAATAGTAAATGAATTTAAAATGGTAGACATATTGAATGGCAATTGGCAGTTTCGTGGAATCAAGTATAAGTTTTGAGAAGCGACTAAGAAAAAACGGCAGACAAGACAAGCAAAGAACATGGTATCAATTGTGAGAACAAGTTGTCAATAAATCACAAAGTTGTGATAAACTTCAGGCAAACATGGAGATGACAATTTTGTAATTGCTACAATCAACATGACCTATCCCACATCATGGCATAGTGTGGGGCCGTTACCTTTCAGGATGATCATTACCTTGTGAACCATACCATATCACTGATCAGTCAATTGTAATCCTCTTCAATTGTAAACTCTCCTCCCCATCACATACAATTGTAAATGCTACGACATGTTCCAAAATGATAAAACATTCTCAACTCTCAAGATGAATATCAAGCATTTTTGATTGGCTGATTCTAAACCTAACACAGAATTTGAAAATAGTTTTATAATCCTGGACGTACTATTTTTATGTGTGAATCTACATAATTTATTTTATGCAGCAGTGCTTATTCGAAAGTGGTGACAACGGCAGGAACTTCAGGTTTATTGTTTGTCACTCTATTTGTGAATTCGAATTATCTTCGCCGCATACTAACTTTTGTGATCTCAAAAATCTCAGACATTGGCACAATTCAATTATGGCAGGCTTGTATATACAAGGACTGAAACTAAATGTCATGTCGATCCATTGCATATTAATGACAATTTCTTCATATTATCATCAACATATGTAATCTGAGTTTCACTACAAACTGTTTTGGCACCCTAGAAACCATAGGCACCGATTACAGGCCATGCTATTGTGATATTAATAGTTTAACACTGGTCAGACAAATGATTAAAATGCATACAAAATCTGATGTGTCTGACATGAGGAGTATTTCTCACTAGGGTTTCAACAGTTACACGTGTAAAAGAAGCTGTGTAGTGTAATGGCAATACAAGTGTACTAATTGAGTAACCGTGTACACTATCTTAATTGATGACGTCGTATAATGAAGCTTAGTGACGTAATAAAATCATAGCATCGACCGTTTCACTGAATTTTGTGAGACCTAGTACATGTCATGGAGAATAAACAAAGTGTAAACGACGGCATGCCGTGTACAAAGGAATGTGTACACGTTTACACAAATCTGTACACGTGGCAGCCCTATTTCTCACACATACATGTATCAACATTACCCGACATGCCTGAAACACGCTCAGCACATCATCTCGAGCAACATACATGTCAAGTGATTATAGGATTCCTCCAGCGGTTCAAGAGATTTGAGAGGACACAAATTTGTGACGGGCAGACGGATACCATTCCGCGTGTTAAATATACAGAGATGCTACTAACAAAGGGTATTAAATAATGAAAATAAAATTACAGAGAATGTAGAAGTGGAATTCGCAGTTACAATTGTGCCATTAGGCAAGGCACTTAAATTTCACATAATTATTGTCTTTATCTGCCTTGTGGCGATGGACTAACCCTTTCCTTCATAGAGATTTAGGTTAGTATACTATTATATCTCCATTCAAATGACAGCCATTTAGTTATAGTGCAGTGGATAAGTAGTCACCATATATATCCCAACACCATAGATATTACTGGGAAAACATGAGATTCTGGCCTGCATTATGAACATTGGTTTGGCTACTACATTGTCAATGTATGGCATCAAGAGGTGCTTCTATGAGGTAAAGGGTTAATATAAGTTGTAGGAACTTGTTTCGCAATCAAGTTAAACAAAATTTGTATAAACTAAAAGTGGATTGTTTTGGCAAATACTTACACCATGATGAAATCCAAGGAATGCCATTGAGCTTGAATCTGTAACTTAACATCCTAGGTTGGAATGTCCTAAAAATAATAAAACATGTACACCAGTGAGTTGTTTTAACAGGAGCAGGGTAATACATATGTCGACGAAAACCACGCCCAGTTGAAAGTGTTGTCACCCTTTTTAATATTTACTCATTGATAAACAAATTATTATTAGTTTGTCTTGCTGAGAAATTGAATTTTCCATTTGGAAACTGATAGCATGTTGAGCAAAGAAAACACAGATAAAACAGAGGTAACAACTTAAGATGTACAGTCAAACATGTCTTCAGCAGCCAGCCAAGGGAATCACTGAAAGTGGCTGCTTAGCACTGGTGGCTGCTTAATAGAGGTCAATTGTATAACAAAACACCATATTGGGAATCTGGAAACTGACTGCTTAATGCAGGTTGGTTGCATAATAGAGGTGAACACTAAGACAGGTTTGACTGTATATACTTGGGAGTATTCAGGGATAGTAACACTGGGATATGAAGTGTTTGGAGGTACTATATAGTATATAAATGGTAGTTCAGGGATTCTATTCAGTAGGACGTCAGATTTCGCACTGATCAATAAAGTGGCCCTATATGCAACAATTGTAAAGAAATCTGTTCCAATTATAGCGCCTATCCAGAGTCTTTATATATATATAATAAGCGTTCTTCAAATAAAACACAATTTTTAAAACAAACATGCATGTATATATGTATGTTATATAATAATTTCACAAAACGTTTGCCGCATCCAGCCAGATTTCACTCAAAAGACGCGGGTTTGTTCATCAAAAAATATAATTTTCGAGGAGGTGCTTCAGTATTGTAGATTAATAATGACACAATACTAATGAAAATCACTTGACTATTTCCTGAATACCCCCTAAAACTACAAACAAGAAAAACACATTAATAAATTGTTGACTGCTAAAATTATTGAGCTACTTATACATGTAGTCTTTACTTTAGCCAGCGTGCAGAGTTAAATGTAGATATAATTATTACTAGTCTACACAGTAATTTACCCTTTTTTTATAATGATGGGTTTTCAGTCATCACATCTATACAGTATGGTGGACAGTTCCGGCTTGACAGGTTCCCAGTCACTCCCTCGTCTAAGTCAACACAACCAAGGTGGAACCCATCCATTACAAATTGATAAATTGTACTGCATCATCATCTTTGTATCATAATTTTGTTAGCGACAGAGGCAATGTAGCATGTTGTCTGGAACCGAATCTACCGCGCTGTGTTTCCACTTCCTTGACATTGTGATGTCAACCTAGTAGAATAAAAGGTGTGTTTTGCATATAAACCGACAGTTATGAAATGCTAAACTGTCTAATCTTATTAGTGATTATTATGACATTGCAATTACTTTAGTTGGTGTCGGTTCTTCAGACTGCCCAGTTAATTGGTTAATCCAGTTGGAAGTGTGGATGGCTTGCAAGACGGCAGCCATGTGTTCAAGCCCCCAGGACACAGGTTTTCATGGAGTTAAACATGTTTGTTCCACTCCTTGTCGTTAGTCAAATGCATATATATATTATGTGGATTTGCTAAATAAACATTGGTGTTATTGTTGTATAATTAGAAGTCATTGCAGATATAGCGTGTGACTGACATGTTCTGCTTAAAACCATAGGAAAGAAACTTTTGCCTTGCCAGGGGTATTTACAATGTAGCGGCATCGGTTATCTTTGCGTGTTGTGGATGGTGTAAAGGACAATGAGTAGCTTTATTTTGCGAGTAATTCTCAGCACCTCATACGTGTCAGTACATTTACAAAGAACAGGAGGGAGAAGTGTAGCGATTCGGCACAGTCTATACATCAGACTACATATGCCCACTTAGGAGAGCCAACTTGCAAGCGGGCGGTCGTGGGTTCAATCCCTGCACCATTTTACTTTGTTGTATGTGTAGTAGGGTCCGTTTTAGCCTCCATACTTTAAACCAGTTATTCCTGGTAGATATACACGATGTGTAATGGTCAGTGAGACGCAACCGTGCGTAGCGAGTTTAACTCTAGGATACGTGTATGATCGTTATGTAGCGTGGTATTCCAACGCAGTCACTTCCAATATCGTATGATAGTCGGACGTCTTTTATAAAGAGCATTTTATAATATAGTTAGAGAATAGAAGTCTTCAAAAGTATTATTCAGGTATATATAGATATGCGTGAGATATTGAATTGGTTGATTTGTACGCTGTAGTATTGGGTTCATTATGTTGTACGCGGGTTCGGTTCAGTTAGTCCTTTTTGTCGTTGGTCATTGAGTCTGTGCCCTTGGTCCTGGCTGTCGGTATATCAAACCTCATCGTTGCACATAACTTAACAGACGCATGTTATTTACAGTTGTCACCGGCACCAGTGAGTGAGTGGTTGAATGTGTAGCGGACGGTGGAGAATAGCGAGAAGTGTTACAGAGACCATATCTCTGCGTAAGTTATTGTATTGGTCTATATTGTATTGGTCTATGTTATATATGTCTATGTTGCATTTGTCTATGTTGCATTTGTCTATGTTGCATTTGTCTGTGTTGCATAGGTCTATGTTGCATATGTCTATGTTTCATCAGAGACATGGATGTAACATAGATTACCTCTGTGTTACGGATGTCTTATATATATTGGAGTAAGAGTAAGCGTTATTACGAACCACGAACCTGACGAGAGTATATATAGTGCCAACGTATATAATATGTTGTTGTTGTTGTTGTTGTTAACCCAAGCACCGCAAATCATCTATTATATATTTATATGACGCATATGTTTTAATCCTATTCTTAATGTGTGTATATATGTGTATTGTAGAACCAAAGCATTCGAGAGCCTTGTTGTCGACGGAGATCGAATAGAGTGATGAATCGTATAGGGTGTTGTCATTTTACTGATCCCCCAGAATACGAACCCTACCACATATGTATGTATGTTCCATTAATATCAAACCCCTTGCACGGACCTAGCCAAGTTTTCATGGGCAGGGTTAGCCGACCAATACTAAGCAATGTGTGTTCGGTGCCTTGCAACAATGACACTACATATGTGACCTGACCGATCATACAACCCGGGACAGTTCCATACCAAATCCGATGCTCTACCAATGGACCAAGGACGCTAGTCATATATATGTAACTGATATATAATTATACAATATATATATAAGACCTCTAAATAAAATATTTTTCTTCTGTTAGTTCGAGGTCTTATCGTTAAAGCTCATTTTCGCATAGCACTTTCCGCCCTGATCCGATGGCGGGATTTCTGACCAATATGTTGAAGCTTTTCGGACATGAATGGTTATAAATGTGTGCATTGGTGTTAAGAATAATCCTAAACATAGATATTAAGAACGTTTAAAATATATTGTCTAACCGTTGTGCATATCATTTAGCTGTTTGAAGTCGACAGGTGAGATTCTCCCATTTTTTCAAATACCCCACCCACCACAGGCTTTAACAGACTTACAAGTCTTTGATAAATAATACGCATTAATGCCGTTATGTAACAGGACAATATTTCGTACCTGGTGGAAACTAATATAGTCGCACTTGTTGCAATATTTATATGTTGCGACCTTCAAGATAAATGGGTTTATCTCTGATAAATGACAAATATATATCGGGATCTGAATGAATGGTCGAGAAAACGATTTTACATACAAAACAGTTCAATGTAACTGCATGCTATGATTTTTGGAAAGTTGGTCAACACTGAAAAACAGTTCTAATAATTACGCCAAATAGACTACATCTACCAGTACCATATAAAGAAATATTTCCTAAATCAAAACGATATTACTTACTTGTTATTATTATTAGACATATAACGTTGGTAACATTATATCACAGGCTGCAAAACACCACGTCCAGGTCAGATCGCCGTAAAATGGTGCTATTTTTATTTTAATTGTACATGTATGCAATTACTGTGTAGTGATTTGTTTGCCAACAACGCCCAACACCAAACATATTTTCCCAATAACAACTCACTAACATTTCACCTCATGGATTGATGTTCCTAAACTTAACGGACTATTATAAATAAACAAATATAACAAAAGTATATAGAACTATATAAAAAAAAATTAATATTAGTGGTTTCGTCTGTGAGGTCGGTCGATTCTATTACATGATGGGGGAGCTGGGTTTTTATCTGCATTTACAGACACTGATATTATACATAAATAAAGTTATATCATTTTATTAACATATTAATACTAGAGGAACGACTTACTAATTTAATAATATGACAAGAAATGACATAAATAGAACATGTTTGACATATATACAACATTGTTATACTTTATTACATCCCTAATTGTTGGGTAAATCCATTTTTACCCAATACCAATTATACCTAAAAGAATGGTTATACAGAATTGTTATTCGTATGAAAACAATCAGAACTTGGCTATTTACAATAAAACTTAGTCACACAGGGGAATGCCAAACTAATAAATATTAGCGATCGCTCGCGAGACGATGATTTCATGGCAGGAGTACCGGTTCCGTTGTTTACTCGGTGATTTCGGAGACCGAGCGACCGCACGCCGTATTTCCTCATATAACCACTCAGCCGGCCAGGTCACGCATGCAACTTGAGGGTATCTGATGACCTTAATTAAACGAGAGGATAATGTTGGGTGTTCTTGTTTGTTTTAAGTTTATTGTTAAGCTTATTCGGAACTTATATATATTTATAGATTAAGTTTTACAATCGAATACGGTACATACTGAAGTGGTATTAAGATTAATGAAAAATTGTTACAAAAACGTAAATTTGGGCTGATGACTAGTGTCATAGCATTTGAGCTTCATTTTTAGAATTACTGAAGATTACTTCTTGAAGTTGATCAAACTTTGTTAACATAATGTTGCCCTTAATAAAGAACACTAAAAACTCTAGATAATTTAATCAGATGATCATTAGATCATTGATTGAAATTACACAATTTTGCCGTGAGGCTGCACAGAGTCAGTAAATAGAAATGTCCAACTGAATAATGAAATTTCGGATGGCATTTTTTCCAAATACTGTGTTGATATAACAATTATGTGGTAGGTAGTCTACAGGATAGTAGGTTCAATGTACCAAGGTGTATACAAATAGAAAAATCCATGTACGGTAGTGGAATTTACCAAAATACTATGGAAAATTAGTGATTTTGGATATATCCTTGTGCCATAGGAGAAGGGCCTCAAGGTGAATACTGACAGGGTCTGGTCAGAATAATAGTTCTGTCCAAGTCAATAACATGTTAATGTTACTAGTAATGTAGAGAAGTTTTTAAAAAATTAAATTACAACCACCAGAAATTTGGTAATTTTTGGCCCGAATTTCCAGAAATTAGACATTTCTGTCGTACTTTATTATGAGGTTAGGGCCTCAATTCAACCACCTGGTCAAGTTGAGTGTACTAACAAGATGAATGAGGTAAATAATTACATAACCTTAACTTAGGAACTTGAGTATCTTATGAATATACAAGAATATTTAGATTTAAGATAAATATGTATTTGTTGAGACTATACCAGGATGGTAATCCGCTCCAACTAAACATATTTAAAAATATCAGATGACATTTTTTTTTAAATATTGTACTAAGGGCTCTATATTGAGGTAATTAGAGATTAAAATAGAACTTTACATGTAGATTATGAATATAGACCCTTTAATTTGATTTTAACCTTAAAATTGACCAAAAACCGGCCAAAATTGTACAAATTGAGCATTTTGCTTATGACATAGCATAAGGGCCTCAATTTGAATATTGGTGGACAGAAGAAAAAGTTGATATTTATTTTGGATAAACAACAATATGAAGTTACTAGAAAGTTATAAATATATAGGATTTATCAATCCTTGTTACAAAAAATTTAGATGATAATTTCCCGAATTTACCATTGTATTGAAGTAATCTTATAGATCACATACCAATACAATTTAAACTAGCTTTATTTAGTTTTAGAGTTTCTTAGTCACAAAACACCGGCAGTATGGGCTTTACCCGGCCGGACTGAGTCCACTGGTTGTTCTGCGCGCTGTCATACTACCAATCCGGGTAACTTGGACCAGGGGCTCTGGGTCCCAATTTAAATTTCTCAGACAGGTATGTTCCCATGTATATGTACATGTATATGTTTACAAGCTTAATCGCTTGGGGATTTTCAAATACTAATTTAATAAATACTATAGTTTCCTATGTAAATGGTCACAGGGGGGAAAGGCGATAATGAATAGCTAAGGTAAGCTTAGCTATAAGGTAAGAAATAAATTAGTAAAACAGGAGGGTCACTAATTTAAGATAGGTAGATGGGATAGGTTGCATATAGCAAAGTAATAGCTATTTATGAGCTATTGGTTTGACAGAGGCATAGCCAGAAATCTGTCTTAATAGTTTAGTTTGGGAGGTAGGGACGGTTTGTGTGGGTTTGGATTTTCCAGGTTGTTGTGGATTGTCCCACATTGGTTTACTTATTCCAATGATGTAAAAATGAAATTGTTGTGATGTTTAAACAACCGGTATTTATGAAACTTACAATACTGAATTGCAAGTGATGTTAACTCAAAAAGTTAACAATTGTATATTATACACTGATATAATATTATATATATTTTATAACACCATACATAGAGGTGGCGTGGTGTTTTTTGGTTGCTTAATGTACATTAGACACTGGTAATATGTAGGTTAATAGGTTGTGTCCATTAAACATTGAGTTGGTAGATTATGCCAAGTTTCATCTGAGTAGATGAATAACTAAAAGATACTTAGTGATTTGTATATCGATCTGTAAAAACGATCGAGTTAAGTATATTAGGATACGAAAGCAGTTTTTGTGCTCGTATTGGCCCGCACGGACGGAGCCCTTAAGATGAAATTTAAGTAAACTCTTTCATCTGGGGTCGGAAATTACTCATCTCAGGTAATGGAATTGTTTTTCGAAAGGGGCTCCGGTTGGGCCAACAACAGCACTACAGAAGGGTAAATTTATCCACAAACAACCTGGAGAGATATGGGAACCTTGTCTGAGCTTAATAACTGCAAATGTCCTCTAAATTTTGTCGGACATCTGACAGTCTAGAATGTACGTTTCCAGAGCTTTGAATACTGAGGTGCGGACAGCCTTGCTGGGGTTGAGAAAGTTTTACCAACACCGGCAACTGCCGCCCGCAAGACAGCCCGATGAGTCTCGTGATCGCAACAGTCCAGCAGAAAATGTTCAGTAGTGTATCTGACATCACACTTGGGACAAACTGGATTTAGGTTAAGAATATGTTGGCCACTATTGCCTGCCAACAGGTTTTTTTTTTTTTTTTTTTTGGTGAAGCAGAGCTTCTTTTATTCAAATATATTTATATGTACATATATACAGCAATGATACACAACAAGCAAATGTTAAGTACTACTGTAAATACATTGTATGTAATTATACTAGTAATATAAATGACTGTAAAAGTACTATTAAATATTTTCATGAACCTTTTTGAAAAATGTTATATTAATCTTTTTAAATTGGTAGTAAAGGTGCATGATTTCAGATTCTGATTTAAAAACTTTGTATATATCGTAGTCTTTTGTCCAATTGTCACTTGCAAAATATGATTTGTAGATACCTGCCAACAGGTTTGTCCCAAGTCTCAGCCGAGTGATGCACTTATCTATTCTTAAAGACTTAGAGTACTGCACCGGACGGCTGGGCCCCACGGAGCTCCTTTTATAGGTTTGTTTGAAAGGCCTATCCAGGAGTGAGCAGCCCCAACGTATATTCGTTTGGGCCTTAACAATGGAGTAGATCTCCTTGGGTGCGAGCCTTACACTATTCTCCACATTAGTGTGCTCCAGGCCAGACTTGGCAGCCCTCTCCGCCAGCTCGTTTCCAGTGATACCAATATGTGCTGGACACCATGCTATGGTAACCTGGAGGTTAAAGCCCTCGAGCCCTCGTTGTATAACTTGACTATATCAGTAATTAGATCTGGTCTAGACTTACTATTCCTTGATTGTAAGGAGACCAGTGATGAAAAGTGAATCAGATAATATCACATTTTTTTCGGTGAATTATTATCTACTATCCAGCACATTGCTTTCTTAATTGCAATTAGCTCAGTCGTATAGATGAATGCTTTGTCGGTTAACCTTTCTACATATTCACATTGTAGGGATGGAATGACTACGGCTGCAGCTACCTTGCCATAGTCAGGGCATTTTGATCCATCTGTATATATTTTTAGGTGTTGACTGTAATTTTCCTCTATGTGGCATTCTTCACTTTTTCTGATAAAGATATATCTATCACTGGATCTGACTGTGTCCAGGGCGGTACCGAGCCAGGCCTGAAGTCTGCCACCTGGACACCCTCGAGACCGAACCCCGCCACAAGTTCCTGGACATGGCTCCGAAAGGGAGTGTTTTGTCACTGAATCGGGCCTTGCGGTAGTATCCGGTCCCGAAGATCGCGTTCATGGGATTGTCATCTTTTCTTGTTTGGGCCCTGGCCCAATATTTAACGCATTGAGCCTGGCGTCGGATCTCCAAAGGCTCAATCCCTGACTCAATTTCAAGCATATAACTTGGGGTTTTGGAAAGGGCTCTCAGAGCTAGTCTCAAGGCGGAATTCTGTAACCTATCTAGGGATTTGAGATGAGTGGGGCATGCACTAGAATAGATTTGTGCACCATAATCTATTTTTGAACGTATTAAAGCAGGGCGTTCACTAGACTTTGAAACTCAAGAATCAATGACCCTTGAGGTCAAAATCTCAAGAGTCAAACAGGAATTTTCAAGAGTCAAGCTGGATTTTTCAAGAGTCAAATATATGCATGTTGGTACTTTACGTACAGGTAATTTTTGTAGGTTTGTGCTACCACTGTTAGTGAAGGGATTTTTCTTTTTAGCATCTCTACACCAAGTACAATACAACAGAATCCGATCATCAGTTTGTTTCATTTCCAGCCACTCAAATTCATTAAGCCACTCAGACCTGAATTTTCTTTTCACTTTAGACTTAGGAGTGTCACAGTCTACTTTATGGCGTTTAGGTGTCCCAGGTTCACTAACACTATCACTCAGCTTACGTTTGCCAATTCCGAAGTGACTAAGGCTTTTCTGAACCATATTTAAGATTTAATTTCTAAAACTGATACTCTTTCATTTTTTATCTCCGATCTGATTGAAAATATAACTAAGAATGATTTAGGAATATTCTCCAGAAATGAAGGAATAATGTAGAAACAATGAAATGATTAATGGGTGGTGCACACAATGAATACCCCATAGAAATCTGTAACAAACAATAGCAAAAGTACTTTTACTCACCGACATCATCAAACGATTCCGGCGTATAATTTCTATATCAGTGGCCCACTATAAGCTTCTCAAATAGCAGACAACTTATTATTGACAATACACGTGTTACAAAAACACCGTTTTATCTATGCCGATTGTACATTGACAATACACATAATGTCAACACCTACTTAAACTTCTCAGTTCTCATGATTAGCAGCACATATGATGGCAAACAACACAAACGGTAATTGGTTGTTTGCAAAACTTGCTAAAGGTGTTTATTGTGACAATCAATAATAATTGTCTTTTGATGAAAACTAATTTTTACCGGAAAAATACCGAGCCGTACAGGTATTAGAGAAACGTTATTAAAGATTTATTTCCCTTTGATACTAAATTTGGGTAAGCCTTTTTTCTCAACCACCCAACTGAATAATGACATCAACAACGCGTTTTGAATTTAAAGACATATACAGTAGCAAGAGGCTTTTTTATCTGAACCAAAATCTGTGCCACTTAGCATACGCATAACCTGAATGTCTTTTTGGCACCTTGTGACTAGATCTTTAATGTGTTGTGCGAATGAGAGCTTACGGTCCAAAAGCATGCCTAAAAACGCACAACTTTTTCAAATTTAATTTGTGTGCCGCCTAAATTTACGTTCAAACTGTGTTGTTGTAAATTTAGATTCCTACTGTTTTAGTTTCTGAGATTTTGAAGCCCCAGTTTTTTGCCCATCCCCAGAGAGAATCCAATCCAGCCTGTGCATCCTTGGCTAGTTTAACAGGGTTGGGTCCAGTTTTCCAGGTGCCTGAGTCATCAGCAAACTGGCTGATGACCATCCCCGTTCACTGAAGGGTGTTGGGTAACCCGTTAATTATGATGGAAAATAATAACGGGGATAGAATCGCGCCCTGGGGGTGCCTCTGGAGAGAGTTTCTTTCTCAGAGAGCGTTCCATCAACCCGAACCTGAATTTTCCTGTCCTGCAGAAAAGCTCTCATATACTGGAAGCAAGATCCTGTTATTCCATGTTCTCTTAATTTGTGAAGAACCCCAAAGTGCCATGTTAAGTCGAAAGCGGCCTGAAGGTCTAGAAAGATTGCCAGCACTGATTGATGTCGGTTTTTAGCTGCGAGCACGTCATGCTGGAGCCGAGCAGGTTGGTCTAAAGTGCTCCTACCCTTTCGAAAACCAGACTGAAAGGGACTGATAATCTTTTTGGTTTCTACAAAGTGTTCTAAACGTTCCTTAACCATCCCTTCAAGCAATTTCCCTGAGTGAGATGTAAGGCTAATAGGTCTATAAGATTTTGGATAAATTTTGTCTTTTCCTGGTTTTGGGATAGGAATAACACAAGCTTCCCTCCAGACTAATGGATAGGCCCCATCCCTCCACACCTGGTTGAACAAGTTCAACCAGATTTTCAAGGCTGAGTCTGGCATAGCTGAAGGGTTAATACTGGCATATGCTTGAACATCTGGTAAGATAGTTTATCCAGCCCCGCGGAGGAATTTCTCCTGCTATCTATACATTTCTTGAGTTCCGAAAGAGTAAAAGGTAAGTTTAAAGGAATATTTTGTTCCCCCGGCTCTTGTAGAATTTGATTATTTTGTTCCTCAAAATGTTGTTGAAAATTTAGAGTTTCTAGTAGTAGAACACTTGCGTCACTAGAGACTTTGGAATAGTGTTTTACCAGCATTTGAGCCTTTTTAAAGGGAGTTTTAGCTAATGAATCTCCTACTTTAATTAAAGGTATGGTGCCTGATTTTTTCCTTTTATTCTGTGAATCTTTTGCCAGAAGAATTTAGAGCTTTTATTATCAAACATAACTGATTCACAGAATTCCTGCCAGTTTGCTGTTTTAGCATTTAAAATTGTCGTTTTGGCTAGTTTTTCCGCCATTTTTAAATTATCTAGGTTGACCGGGCAGGTATTTCGTTTGACCTGATTGATTGAGTGCTGTTTTACGGCCCTTTACCACGTTATTGCAGGCATCATTCAACCACGGAACCATTTTGTGTTTTAATGACTTACCAGAAGAGACAGGGACAGCCGCGTGTAGAAACCTGATATTTAAGTTGTCTGTGAAGGCATTTATATCTAAAGAGTAGACTTCATCAAGGGTGATCTCCCTACATAACTGGTTAAATTTGGCCCAGTCAGCCTTATCATAGTTGAATATAGTATTGGACTGGTTTTTTGTGTGGCTCAAGAGTTATTTAGTCCAATAGTAATGATTTGTGGGAAGTGGTCAGAGCCCCAATTGTCTGAGTACACTCCCCATTCTGCAATGACCGAGAGGTTAGGTGAAGCGATAGTAAGGTCTATTGAAGAGTAGGTACCATGCGCTTTATTTATTCGTGTACTTGACCCTTCATTTAGCAATATTAGATTGTTCTCATCTATGCACTGCCAAACTTCCCTTCCTTGACGGTTCGTGTACCGGGAACCCCATATCTCGTGATGAGCGTTGAAGTCACCGGTTATGACACACGATTTAAGGTTATTTTATCTAAAAAGGAGCTAATGGTTTTAAGAGTTTCCATATTGATACCTCTTGAGTAAAGATTGACCAAATAGAAGGAAGATCTTTCTAAATGTACTCTGAATAGTTGTAGTTCTATTAGAGTGTTCCCTTTTGTATCCTTGGGGTTGTCTATGTTAATGGACTCGTAATTTATGTTGTTTTTGAAATAAGTTATCATGCCTCCAGCACCTCCTTGTAAGGAGTGATTTTTATTTTCATGGGAGTATCCAGGAATAGAACGGATACAATTCTCTTTAAATTTAGTTGCCTGGATACAGATTATGTTAGTACTTGGATTTTGATCAATAAAGTGTTTAATTTCGGAATGTTTATCTGTGCTTAGTCCAAATGCATTAAATGAAATTATGTTCAGGTTTCTACATATAGCCGAGTTGGACAAGCCGACGCCTAGCATCAATCGATGTTTGTCTATGAGGAGACTGGGAGATAATTCATAATTTTAAGCTTACCCGGGGTAGTAGGGGCCAGTCTCCGAGTTTTCGCACCGGCACGAGGGACGTTTTTGTTGGGTGACCCCCTCCCTGCGCAGAGCCGACATCCAAGGACAGTTGTATCGAAAGTTGTGACAGAAGAAAAGGAAGGATATGATTATCTGAAGGTCTTCCTTTATTGGAAATGATTGAGCGCATAATTTATGCAAGCTCTTCTAATGAAACTTCCTTAGATTTTTTAACCCCCTCTACTTTAATAGAATTTTTTTCGTTTGATTGAGAGGTGGGGGTGAAGTTTGTTGTTGACTGTCGACCAGGCGCGGGGCCTGAGGGCAAACCTGCGGAGACGGTTCGTGCGAGTCAGACATGATCATCGATCGCAAGCACCCCATCCAATGAGAGTTTGCAGTAGCTGGGTACCTCGTTAAAGGTAGAATACAAAATGGAGGGGTGAATGGATACCAGCGGTCACGTCAAAGCTGCTACTGTCACTGACTGAGTCTGAAATTTATGTCACCCCAGTCAGCGACTGCAGCTCCTCGGTGGCAGGCGAGGCATGGGAGGCATCCCTAGGCGTTGATGATTTAATAGTGGGACTCGAGTTACCCACACCCCACCGGGGAGCGGCACCGCCGCGCCCTCCCGCAGGAGAAAATGTTTTCTCCCTAACAGGTCTTCCCCCACCCCTACCAACTGCCAGCCCTCTCCATCCGGAGAGTGGGGAGGTCTGACAGGCGACAACGGAGGTGTAGTGCCGCACCCATCGCCGAGTGGGGCAACACCCTCAGCAACCGGTGCAGCACTTAGACCCGGCCTAGGCAGAACTGGATCGCCCACTGCACCCCCCTCCCGGGCAGGGGTCAGCGGTATGGGGCTCGAGCCTGACCCCTTGTCTGGAGTCTGTTCAAACTCCTGCTGCACCCTCCTCTCGACCAGATGCCAGGGGAGTGACTCCTTCCTGGCCACTACAGTGATGCATGTGGCCCGGAAATAGGCCACACACCCCCTGTACCTGGTCGAGTGGGGGGCACCACAGTTGACACATTTGAACTGGTCTGAACCACATCTCCTGGTGTTATGGTGTCCCGCGCACCGGGCGCACCGCTCCAGATTAGAGCATCTTGTGGCAGTGTGGCCAAACTGTTGGCACCTGAAACACCTTACCGGGGGAGGCACGTACGACTCTGTTCTAAACACGATGTCTGTGTTGCAAACCTTAATTGAGATAGGTACATACCCTGTGAAGGTGAGCTTAATATCTCCAGTCGCCTTGCCGAACGTATTTCTCAGTCTGGTCATATTGACTATCTCCCCTGAGTCATGAACCAGGCTGGACCTAAGCTCGGCAAGGTTCTCTTCCAGGGGGATTCCGTGTATAACCACATTGTGTGTTTTAATTGATGACGGTAGTACGGCCGTTAAATTGTGGCCCCCGACAACAATGTCTCTGGTGTTGAGTAGCTGAATTAGGGCCTCAGCTGATGCCATCTCAAGCACAACGGAACCGGAGGCAAGGGGGTCCACCTGGAGGCATGTTTAATTTTGGCCCTACTTTCTCTAGAGAGAGCCATCAGGGACATGTTGTATCCCAGAGGCCCCGACCCACAAGTCTTAAGAATACATATATGCTTGGCAACACCATGTGTGATATGGTGAGACTGTTGTGGGTCCAAGGCCTCACCTACCAACCGGGACAAATCACGTGGGTGCCTCCCCGGTCTAGCGCGCGCTACTCCTGCCATGACGAAAAATACTGGAAAAGTCGAAAAAACCCGAAGGAGGTTATGAATATAGCGCATGCATACCTATAAAACAAAGCTGTCGAGTGAGTTTTGTCCTCCTATATATAGACTTTGTGGGCGTATGAATTCCGTTTCACCCTGTAGGTGTGTCCCTATTAGCCAATCATAACTGTATAAAAATCCGTTCACCAATCGGCGCGCTCCAATACAACAACAGTTCAGCGATTAGTTCCACGAGCGTGCGCCGTTCAAAATGTAGATCCGTTTACTCGCCAAATCATCAAAGGAGCCACCATCAGAACGGAATAGATCACTGAACAGATATAATGATCAACAGGTTTATAGTCACTAGGTGTTGTCAAATACCTTCCGCGAAATACCGATGCGCAATACAAGCCATTTTCTGTGATTAGGGTATGACATTGTAAGCACCTGTCCAGATTCAGATGACAAATATTGGATAAGATGTTCGTCTCTCGGTAAATGTACGATCCAGAAGCACGGGAGGATGTCTAAAAGCAACCTTATTTGGTCATATATTGTTAGTTCGTATTTCATATTTGATTAGTATTCACGTATAGTACTCACCTTACACTACTGAACAATAGTGTGTAGAATTCATCAATGTAATTTAAAAGCACATCTTGTTCATCCTGAAGTGACGTGTTACTTTCTTAGCTAGAAGCTTTGATATTTCAATTATCTGTGTGATAAATCTTATTGCGTGTTGATGTTTGTATTATATAATGTATCTATGTATTGGTGATATCAATTGTGCAAATAAAAATAGACTATATGGTCCGCTATGTTCTGCTACAATTAGTTGGGCAATGTTGTGAAAGGAAGTATGGTTGTTGGCGCGGCCAAAAAGCAAAATGTCTGTTGTCTTTCACAGCATTGTACCAAGATTTATTCTAAAATTACTACGATGTAGAGAAATTGTATACCCTCCGCCTGTAACATGAATACCTGTATTTTTGGCTGTGTATTCAACCTGAACATTCAGTTAATATTTTATCGCGAGGTCATTTGCACAATTATGCAAGTATTTAGTACATACCATACGGACCTACCTTTCTCCAATGTGAAATATTAAAATTAGATAGGCCAAATAAACAGCGTGTTTCTGGTCTCCTGGCATATATTCCGGTTTACAAGAACCCAACTTTGTACAAAGTATTAGCAACATTTGAATACATGCTACAATATGGTATTCAATAGCGACTATTTTAGCAGATTTGACTAGGTAGCGTCCCTTGTTCATTTCGAGCGATCACATTGTAGGAGTTTTCTACCTTTGATCAACGCGATTTATGGTTATTGTATCAGCGGATATCTGTGTAAATTGGCCTAAGGCAATAAAAGGCAATGAATTATGAAATTCGCGTTGATTCGTTTTTGCTGGGTAGATAATACCGTATAATGCTTGTATAGAGGATGTTGTTGCAGACGTAAACACAATGGTATCATGTTTTGTCAGTGTATATAATTATGCCATTGTTCGTGAAAGAGGATAACCTTCATTGCATAAACAACAAAATAGATTATAAAACTGTACTACCATTTTTATTTTTTATTATACATAGACAAACAATAGTATACATTTTTTATTATACATTAACAAACAATAGTATAGATAAGAAAACATTTCTATGGTCCGGGTCATTGAAGTTTTGATCTTTATTTACCGCTCATCCATGTACATTGCATAAATTAAAATACATACGTTTCACACACTGTAATTAAAAACAAATGCACTAGCCGATTAAGAAATATTTTAAAAGATCAATTATCAACCTCGATCAGATCGAGAGTGAACTAATTAGCAGCTGTTTTTTGTGATACTTAAAAAATAAAAACCTTATTATGTATTGGTAACGGTTATAAGAGATTGTTCATAATGCGCAAGGTAATGCCTATTAGTACATTGTACCAGTCTTACACAGTATATATTAATAATTTAATGCTCTATTTGTGCAATGATAATTTTATAACAAGTGTGATAATTATGACCATAGTCTCTTGTAATTCTATCTAAGCATGGCTATGCACGTGTGTTTATGTGAATATATGTTATATGTTGATATCTTGTATTGTACATAGATCTATGAGACTGAAATAAAGATATAAATATTGTATATATTTTAATGTTTTTGTCACAAATTGTACGTAAAATTTGTATATTATGCAAATGTGCTACTTCTCTTTATAGTGGAGGAATAAAAGAATTTATCTACAGTCAAACCTAGTGCAGTTTTCAGATTCCCCATGTTACTTTATTCTATATTTAACATCTATTAAGCAGCCACATGTGCTAAGCAGCCACTTTCTGTGATTCCCTTAGCTGGCCTCTTAATACAGGTTTGACTGTGTATCGAGGACAGCAGGTGCAGGAACGAAGCTGTAATTAACAAAGTCCGTTATGCATCGTGTCACCGACCCAAGTAATAAAACAAATATATTTTATGACCATAATTAACGTACCCCAGTAGTTTCAACATTGACACAATACATTGATAATTATGTTTCCGGCGGAATTGGGGCCAGTTATGGCACTTTCATTGACTGGTTCTACAGGAAATGGGTCGACACGGGTAATTCAACACATCACC
>CM026402.1:16022717-16069166 GCA_014843695.1 Archivesica marissinica
GATATATAAATACGAGAAGAAAAAGGAGAGTTTGCGACAATAGAAAGTGTTCCACACATTCAATGTGATCGCTAGAAGCGAATACTCGAGGGGAGTATCACCAACTATACGATATAGATCCGTTATTATATAACCAAGCTGGCGGTTAATATAACCAGCAGTTATACGGATATTGCAACATGCCATGTGTTCTGGCCTACGGGGAAAACGTGGAAGTCGTGATAGTGCAGTGGATGCGCGTTCGCTTCAGGTGCGAAAGACCCGTGGTTCTAGCCCCGCTGGAGCCGTTATGATTGTGCCCATAGGCAAGGCATTTAAATTCCACGTTGCCTCTTCTCTCTCTCCCTCGTGGCGATGGATTACATCAGGAATGAGGTCTCGAGAGTGATTAATATAAGTTGTAAGAACTTGTTTCGCAATCGAGCTAAAATAAATTTCTATAAACTACTGGAAAAACAACAGCATTGTAATATTTGATATTGGCAATGCTTACAGTACAATAACGACTACGAGAATGGCACTGATCATACACGGTCACGGGTTCGAGCTTAGCCTTTGGCATGCTCAACTGGATGAAATGGAAGTGTTGTTTTCTCAACTGCATAGCAACGGGTTAAGAGAATGGTATACGTAATTGCTGGCTATGCCGTTTGGTTGCACAGTAGTAGTAATAATAATAATAATAATAAAGACTTTATTTTACGAGATAACTCATTTAACAACAGTTAATCTACCATGAGACACTCAACATATATACAATCAAATGCTAGGACTACAGTCAATCCTGTCTTAAGCAGCCAGTCAAGGGACTCACACAAGGTGGCTGCTTAGCACATGTGGTTTAATGTATAATAAAACAACATATTGGGAATCTGCAAACTGGCTGCTTATTGTAGGTTGGCTGTTTAATAGAGGTGACCACTAACATAGGTTTGGCATATTGGAATTATATTGTAATGTTAAAGCTGAAAAGTAGAGAAACTATATATATAATATGTTATGGAATATGATGATATATGGAATTGTCTAACAGAGTAGAAAAGAGAGAATGGGACAATAAAATAACAATAAATCTATATAACAATGTGTATATATCACTTATACTGGTACTCTCACATATTAGAAAAAAGAGGCTGGTACCCTGTCAGGTGATCCAATAAACTTGGTACCAAGTAAATGTGTGTTTTACGTTGATTTATCGTCGCTACCGGTTGCCCATATGAGCGACGCCTCCTAAAGAGATTAGTCATTTTAGAGTGTTGAAGATAGTGCAATGATACAGACAGAGACCCATTCCAGGGTCTCCTCTGGTTCTTTTACGTGCACGGTGTACAGCACCGACACGAGACCTCGGTTTAAATTCCCATCTGGAAGACTGTTAATTTTATTAGGTTCAGACGGGGGATCGAACCTGCGATTCCTGGATTACAACCAAGTAAAGTTGCATCAATGTCCAATTTACACCATACCGTGATCGTGTACTACTATAGTGTGGAAGTCGCGATAACGCAGTGGCCTACATACACTGTAGTTATTGAAGTGAAACACTAGATTGCCTACACACACTGTAGTTATTGAAGTGATAGCGCAGTGGATGCGCGTTCGTTTCAGGTGCGAAATGCCCGAAGTTCGCGCACCGCTGGAGCCGTTACGATTGTGCCCTTAGGCAAGGCATTTAAATTCTACGTTGCCTCGTCTCTCCCCTCCCTCATGGCGATGGAATCCATCAGGAATGAGGACCGAGAGTGATTAATATAAGTTGTATGAACTTGTTTCGCAATCGAGCTAAATACATTTGTATAAACTAAGTATAATATGTATTCTTAATGTTTTCTTACTAAGTATACTATGTATTTATATCATATTTATTACTGAGAGCAATAACTGTGATCAGTTCTTGGCAATACCAAATGTGGTCCTGTCTAGATAACAATGTCCATGTTATGACATAGGATGTCTCTATCAGATAACTTATCAGCCCTATACCAAGCGTGTCATGTGCTTACGTTTATTTATCGTCGCTACCGATTGTCCATATTATGAGCGACGCCTTCTGATGAGATTAGTTATTTTAGATTTTGGATGATACAGACAGAGAACCATTCCAGAGTCTCTTCTGGTTTTTACGTTCACGATGTAAAGCACCGACGCGAGACCTCGGTTTAAAGAACCCATTTGAAAGACTGTTGATATTAGGAAGAAGAGCACTCGTTTATTAAGACACACACTTATAATAATAATAATAATAATAATAATAATAATAAAGACTTTATTTAACGAGAGTACTCATTTAACAAAAGTTAATCTACCATGAGGCCCTCAACATATATACAATCAACTGCAATCAAAAGATAGCACTATACGTGCGAGCTGCACATTGGAATAATATAGTAATGTAAAAGCTGAAAAATAGAGAAACTATATTTAATATGTAATGGAATATGGTGATATATGGAATTGGCTAGCAGAGTAGAAAATGGGAATGAGACAATTAATGATACTAGATCTATCTAACAATGTGCAGATTTGACTTGTAGTGGTATCTTCAAAATATGTATGAAATTAACTTAAGGACAGCAATTTTCCGATTCTAATAAATATAGCAATGGCAATACACGTTTATAATAACAGTAGAAGTACGCGATTAGTTTGAATTGTTATAGTTCCACCTTAAGTAGATAATTTTGAACTGTTGGATAGTTGGAGCATTTTGAACTGAGTGAGGCAATGAATTCCAAATAGATGATCCTGAAAATTCAAATGTATTACGAAATAATTCACAATTTGGTCTTGGTGTGTATAATTGATATTCTGAGGTTGATCTAAGAATTCTAGGATGTATATCAGAAGTAAAAGTGAAGGACGATTTTAAATAGTCTGGAGCAGCTCCATGTAATGTTTTATACATTTGTATAGCCTTCTGATATATGACTCGTTCTGGAAAGGTCATCCAATTTAGTTGGGAGAATAATAATTGCGATGGAGTGTCAAAGTCCTGATCTAGAATTAGTCTAGCTACTCTCTTTTGTAACCGAACTATTTTATCTTCTAAAGATGAGTTGCAGTTACCCCAAATCACACAACAAAAGTCTAAGTGAGGCAATATGTAAGCATTGTAGAAGAGGTTGCGATTGGGAATAGAGACAGTTGATGGTATACGTGGTCAGACGGGGGATCGAGTCTGCGATCCCTATATTCACAGTCCAACGTGTTAACCATTGAACTACTGAGCGCCACGCCAATCGTATCTGTGTTTTACGTTTGTTTATCGTCGCTACCGGTTGGCCATATGAGCGACGCCTCCTGAAGAGATTAGTCATTTTATGCTTTATGAAGCGTGCAGTCAATCCTGTCTTAAGCATCCTGCCAAGGCAATCACATCACATGTGGCTGCTTAATATAGGTCAAATGTATAATAAAACAAAATATTGGGGATCTGGAAACCGGCTGCTTAATACAGGTTGGCTGCTTAATACAGGTTGGCTGCTTAATACAGGTTGGCTGCTTGATACAGGTTGGCTGCTTAATAGAGGTGACCACTAACACAGGTTTGACTGTACTCCTCGTTGCATCCTAGTTCAGGGCCTCACGTGATATAGTTACACCCATAAACAAGTACATCGACAATACATACACATAAATTATAGAATTTGTGGAAATCGTGATAGCGCAGTGGTAGAGCGTTCGCTTCAGGTGCGAATGACCTGGAGTTCGAGCCCCGCTGGAGCCGTTACGAGTGTGCCCTTAGGCAAAGCATTTAAATTCTACGTTGCCTCTTCTCTCTCCCTAGTGGCGATGGATTCCATCAGGAATGAGGTCTCGAGGGTGATTTATATAAGTTGTAAGAATTTGTTTCGCAATCGAGCTAAAATAAATTTGTATAAAATAAATTATAGGCAATAATTACAAGTCACCTGACTTTTACTATTCAGTGAAAACCCGATTTTTTCTGTTTTTCAAATGAAACACTTAAAGCAGCATTACATCGTATGAAATAAAAGATATTTGAAAAATTCAATTTTAACGTATGGGTAGCAATGCTGCTACAAATTCTAACATTATACTTTGTATCTACCATTTACTGTAGTGCAAGTGTCTGATTGGTGATATGTTTTTTTTATTTAAACGACCAACATAAAAAAGATCCACGTAATGATTTCGTTACGTGTATTAGCTTCTACCCAGTACATCATGCGGAACCGTTTCCTATCGTATATGCATAATTAATTATCAAACATTGCACAGTTTATGATCGAAGCCATCCATCATTTTAAATCGATACTATACATTTCTCTTGTTGCAGGAGCAATCCATATTATATATAACGACTATTCCTTCGTCCAGGTCAAAATAATATTTATTAATCCGCTTTAACCCTTTCAACACCACATACCTCTAAATTGGCTTACAAAAAAGTGTAGATCCAGATGAGCCGGCTCGTGACGAGCCGTCTCATCAGGATCTGCACTTTTTTCAAGTAATATAACTATTTTTAGAATTTTTTTTACCCATTTTGATAAATGGACTGATCCAAATGTAAAAATATCATGGACCAGTCCATGTCAGTTACTTGGTGTTGAATGGGTTAATTCTTTATATAATTAATTCGGAGATATATTAATTTGCTTAATGTTAGACAGCGGGATTAACATGGTTTGCTTTACATTGAACATGATAAGCTGAAGGCATGTTTGTGTGTGTGTTTTACGTTTATTTATCGGATGCCCATATGAGCGACGCCTCCAGAAGAGATTGGTCATTTTAGATTTTGGAAGATAGTGCAATGATACAGACAGCGACCCATTCCAGAGTCTCATCTGGTTCTGTTACGTGCACGATGTAAAGCACCGACACGAGACCTCGGTTTAACGTCCCATCTGAAAGACTGTTAATTTTATTAGGGTCCAGATGGGGGATCGAACCTGCGATCCAGCAGGAATATATCTTTAAGCAAAACAAAGTTTAATAAATCCAAATGACCATAACCCACACACAGGAAGATAACAGTCCCGTCCATAATCACAACCTGTATGATTAAGTAAAACCACAACACCTGTAGACAGAGTGCAGCTAACAAACACACGTCCACTATCCTCACTATGGTCATCTGGAAAAAAGGTTCATTTGTATGTGTGCTTTTCGAATTCTTTGCTTCAAGAGTGTTTTTACGCTTATTTATCGTCGCTACCGGATGCCCATATGAGCGACGCCTCCTGAAGAGATTAGTCATTTTAGATTTTTGGAGGATAGTGCAATGATAGAGACAGAGACTCATTCCAGAATCTCCTCTGGTTCATTTACGTGCACGGTGTAAAGCACCGACACGAGACCTCGGTTTAATGTCCCATCTGAAAGACTGTTAATTTTATTAGGGTCAGACGCGGGATCGAACTTGCGATCCCTGGATTACCAGCCCACCGTGTTACCACTGGACTACACATCCGTCTGTATTTTCGTACGAGGGTTTCCAACTAATGATATGCAGCTGACATGTGCATTCGGTGTTACGGGCATGCGCACTCGTAGTATCGTAGTGTTAGGCAGTGTTCTTCGCGAGAATAGGTGTGTCTTACAGCTTACGCTGTTCCAAGGATGCTCTAATGAGATACATTAGTCAGTTACTGCCCCTGAATACTCTTAATAGTATATTGGTCCTCTTAATTTATTTCCTCTGTTTTTATCGCTGTTTCCTTTGCACCACATGTTTTCCATTCTTATCCGTATTCGCGTCTTATAATTATGAAATTATTAAATCTTGACAGATATCCTTTAGCATGTCCAATGGATACCTTACTGTAAACATTGGTTCAATTAATGAACACGATTTTGATAAAATTACATTTATCCTAACGCAACATAAGTTTAGACGACAACAGTAAAGACAAAGGATTCCAACTAAAAGGACAATATACATTTAGGGATAAATCTGACATCACGGCGGGTAATTTAGTTAATAGTTCCATTGGGGTATAGTTTAAACTTTATTTGAACTACACTGGGTTTGTTTAAAGTTACTATAATTCCGTAATTGGTGCTAGTGCATCTATATAGTTCTAAAATTATGTTGTTGCCTTTGAAAAATTAAAAAAAACACATTCACGTGTACATGTACTAGTACGCATGCACGGATATTACGTGTACAGTACATCTATTGGCGGCGCCCTTTGATGCGTTGCATCAATGCATTTCTTGCAACACCTCTCCAGGCTATATAACTACGCTGGGCGATATAAATTTGCAATGAGAGACAAATGAACCTTCAGAGCAAATTTACTGAACGCCAGATACTTTATTACTTTCTCATTTTGTTTATACGGCTTCAATCCAGTCATAAAATCAACTATTGTATCGGATGAAGGTATCAAAAGGCATAGATAATGTCGTTTCCCCCTGTGACGTCATAATTCCTACTGTGGCTGCCATTTTGAATGGCAAAGTTGATCAGATATTATATATAATATATAGTAGTGTAATTTTGTTTTCTTCACAAACTATTTATTTTTCATCGCATCACCATGGTTCATACATTGTTATAAAGCTCCCAATGGACATATGTTTGTATCATTTCACAAATTTCGTATCAATAACGAATACATAATAATTTACCTGTATATTAATATTTCAACTGTGAAAATAGACTTTCAAAAATAGGTGCAAGTTAAGTTCGTATCATTTATAATCCATTATCATTGTCAAAAAATAAATTAATATTTAAAATTTACACTTCAATACCTTTAAAATCATAGTAAATTTTATATTAAGAAACCAAAATTAATAAAGTTATTGCAATTAAAGAATTACAAGTAAAATCATGAAATTGCCGTTAATAAAACTTGCCAGTCAAAATGGCTGCCAAAATAAGATCTGTGCTTTTGACTATTTTCACAGGGCGTGGGAACTATGTATTGCTTTTGTTCTTAACAGTACCTATTACTCATGCTTGATAGTCACGGGTTCGAGCCCCGCTCAGGCCGTGTCTCATTTATATGAAAAAGTTGGCAGTTTCTTACGGAGGTTGGTGCACCCAAGTACTGGTTAACCGCTGGAGCCTGCCCAGGAAAGGTGTTGTTAGGTAAACTGCCCGTCGGCGATATAGCCCAAAATGGTGCTGATGCAGGCGCAAACCCCGAAATATAACATAACATAATTACTCATGCTTTTGTTTGTTTGCTTTGGTTGTTTTTGGGGTTTAATTATGAAATTAAATGAAAAATGACACGACAACTTTTCTCTACAAGATAATATCGCTAAATATAGAAACGGAATTCTATCGGAAATCCCCGAACAGGCACGATTATACACGATCATTTCCGAATATACACGAATGCTCCCGTACACTCATTTACATTGCAAACATATAATGTCCTGTTTCTGTGTTATATCGACGAGATGGCGGATTTTAAATATTACATTTAGATGGTAATGAATCGATTCGGCGTAATTGAACTAAGGACGACTTAAATATTGAGTAAATATGTCAAATAAGACGCACATTGTACTTTTTAAAACTATGTATCGTTCCGTTGACCCGTAAACAATGGCGGCCAATATTGAGTTGTATCAATATTACAGTGCCTCGCTTTCGATTCAAGTACGTCATTAATTAAGTCACGTGCTAATAGGCCTATTAATAGGATTAATGCTAGTCAATAATTTCACGGACAATCCCCCACTTTTCCCCAGGCGTTGATATGATCAGAAACTCAATACGGCCAAATTAATAGTCTCGGTGTTAAACTATATTTATTTGACTGACCAGGCAAACTATATCGACGCCTGCTCCCAGGCTAGGGTTTAATATACACCAACAACTTAGGTAATATGACGTCTCTCATGCTAGTATTGGTGAAGTAAGATCCCGGGTGCCCTACGTGCAGTATTTCAGGCACAGCTTGGCGCCCAAGTAGAATCACCGACTTTCCGCAAGCGGGGTGGATAGCTTCCTCACTTGAAGGAATTCAACAGCCCATTGGGATTCAAACCTATAACGGTAAGCGGCAAGTAATTTGTAGTCGACGACCGTAATCACTCTGGCACGAGTCTGCCGCCTCCGTGGTCGAGTGGTTACGGTCGCTGACTAATATACCTATCATCACTGATGGTCACGGGTTCGAGCCCCGCTCAGGCTGTGTCTATTTATATGAAACAGTTGGCAGTTTCTTATGGAGGTTGGTGCACCAAGTACTGGTTAAAATGCTGGAGCCTGCCAAGGAATGGTGTTGTTAGGTAAACTGCCCGCCGTCGATATAGCCCACAATTGTGCTGATGAAGGCGTAAAGCCCGAACACGCAGACAGACACCCGTACTACTGATTGAAGTTCATGCTAAGTGCAAATCATTGCTATGTTTCATTACTTCGTTGTGGCCTCCGTGGCCGAGTGGTTAAGGTCGTTGACTTCCAATCACTGGCCCCTCACCATTGAAGGTTCGAATCCCACTGGGGGTTTGGATTCATTCATGTGATCGAACTATTGGTAGGTCGGTGGTTCTACCCTGGTGTCCGTCCGTGCTTGAAATACTGCTCGGAGTGGCACCCGGTTTATTCCTCCACATATTATAGCCTATTATAGCTGGGAGAGTCGCCACATGACCTAAGCACTTGGCGCGACTTTAAACCTCAAACCAAACAAATCAAACACTCCTTCTTTCCAGGCTGATGCATTTATCTGTGGCAGTTACCAATGTAAAATCCATGGCTTGACCGACGTCTTAGATATAGACCAGACAACCGAAACAGACAAATAGTTCTTATACCTTGGCCCGTGTACCAGACAGATAAATAACAACCGACCCTCGATCAGTTTAATGAGCAGGCAACCATAGATAGGTTAGTATACGATATTTCGTCATGCCTATAGTCCTCCAATGTCCTCCGTGGTCGAGTTGTTAAGGTCGCTGACTTTTATACCACTGTAACCAATCATCACATATGGTCACGGGTTCGAGCACCGCTCAGGCCGTGTCTCATTTATATGAAAAAGTTTCTTACGGAGGTTGGTGCACACGTGATGATAGGTTTGGTGGTACTGGACAACAACTGGAATATGCCCAGGAAAGAAGTTGTTAGGTAAACTGGCCGTCGCTCAATTGGGCAACCGGTAGCGACGTTAAATAAACTTAAATACAAAACAATTCCGCAATGAAAGAACATGGCTTCTAGTAGTTTACTCGGACTTGAGACAGGCTATATGTTTGTGTGTTTTACGTTTATTTATTGTCGCTACCGGTTGCCCATATGAGCGACGCCTCCTGAAGAGATTGGTCATTTTAGGTTTTTTGGAGGATAGTGCAATGATACAGACAGAGACCCATTCCAGAGTCTCCTTTGGTTCTTTTACGTGCACGGTGTACAGCACAGACACGAGACCTCAGTTTAATGTCCCATCTGAAAGACTGTTAATTTTATTAGGGTCAGACAGGGGATCGAACCTGCGATCCCTGGATTACCAGTCCACCGTGTTACCACTGGACTACAGATCCGCCTGTGGCTATATGTTTTACGCGACTACTCCTGGTTGTGTTTGTAATCCATTCACGTCATCCTGTCTAACATAGTAAGCAATCATGACAAGTTGTTGTTTCGAAATCAATGTTCAACGGAAAATTAACACAATTTCTAGTGTCTAGTTATACCGTGTGGCATCACAATAGTGCAACAACATCAGTAGACACATTTTTCATACTGACATTAAGCATATAATAAATACCCATATTATAAAGTAAAATAGATGTTGCAATGCATACACATTGATCGTGTAACTTATACGAGTACTATTAGCAATATCAGATGAAGAGGAATTGATTTACTAGATGACATAGAAAACGCACACCTACATTATATACTAGAGGACATAGATAACGCACACCTACATTATATACTAGAGGACATAGAAAACGCACACCTACATTATATACTAGAGGACATAGAACACACACACCTCCATTATATACTAGAGGATACAGAAAACGCACACCTATATTATATACTAGAGGACATAGAAAACGCACACCTACATTATATACTAGAGGACATAGAAAACGCACACCTACATTATATACTAGAGGACATAGAAAACGCACACCTACATTATATACTAGAGGACATAGAAAACGCACACCTACATTATATACTAGAGGACATAGAAAACGCACACCTACATTATATACTAGAGGACATAGAAAACGCACAGCTACATTATATATTAGAGGACATAGAAAACGCACACCTACATTATATACTAGAGGACATAGAAAACGCACACCTACATTATATACTAGAGGACATAGAAAACGCAAACCTACATTATATACTAGAGGACATAGAAAACGCACACCTACATTATATCATTATTATTACATGAACACGAAATACGAAGGAGAGTTTAAAGAGATTAGTCATTTTACATTTTTGAAGGATGGTGCAATATATGGAATTGTCTAACAGTAGAAAAGAGAGAATGAGACAATAAAATAACAATAAATCTATATAACAATGTGTATATATCACTTATACTGGTACTCTCACAGATTAGAAAAAAGAGGCTGGTACCCTGTCAGGTGATCCAATAAACTTGGTACCAAGTAAATGTGTGTTTTACGTTTATTTATCGTCGCTACCGGTTGCCCATATGAGCGACGCCTCCTAACGAGATTAGTCATTTTAGATTTTTGGAGGATAGTGCAATAATACAGACAGAGCCCATTCCAGAGTCTCCTCTGGTTCTTTTACATGCACGGTGTACAGCACCGATACGAGACCTCGGCTTAACGTCCCATCTGAAAGACTGTTCATCTTATTAGGGTCAGACGGGGGATAAAACCTGCGATCCCTGGATTACCAGTCCAGCGTGTTGACCACTTGACTATAGATCCGTCTGTCGGCATAGAGTGACTTGCAATCATGCCATATTTGAGAGCGGTGCACAATTTAGATTTCAAGCCTGTAAAGATAGTACAACTGACACCAATCTTCATTTGTCACAGTCATTTGCCACTAATGCATCGTGTGACGTGCACATATGAAGTAAACTGTGGGATAAGATAACGAAACTGCATTGATTATCTGCTTGCACATCCGTGTTTTCTCGATACGGAACAAATATAAATAGCACTTTTATCCAGCCGTGGTAAGAGAACCGCGTTGATCCTGGTTCACTCACCTGAAGTGAATTGCTACAAGCTGGGAGAACAGCTAGGACATGACAATACGTTGATAGGTAACCAATGGCCGTAGACATAGGACGGAAGATGAACGACTGTGGAAGAAAGAAGAATGATGGACGAATGGACGGACATACTCTGACGGAGAGAAACGGATGATGAATAATGATGGACGAATGACGGAGAATGGAAGACGAATGGTGGACGAATATAACGATGGACACACTATAATGGACGGATGAACTATAATGGAGAGATAGACGGCGAATGAAGAATAGTAAAGACTTTATTTTACGAGGGAGCGTACATAACACATGGCTAATACAAATAAGGCCCTCAACAAGAATGATGGACGAAGGATGAACGAATGTGGATGAATACATTTGGACGAATAAAAACCACGGACAAAGGACGATGAACGAGCGAACAATGATGCACTAGTATTGTTGTACGAAGATGACTGAATAATGATGGACGAACTACGATTGGTAAAGAACCATCCACTGAAAACACATTACCAGTCCAGCGTGTTAACCACTGGACTACAGATCCGTCTGTACACCGTACACCATGTGTATATTCTCAAGTGAACAAAACAAAACTACCAACGTGTGAAATTATACAAATTAATCTGTTGATCGTCTGAATGTTGGTGTTTCTACAATTTCTGATGAAGGGCAATGTCTGGTAGGCAGTCAAGTCGATATATCGTGTGTGCTTTATATCATATGTAATCAAACATGATAAATGCGCACTACAAAAGAATCAAGAAATCGTAAAACAGATATAGAACCTCACGTGGGTGGACAATGAAGTACGAGATGACAAAGGAAGCATGTTAGCGTAACGGTTAAACTCGTAAAATCAAATCTAGCAGAAAAGGGATTCGGAGGGACGCTGAAAGTGGATAGCCGGATCTGTAGTACAGTGGTAACACGCTGGACTGGTAATCCAGGGATCGCAGGTTCGATCCCCCGTCTAACCCTAATAAAATTAACAGTCTTTCAGATGGGACGTTAAACCGAGGTCTGGTGTCGGTGCTTTACACCGTGCACGTAAAAGAACCAGAGGAGATTCTGGAATTGGTCTCTGTCTGCATCATGCACTATCCTCCAAAAATCTAAAATGACTAATCTCTTCAGTTGGCCCTGAGGATGACTAAAATAAGTAAGATACCGTAAACCAACATATACTAGAGGACATAGACAACGCACACTTCGAATACGTGTGTTTTACATGAAAAACAATAACTATATAAATACATAGTTTTAAACATTTTGGAATATTTTTAGTTGTTCAGTTTGTGTATTGTAATAAAGATGTGATATATCTTTGATGGAATCCTTCGTATTTCGTTTTCATGTAATAAAAGTAGTTTTTAACATTTTGGTATATTTTAGTTGTTCAGTTTGTGTTTTGTAATAAAGATGTGATATATCTTTGATGGAATCTTTCGTATTTCGTTTTCATGTAATAATAATCATATAATGTAGGTGTGTGTTTTCTATGTCCCCTAGTATACTTCGCACCAAAATGCGGGATCATTAAAGATAACAAATATGCTCGATAGTCGAGTGATTATCAACACCACCCGAGCACAATGCGTGCTATATATCATATGTATATACGGTTTGCTTGATACCATGTCGTGTAAATGCTCGGGTTGCTGACAAAGTGCATTTTGGATATTAAAATGCAACATCCATCTTGGCTACTGCGGTACAACATCCATCTTGACTACTGCGGTACAACATCCATCTTGGCTACTGCGGTACAACATCCATCTTGACTACTGCGGTACAACATCCATCTTGGCTACTGCGGTACAACATACATCTTGGCTACTGCGGTACAACATCCATCTTGGCTACTGCGGTACAACTCCCATCTTGGCAACTGCGGTACAACATCCATCATGACTACTGCGGTACAACATCCATCTTGGCTACTGCGGTACAACATCCATCTTGGCTACTGCGGTACAACTCCCATCTTGGCTACTGCGGTACAACATCCATCTTGGCTACTACGGTACAACCCCACCTTGGCTACTGCGGTACACCATCCATCTTGGCTACTGCGGTACAACATCCATCTTGGCTACTGCGGTACAACTCCCATCTTGGCTACTGTGGTACAACATCCATCTTGGCTACTGCGGTACAACTCCCATCTTGGCTACTGCGGTACAAAATCCATATTGACTACTGCGGTACAACATCCATCTTGGCTACTGCGGTACAACTCCCAGCTTGGCTACTGCGGTACAACTCCCATCTTGACTACTGCGGTACAACATCCATCTTGACTACGGCGGTACAACTCCCATCTTGACTACTGCGGTACAACTCCCATCTTGACTACTGCGGTACAACATCCATCTTGACTACGGCGGTACAACTCCCATTTGACTACTGCGGTACAACTCCCATCCTGGCTACTGCGGTACAACATCCATCTTGACTACGGCGGTACAACTCCCATCTTTACTACTGCGGTACAACTCCCATCTTGACTACTGCGGTACAACATCCATCTTGGCTACTGTGGTACAACATCCATCTTGGCTACTGCGGTACAACTCCCATCTTGGCTACTGCGATACAACTCCCATCTTGGCTACTGTGGTACAACATCCATCTTGGCTACTGCGGTACAACATCCATCTTGGCTACTGCGGTACAACATCCATCTTGGCTACTGTGGTACAACATCCATCTTGGCTACTGCTGTACAACTCACATCCTGGCTACTACGGTACAACTCCCATCTTGGCTACTGCGGTACAACTTCCATCTTGGCTACTACGGTACAACTCACATCTTGACTACTGCGGTACAACTCACATCTTGGCTACTGCGGTACAACTCCCATCTTGGCTACTGCGGTACAACTCACATCTTGACTACTGCGGTACAACTCACATCTTGGCTACTACGGTACAAAATCCATCTTGACTACTGCGGTACAACATCCATCTTGGCTACTGCGGTACAACTCCCATATTGGCTACTGCGGTACAACTCCCATCTTGACTACTGCGGTACAACATCCATCTTGACTACGGCGGTACAACTCCCATCTTGACTACTGCGGTACAACTCCCATCTTGACTACTGCGGTACAACATCCATCTTGACTACGGCGGTACAACTCCCATTTGACTACTGCGGTACAACTCCCATCCTGGCTACTGCGGTACAACATCCATCTTGACTACGGCGGTACAACTCCCATCTTTACTACTGCGGTACAACTCCCATCTTGACTACTGCGGTACAACATCCATCTTGGCTACTGTGGTACAACATCCATCTTGGCTACTGCGGTACATCTCCCATCTTGGCTACTGCGGTACAACTCCCATCTTGGCTACTGTGGTACAACATCCATCTTGGCTACTGCGGTACAACATCCATCTTGGCTACTGCGGTACAACATCCATCTTGGCTACTGTGGTACAACATCCATCTTGGCTACTGCTGTACAACTCACATCCTGGCTACTACGGTACAACTCCCATCTTGGCTACTGCGGTACAACTTCCATCTTGGCTACTACGGTACAACTCACATCTTGACTACTGCGGTACAACTCACATCTTGGCTACTGCGGTACAACTCCCATCTTGGCTACTGCGGTACAACTCACATCTTGACTACTGCGGTACAACTCACATCTTGGCTACTACGGTACAAAATCCATCTTGACTACTGCGGTACAACATCCATCTTGACTACGGCGGTACAACTCCCATCTTGACTACGGCGGTACAACTCCCATCTTGACTACTGCGGTACAACTCCCATCTTGACTACTGCGGTACAACTCACATCTTGGCTACTACGGTACAACATCCATCTTGACTACTGCGGTACAACATCCATCTTGACTACGGCGGTACAACATCCATCTTGACTACGGCGGTACAACTCCCATCTTGACTACTGCGGTACAACTCCCATCTTGACTACTGCGGTACAACTCCCATCTTGGCTACTGCGGTACAACTCCCATCTTGACTAATGCGGTACAACATCCATCTTGGCTACTTCGGTACAACTCCCATTTTGTTGACTACTGCGGTACAACATCCATCTTGGCTACTGCGGTACAACTCCCATCTTGACTACTGCGGTACAACATCCATCTTGGCTACTGCGGTACAACTCCCATCTTGGCTACTGCGGTACAACATCCATCTTGGCTACTGCGGTACAACATCCATCTTGGCTACTGTGGTACAACTCCCATCTTGGCTACTGCGGTACAACTCACATCTTGACTACTGCGGTACAACATCCATCTTGGCTGCGGTACAACATCCATCTTGGCTACTACGGTACAACTCCCATCTTGGCTACTGCGGTACAACATCCATCTTGACTACTGCGGTACAACTCCCATCTTGACTACTGCGGTACAACATCCATCCTGGCTGCGGTACAACATCCATCTTGGCTACTGCGGTACAACTCCCATCTTGACTACTGCGGTACAACATCCATCTTGGCTGCGGTACAACATCCATCTTGGCTACTGCGGTACAACATCCATCTTGGCTACTGCGGTACAACATCCATCTTGGCTACTACGGTACAACTCCCATCTTGACTACTGCGGTACAACTCCCATCTTGGCTACTGCGGTACAACTCCCATCTTGGCTACTGCGGTACAACTCCCATCTTGGCTAATGCGGTACAACCCCACCTTGGCTACTGCGGTACATCTCCCATCTTGGCTACTGCGGTACAACACCCACCTTGGCTACTGCGGTACAACTCACATCTTGGCTACTGCGGTACAACATCCATCTTGACTACGGTGGTACAACTCCCATTTTGACTACGGCGGTACAACTCCCATCTTGGCTACTGCGGTACAACTCCCATCTTGGCTACTGCGGTACAACTCCCATCTTGACTACTTCGGTACAACCCCACCTTGGCTACTGCGGTACATCTCCCATCTTGACTACTGCGGTACAACCCCCACCTTGGCTACTGCGGTACAACATCCATCTTGACTACTGCGGTACAACTGCCATCTTGACTACTGCGGTACAACTCCCATCTTGGCTACTGCGGTACAACTCCCGTCTTGACTACTGTGGTACAACCCCACCTTGGCTACTGCGGTACATCTCCCATCATGGCTACTGCGGTACAACCCCCACCTTGGCTACTGCGGTACAACCCCCACCTTGGCTACTGCGGTACAACTCACATCTTGGCTACTGCGGTACATCTCCCATTTTGACTACTGCGGTACAACTCCCATCATGGCTACTGCGGTACAACATCCATCTTGGCTACTACGGTACAACTCCCATCATGGCTACTGCGGTACAACATCCATCTTGGCTACTACGGTACAACTCCCATCTTGACTACTGCGGTACAACATCCATCTTGGCTACTACGGTACAACTCCCATCTTGGCTACTGCTGTATAACTCCAATCTTGGCTACTGCGGTACAACCCCACCTTGGCTACTGTGGTACATCTCCCATCTTGGCTACTGCGGTACAACCCCCACCTTGGCTACTGCGGTACAACTCACATCTTGGCTACTGCGGTACAACATCCACCTTGACTACGGCGGTACAACTCCCATTTTGACTACGGCGGTACAACTCCCATCTTGACTACTGCGGTACAACTCACATCTTGGCTACTGCGGTACAACTCACATCTTGACTACTGCGGTACAACTCCCATCTTGACTACTGCGGTAAACTCCCATCTTGGCTACTGCGGTACAACTCCCATCTTGACTACTGCGGTACAACCCCACCTTGGCTACTGCGGTACATCTCCCATCTTGGCTACTGCGGTACAACCCCCACCTTGGCTACTGCGGTACAACTCACATCTTGGCTACTGCGGTACAACATCCATCTTGGCTACTGCGGTACAACTCCCATCTTGACTACTGCGGTACAACTCCCATCTTGGCTACTGCGGTACAACATCCATCTTGGCTACTACGGTACAACTCCCATCTTGGCTACTGCGGTACAACATCCATCTTGGCTAGTACGGTACAACTCCCATCTTGACTACTGCGGTACAACTCCCATCTTGACTACTGCGGTACAACTCCCATCGTGGCTACTGCGGTACAACTCCCATCGTGACTACTGCGGTACAACATCCATCTTGGCTACTGCGGTACAACATCCATCTTGACTACTGCGGTACAACATCCATCTTGACTACTGCGGTACAACATCCATCTTGGCTACTGCGGTACAACATCCATCTTGGCTACTGCGGTACAACATCCATCTTGGCTACTGCGGTACAACTTCCATATTGGCTAATGACGTATAGCCCATATTCTGAGCGGGATATTCTTGACAAATGTGTGAGATGTGTGTCCAATCTATGACAATCTAACAGACACTACTGTAGACAGATCTGGCACAATCATGACCCTACTTTAGAATAATCGGAAACACGCCTTGAAAAAACACCGCACGGGCACAGTGTATTCGGGCAAGTCTTAAACAATATAATCACATATTGTCACTTTATGTAGTCTGCTCGGGAGTGCGTTGTATTAAGCGTGTGTTTTACGTTTATTTATCGTCGCTACTGGTTGCCCATATGAGCGATGCCTCCTGAAGAGATTAGTCATTTTAGATATTTGGAGGATAGTGCAATGATACAGACAGATACCCATTCCAGAGTCTCCTCTGGTTCTTTTACGTGCATGGTGTAAAGCACCGACACGAGACCTCGGATTAACGTCCTATCTGAAAGACTGTTAATTTTTATTAGGGACAGGCGGGGGATCGAACCTGCGATCCCTAAATTACCAGTCCAGTGTGTTACCACTGGACTACAGATCCGTCTGTGCGTTGTATTAAGGATACCACATATCATAGCACAATAATTATGAATCTCCGTCTGACAGTGACAAACAAAAATCGCTATACGCCAGAAGGAATCTTGTGTAGACTGAAATGATGAAAACCATACCACTGATTCAGACCGACGTGGAAAAACATCTATCACTACTCTAGACTGAAATGGTGATAAACTCTGCCCTAGAGACTGCATATCCCCAATAGCCATTACTTAAGAAGACTCCACCCATAGCATACTGAATTTGTACGGTAATGCCCCAGATTGGGCCATGTACAAATATCCCTAGCGGCGTGGAAGGGAAAAAAAGTATTGTTTATTACAGAAAAATAAATCTAGATATGGAGAAAGCAGAATTGAAAAAAGACTGTCTAAAACAAAAACTGTCAATAGTTTAGTTGATACATATTTATTATTGCAAAATAAGTTCTTACACGTTATATTAATCACTCTCGAGACCTCTTTCCTGATGGAATCCATCGCCACGAGGAAGAGAGAGGAGGCATGCGGAATTTAATGCATTGCCTAAGGCACAATCGTAACGGTTCCAGCGGGGCTCGAACCCCGGGTAGTTCGCACCTTAAGCGAACGCGCTACCAATGCGCTATCACGACTTCCACATAGTAGGCTAACATTTAAAAACGATAAAAGGCTTGGATTTCTGTACAGTACCGGTTTCGTAACAACTACAACTGTATGACAACAACTGTTTTAGAAACTGTGACAGGCAGTTTAGCCAGGAATCTGACTAAGTGATTTAATGCCGTGTTCTGTATCATTAGGAGGCTGCTATGCAATATGCATGCTTCTATATAACATAACAATACTAATACTGATCAAACGATTCATAACGGCATGACATTTCAATTGTCATTTATGAATAAGTTATGCAATTATGCAACGTGCATTAGTCACCATGGGGAATTACGAAAGCGGCCCTCCCAGACCTTGTGCATGACTTGTATACTCTTCTGAGCTACAAACCGGGCCCTATCTATACAGTCAAATATGTGTTAGTGGTCACCTCCATTAAGCAGCCAACCTGTATTAAGCAGCCAGTTTCTAGATAACTACTACGTTGTTTTATTATAATAAATAATTAATGCCGTCGGCCTCCACACACTTTAACCATGCCCAATGTAGTTCATACCCAGATGGAGACTATTAACCCGCGGTTTATTCCTTAAATTAAATACAAACGGATCTGTAGTCCAGTGGTAACACGCTGGACTGGTAATCCATGGATCGTGGTTTCATTCCCCCGTCTGGCCCTAATAAAATTTAATAAAACTTTCAGATGGGACGTTAAACCGAGATCTCGTGTCGGTGCTGTACACCGTGCACGTAACAGAACCAGTGGAGACTCTGGAATGGGTCTGTATCATTGCACTACCCTCCACCAATCTAAAATGACTAATCTCTTCAGGAGACGTCGCTCATATGGCCAACCGGTAGATACGATAAATAAACGTAAAACACACACTTAAATTAATAATGAACGGAGAAATACATGGGCGAGCGCATGCGCAGCAGAAAGCCATACTTGTATTATATTTATGTATTGTTTGTTTTGTAGCTGATCAAAACCAGAATACCGATAGTTATTGCAGATTGACGTACTGTTAAGGGGCTATGCCTTTTAAGATGTGATAGATATTGAACAAACAAATAAGTTGACAATAAACAACAAAAAGCACTGTAACGCTCAATTTTAGTAAATTAAATATTTGCCCAACTACATTGTTTAGAACTAGAAACTTGAGATTGAAAAGGAATTGTTAATTAATGAATCTCTGAAACACTATATTATTTACTGGGCGTCATATCGACCATAAGGAATGAAATGTGTATGCCAATATTTTGCACAGTTGTGCTATTGGTAACACTTTAGAGCGTCTAAGAGCCTTTTCAAGATTAATTGTATATGTGGTAATCTTTACCCCTCCAAAACAGTGTCACATAATTTCGCGACCAAAACAAACCAGGTCAAAAATGTCGTCGGTGATTGTGCACCTTCTGCATAGCATATGTACATAAAACTCCTGTACCATAACTACATATTGACATAAACTGTCAAGATCCCGGATGGCCATCTGAGCACTATTTAAAGCCCGGACGGGCACCCGGGTCGAACCGCCGATAAGTGAAGAAGATACAACATGAATACTGCATCGATTGTCTACTGCACCAATAATTAACTCTTTGTGACACGATTCATCAAAAGGGTGAAATTTTCAAAAATGTTTTTTCTTTCTTCAGAATTATGTTTTTCAGTCATTTCCTTAAACATAATCAAAATTTAGGGTAATTTCGTTTAGATTATCTGTTCTAAAAATGAGTTTTAAACTTGCATGCATAGCACGAACGTTGCCGTTTTCGATTGCGTGACGTAACTTTAGACGTCATTTCTCGATCCCTTTTGCTAAATCGCGTCACATTTGTATATATAAATTGATTGTAAAATAAATAATTGTATGTAAGTCCTAAATGGTACGGGTTTATAAAGCATACGGGAGATAAATCAGTCCTAAATGGTACAGGTTTTAAAGCATATGGGAGATAAATCAGTCCTAAATGATACGGGTTTATAAAGCATACGGGAGATAAATCAGTCCTGAATGGTACGGCTTTCATATTAGTTATAGTCACTATATCAATTGCGATCGGAAATTAATTCTTTTGTCTGCTATAAATACCCCCCCAACCGGCATTAAAGCAGTACCGTAGCCAGAGGCACATTTCAACCGGGGGGGGGGGCATTTCCCCCCTTAAAATTGTTGGGGGGGGGCATTGTCGGGAAGAGCCATAACTAATGTTACTAGAACTTGTGGCCTGACCCGTTTGCCTTTATTTAATTTGTCATGTTCTGTATTCACATGTATATGTAAAACGAATCGAGCAATAAAATATGAATACACTAAACTAAATTAAACTGTTGGGGCATAGAAGCGATTTCCTGCGTTTTCTGATTTAACGAGTTTAGACGTATAATTATGTACTGACCTTTCAGCTCTCTAGCAGTCAACATTTTATACAGCAAAGGGATATTGTTTGCATTTTATTTAATTAATTTTTCATTATTTTTATTTGCCGCAATTTTAACCGAGGCAGTTTCCTCGGTGTGCCTCAGTGTGGCTACGGGCCTGTAACGTTAGGTCTCCACCTGTGTCCATACATATATAATAATGATATATGTCTTCTTGTGTTAGAACTAGTCACATGTAATATTTTAAATTATATGTTGATTTTTTAATTTTTATGGATTCATAACAATCTAAAAGAAAATGAATTAGCCGGATTTTGGTTTTCCATGAACAAGGTTTTTTAAGCCGAAAATTCGGAAGTAGAGAGGATCACATATATATGTAATATTTTACTTATGCTTATCGTGTTTTACTATATTTGTCATGTAACTATTTCATTCAAACTTACTTCTTAGTCAATCAAGCTTACTTCTTAGTCAATCAAACTTACTTCTTAGTCAATCAAGCTTACTTCTTAGTCAATCAAGCTTACTTATTAGTCAATCAAGCTTACTTCTTAGTCAATCAAGCTTTCTTCTTAGTCAATCAAACTTACTTCTTAGTCTTACTTCTTAGTCAATCAAGCTTACTTCTTAGTGTTATTTAATACTATCAAACAGAGCTCATAAAGTTAATTTGCCAGAGAGCTTGCATACACAAGTGGTCAGAACTTACTAATACTTAGTTAGGATCAACAAATACTGTTCCATAACCGTATATACTGTTTTATGCTGTTCGAATAGGGTATCATCTTCAACAACAAACTATACATTAGCATTAACTGGACATGAAATGAGATTGATGGATGGACACCAAAGATTAGAAAGTACATGAAACGACAAACAAAGCTAAGACAGTGACGTCAATGACCTTCACGTGGCTGGGTTATTCTCTGTCTCAGAATGCCGTAAATATCCGGCATCTATATTTGTTGTGTGCTACGGAGACATTTCTCAGACAGAATGTCAGTCTAAATAAACTTGATCTCCTCTGAGATGCTGCTTAAAATAGCTGTATTCTAGAGTTTATGAAGACATTGTGGTGTTAGTATGTAGACGCTAGAAAGTACTTGTGCTAGTTGTGTTAGTTTTGTTTTTGCATAAGAGACTACATTATATTAAAGTGTGCACTGGTCTGCAACAGCTTTCCACAGTAATGTCCGTAACTGAAGAGGTAACAGCAAGTGTTGACAAATGAATAGAGCTTAACGCTAGCCAGAAGTAGTAATAATAACAACTTTCTCTGTTCATGAGTAACTGAACTATACTTCCATCAATCACTCTAGCAACCAACTGGGCTTTTTATTGTATGGATGATGAATCACGGCTTGATAGTTTCCATCGGGGTATGAACTAAATTCGGCGTGTTCAAAGTGTGAGGAGACCGACGGTTCATTACTTATATTTACATTAACTATTCTCTTTCAATGGCACACAGAAAAAAGATCACACTGCATTTAAAATGTATTTTAGCCAGATTTGCGACTTACCGTGTGTGGGATCTGGTAAATAGACCACCATTGGAACAGAGTAAACTGTAAGACACGCCTTTTCTTGCGATGAACGCTGTCCAATACTGTGAACGCGCATGCCCGTAGCTACGAGTACGCATGTCAGCTGCATATCATTAGTGAGGAAATTCATACGAAAATGAATACAAACAGGGCATATACGTTCATGGAAGGAAATACAATAGATATGTAAATGTCCTAGACTGAAACGTGTTTTTGTGATAGAAAACGAAGCATCAATCACCAAATGGTGCTAGAACATTGCGTTTGAATGACGTGATAAATGTCAATGACAGTCCGAACATGTTCACGTTTGCACTATTTAAACTGCTAGTGTTTAGAATCCATACGCATACAGTAGTGAGGATAAAATTGTGTTGTTACACTGCTGTTAACGTGACCAGTGGAATAACAGATTTTGTTTAGATAAAGTCTTTATTATTATTATTATTATTATTTCACTGATAAATTTCTATATTTCACTGGAAAGCATAAAATAAGTAGGTCTACTATATTAGTATGTAGTATCGATAGATTATTGTAAAATAACTGTAATTTATATTATATGTTTACATATGTAATTGATTGTTAATTATATTATGAAAAAATAAACGGGCTACTCCTGGTAGCTCAAACAAAATAAGTAGGCCTACTAGAATAATCAATCTGAAACATGCTTTTAAAACATTTGATATAATGACCTGACAATTGAACGTTGATCTCTATACAGTAGAGATGGAATTATACGAATCACGTGATCAGGAAAGGAAGTAATTATATAGATCTGACAATACATGAAAGAAAATAATCCAAAGCCACGTCGACGGAGCTCGTCACAGAGAAGTACTCTCTCAAACACATTGTCATTAAGAGAATAGTTTGTAAGACAATATTCATACATACCATAGCGAGTTTTGAGGTTCGCGGATGTTCCAGAATAAGCCATACTTTGGTTTGAAATTTCCTCCAGCCTCGTAGATGATCAATGTCTACTTTTACATGCTCTTTGGAAATACTGCGATTGAATGAGTCTAGAATACGTTTGTTTTCTATGTACGACCTGTACGTACGCCAGCAGCACGATTTGATATGATTTTCATTTATTTGCCAGTAGTCTAGTTCCCGTTTCACAACTGCCCCGCATACCTCTAGAGGCACGTGCAGCTCTCCTGTAAAACAAAACATGATATTTCAACATATTGACAGACATGTATCTGGATTCAGTTCCCGTTTCACCACTGCCCCGCACACCTCTAGAGGCACGTGCAGCTCTCCTGTAAAACAAAACATTTCAACATATTGACAGACACGTATCTGGATTCAGTTCCCGTTTCACCACTGCCCAGCACACCTCTAGAGGCACGTGCAGCTCTCCTGTAAAACAAAACATTTCAACATATTGACAGACACGTATCTGGATTCAGTTCCCGTGTCACCACTGCCCCGCACACCTCTAGAGGCACGTGCAGCTCTCATATTAGCCTGGAACAGGCGTTGATTTATTTCGCATGGTCAGTTATATAAATATATATTTAACACCGAGACTATTACTTCAGCCGTATTGAGTTTCTGATAATATATCATTTTACCAGAAGTAAATTAGGGAAACATCTACAGACTGGCACCCAGGCTATCTCCTATAAAACACACCATATTACATATTTCAGCAGAATTACAGACATGTATCTCGATTCAGATCTCGAATGTTCATTGCCCCGCACAACTCTAGCGATACATACAGCATTAAGCAGAATTGACAGACATCTGGGTATCTGGATTCAGTTATCGAATATGCATTGCTCCGCACAACTCTTGCAGAATATGTAGCTCTCAAACAAAACAAGTTATATGCTAAACATTTCAAACAGAATGAGTTTAAACATATTGTATTCATCAATATTTACATCATGTTGTTCATTGTGCTATTTGATGTTTTAATTTGTTGAGGGCCTCATGGTAGATTGACTTAATTGTTCAAATGAGTTCTCTCGTTAAATAAAGTTTTTATTATTATTATTGTTGTTGTTGTTGTTGTTGTTGTTGTTGTTGTTGTAACATTAATATACAAGAACAGATGTACTAAAACGGAAGCTAAGCGCTTATTTAGATTTTCTCCATGACATACATAATGTTCTTAAACATTGGCAGACTGTATATACATTTATGAACTTGACCAGTTTTATATTCAACTGTTATGATATAAATGTAAATAAAAAATAATATGGGATGAAGTAATCAATCGGACTGGCTCACCAATCAGATTAAGAACAGAATTGAGTTGATAGACATGTATCTGGGTTCGGTTTCCGATTTGATAGAAATATATATGGGGTTCGGCTTCCGATTGGATAGACATGTATCTGGGTTCGACTTCCGAGTTGATAGACATGTATCTGGGTTCGACTTCCGAGTTGATAGACATGTATCTGGGTTCGACTTCCGATTAGATAGACATGTATCTGGGTTCGACTTCCGATTAGATAGACATGTATCTGAGTTCGGTTTCCGATTAGATAGACATGTATCTGAGTTCGGTTTCCGATTAGATAGACATGTATCTGAGTTCGGTTTCCGATTAGATAGACATGTATCTGTGTTCGGTTTCCGATTAGATAGACATGTATCTGAGTTCGGTTTCCGATTAGATAGACATGTATCTGAGTTCGGTTTCCGATTAGATAGAAATGTATCTGAGGTTCGGCTTACGATGTGATAGACATGTATCTGGGTTCGGTTTCCGATTTGATAGAAATGTATCTGAGGTTCGGCTTACGATGTGATAGACATGTATCTGGGTTCGGTTTCCGATTTGATAGAAATGTATCTGAGGTTCGGCTTACGATGTGATAGACATGTATCTGGGTTCGGCTTACGATGTGATATACATGTATCTCGGGTTCGGCTTACGATGTGATAAACATGTATCTGGGTTCGGCTTACGATGTCATATACATGTATCTCGGGTTCGGCTTACGATGTGATATACATGTATCTCGGGTTCGGCTTACGATGTGATATACATGTATCTCGGGTTCGGCTTACGATGTGATAGACATGTATCTCGGGTTCGGCTTACGATGTGATATACATGTATCTCGGGTTCGGCTTACGATGTGATAAACATGTATCTGGGTTCGGCTTACGATGTGATATACATGTATCTCGGGTTCGGCTTACGATGTGATAGACATGTATTTGTAATAATAATAATAATAATAAAGACTTTATTTAACGAGAGTACTCATTTAATAAAAGTTAATCTACCATGAGGCCCTCAACATATATACAATCAAATGCAATCAAAAGATAGCACTATAAGTGAAAACAGCACATTGGAATAATATAGTAATATAAAAGCTGAAAAATAGAGAAACTATATTTAATATGTAATGGAATATGATGATATATGGAATTGGCTAGCAGAGTAGAAAATGGGAATGAGACAATTAATGATACTAGATCTATCTAACAATGTGCAGATTTGACTTGTAGTGGTATCTTCAAAATATGTATGAAATCAACTTAAAGACAGCAATTTTCCGATTCTAATAAATATAGCAATGGCAATACACGTTTATAATAACAGTAGAAGTACTGGGTTTCGGTTTCCGATTTGATAGACATGTATCCGGGTTCCGCTTCCGATTAATCACAGCTATCCAAATTTACAGCAGTACAATTAGCTCTCCTGTCATTCAAAATAGCATGCTATTTTAGCGCAAATTATGCATCTAATCAATGCTCGTGTAAATAAACCAGAGCAATATTATGCAAATATATTTGTATAGCTATTCCAGAGACAACAGTATGAAAAACATAGACTGCAATGTATCACGTGACTGTTCTCTTGCGATAGTCTTATATATAGACATAAAATGAGGCAGGTTGCCAGGCAGGATTCCGTATATTCGAGAATATGGAAGTGTACGGATTCCGTATATCTGAGAATATGGAAGTGTACGGATTCCGTATATCTGAGAATATGGAAGTGTACAGATTCCGTATATCTGAGAATATGGAAGTGTACGGATTCCGTATATCCGAGTATATGGAAGTGTACGGATTCCGTATATCTGAGAATATGGAAGTGTATGGATTCCGTATATCCGAGAATACGGGAGTGTACGAACCCGTTATGTAGTACCTGTCATATGCAATCGTACATTCTCATACTTGGATCTATACGGACTCCCTACACTCACATCTGGGCAGATGTTTTGGGGTTCAAACCCACAAAACCAAAAAGCATTTTTGTTTGTTTTCTTATTGTTTTTAACAACACTATGATACACTATAGGCTTGCCACTATACACACACATGTTTTAAGCTAGACCCCATGCGTCTGTGATATGGACACATTTTCTGTTGTGTATTAGATCTCTTAGATGCCTTGCTGTTTGATTCTACATACAGTCCAGCATTATTAAGTGTGTTTTACGTTTATTTATCGTCGCTACCGGTTGCCCATATGAGCGACGCATCCTAAAGAGATTAGTTATTTTAGATTTTGGAGGATAGTGCAATGATACAGACAGAGACCAATTCCAGTATCTCCTCTGGTTCGTTTACGTGCACGGTGTAAAGCACCGACAAGAGACCTCGGTTTAACGTCCCATCTGAAAGACTGTTAATTTTATTAGGGTCAGATGGGGGATCGAACCTGCGATCCCTGGATTACCAGTCCAGCGTGTTACCACTGGACTACAGATCCGTCTGTAGCATTATTAAGTACAAGTACCCTCTTTATTAACCCTTTCAACACCACAGACCTCTAAATAGGCTTACAAAAAGTGTAGATCCAGATGAGCCGGCTCGTGACGAGCCGTCTCATCAGGATCTGCACTTTTTGCCAGTGATATGACTATATTTAGACATAATTACCCATTTTGATAAATGAACTTGTCCAAATGTGATTTTCTGATTCATTTATTGGTTTATGAATATCATGGACCAGTCCATGTGAGTTACTTGGTGTTGAATGGGTTAAGCGCCCTGTTAGCGGAACGTCCAATTTCCTTTACTTTGTCAAAGCACAACGGATATGTCACGACCATACTAACGGAAATAAAGTATTGAAATTTGCTCGCAGGTACGTTTTGCTTCAAGTATTATTTCAATGGCTGTTAACTTTGACACCCGAGTACAATGAATGAATTGTACCCATTGCACGTTATAGTTTGACACGTGTAAGTTTATTTAGTGCATACTTTACTTAGCAAACTATTCATAAAAGTAAGTGGGGTTTGCGATATTAAACCCTACTTTTCATCGTGAAAGCTGGATATGTTAAAGCAAAATCCACCATGATAGTCCGATTAGCATGTGGTTAGCGCGCTCGCTTCTCATCAATGTAAACCGTGTTCGATCCTAGGACCGGGAAGTGTGTGAGATAGTACGGTGGTCGCCAAATCGGACAGGTGGGTTTTCTCCGGGTACTCCGGTTTCCTCCCACACGAATGACCACATCTACGATTTCACCCGCACCAACGAGAGTGATTAATATAAGTTGTTAAATCGTGTTTCGCAATCGTTGTAAAATAAATAAAGTTTGAACCATGATAGTCTTAACACTCTTATTATTTAGACGTTGAAATAAGCAAATCTAGAACTGTTCAATCTGGTGCTATCTATGCAGAACAAGTCTTGTGTGTACGACAGTGCACATTTATTTTAGCTCTATTGCGAAACAAGTTATTTCAACTTATAGTACTGTGAAAGCTAAACAATTCAAAACTTGACACACTACAAGAGCGACGCGCCTACGAGATAGACGGGTGATGCTGTACAATATAGCAGGGGATATTGTTCCGTTAGTGGATTTTGAACATTACCTGACAAAAACAACTGTGAAAGCTAACCAATTCAAAACTTGACACACTACAAAAGCGCCACGTCTACGAGATAGACGGATGCTGCTGTACAAGATAGCAGGGGATATTGTTCCGTCAGTGGATCTTTGAACATCACCTGACAAATACAACGCGAAAAGCGAGCTGTGAAAGCTAAACAATTCAAAGACTGTGATTCAGTAAATAGCGCTAGTTTATACAAATTTATTTTAGCTCGGTTGCGAAACAAGTTCTTACAATTTATATTAATCACTCTCGAGACCTCATTCCTGATGGAATCCATCGCCATGAAGGAGAGAGAAGAGGCAATGTGGAATTTAAATGCCTTGCCTAAGGGCACAATCGTAACGGCTCCAACACCGGACCTGAAGCGAACGCGCATCCACTGCGCGTTCACGACTTCCGCAACAGTTGCAAGCTTACTTCACACGAAGATTAAATGAGCTTTGCCGTGTGTGACTCACATAGGATATAGCATAAAAATGATACATCTTTAATGCAATCCGGCAACAATAATATAACTACCCAGCCAGGGATAATACGGTCTGGGATTGTTTTTTTATTGCGCCAAGGCGTATAAATCGCCAGCAAAAGTGAAAATTGGACTAATATCAAGTGATTTATCAATATATCAGTTCGACCGGTCTTCCCGACATCCAGTAACTGCCAGACATGTCAGACAAACAATCCGTCGGTGAGACAAAATAAGTTGAAATTTTAAGTGTATTTCAATCACATGCGGAAATCGTGGTAGTGCAGTGGGAGCGCAGTGGTAGCGTCGTGGTAGCGCAGTGGTAGCGCAGTAGTAGTGTAGTTGTAGCGCAATGGTAGCGCAGTGGTAGCGCAGAGGTATAGTCGTGGTAGCGCAGTGGTAGCGCCGTGGTAGCGCCGTGGTAGCGCAGTGGTAGCGCGTTCACTTCAGATGCGAAAGGCCCGGAGTTCGAGCACCACTGGAGCCGTTACGATTGCAACCCTAGGCAATGCATTTAACTTCCTCGTTGCCTCTTCTCTCTCCCTCGTGGCGATGGATTCCATCAGGAATGAGGTATCCAGAGAACCTGTTTCGCAATAGAGCTAAAATACATTTGTATAGAATAAAGTAATCACATGTCTGAATCTGACAAAAAACATCGTCATTTAATACTTTACACTAATTTCTTCCGAAGCGATGATTGATTGTAATACTGATCAATTTATCCACCAGCGTTATTTTGCTTTAAGTATACCGTAGTGCATACGTTAACATGAATAAATAAATATCGATGATGATGATGTACGTTTATTTACCCTCGCCACCGGTAAACCATATGGGCGAGCGTTCTAAGATGATTATTCTCTGTGATGCTTATGATGACATCCTCAGATGGCTCCTTCCTTCTTTCTGTGCCAGGGTGACAAGTCCTGGTCTATAAGCGATCCTTTTCAGGGCCACATCCTCCACGATTAGTCGGCTAACAGCAGCAAAATGGTTCGGTTGTTCCGTCGTTGTCCACCCCGTTGACGCATCCGGGGTCGAGGTCGCATCCCTCCGTCTCCAACCGCTCGCCCGTAGTTGGAGACAGATAAAAGAGTTCGAGGCGACGAGTGCGCCATCCACGCGAAACGACTGCCGTCTTCTCCTGCCCAGTCACTCGTCGCCTCTTCAACGCCCCAGTGTTAACTGTCGTTGATCCAGGTAAGTGTAATACACTCAAAAAGAGTCGATGCGGGTCCTCGTCTGTATGCGTCAGCGGCGTGGATTGGTCACTTCGGAACAGGTGATCCAATTTCCTGCTGTGAGCTGTGCCTTGTTCCCGACATGCACGGTGTGGAGGTACCAACAAGATATAAATATCAACAATATTTCCAAAGCATTGCGCGTCTAACTGTGGAAGTCGTGATAGCGCAGTGGATGTCGTGATAGCGCAGTGGATGTCGTGATAGCGCAGTGGGTGCGCGTTCGCTTCAGGTGCGAACGGCCCGGAGTTCGAGCCCACTGGATTACCAGTCCAGCATGTTACCACTGGACTACAGATCCGTCTGTGAACCAAGTGGAGACTGTTTATATTATTATATACTCTAGGCAGCGAAATGATTTAATTAGTTTTTATAGATTTTCGAGTTGTGTGAAGATTATTTTGTAATGAACTGCTTTTTATAGCTTGAAACAAATTAATATTTAAATCATAATTTTTAGATAAATATTGAAGATATTGCTGCAAATGAACTATATTTTGGAAGTCGTGATAGCGCAGTGGATGCGCGTTCGCTTCAGGTGCGAAAGGTCCGGAATTCGAGCCCCGCTGGAGCCGTTACGATTGTGTCCTTAGGCAAGGCATTTACATTCCACGTTGCTTCTTCTCTCTCCCTCGTGGCGATGGATTCCATCAGGAATGAGGTCTCGAGAGTGATTAATATAAGTTGAAACAACTTGTTTCGCAATCGAGCAAAAATAAATTGGTATAAACACGTCTAACTGAAGCTCTAGAGACGTCAATATTGAATTGCTTAGAGACTAGTTGTACAGGTGAGTACAAATAAACGAGATCTGTAGTCCAGTGGTAATCCAGGGATCGCAGGTTCGATCCCCCGTCTGACCCTAATAAAATTAACAGTCTTTCAGATGGGGCGTTAAACCGAGGTCTCGTGTCGGTGCTTTACACCGTGCACGTAAAAGAACCAGAGGAGACTCTGGAATGGGTCTCTCTCTTTATCCTTGCACTATCCTCCAAAAATCTAAAATGACTAATCTCTTCAGGAGGCGTCACTCATATGGAAAACCGGTAGCGACGATAAATAAACGTAAAACACACAAATAAACGAGAACACGCAATAGTTCGAACAACAGTCGTCATCCTGATTTGTAAATAAGACGCACTGTAAACCTATCATCACTAATGGCCATGGGTTCGAGCCCCGCTCAGACCGTGTCTCAGTTATATGACAAAATTGGCAGTTTCTTACGGAGGTTGGTACACTAAGTACTGGTTAACCGCTACAGGAACTGTGCTGTTATATAAACTTATCACCGGCGATATAGCCCAAAATGATGCTGATGCAGGTGTAAAGCCCAAACAAACAAACATGTGCTTGCTTCGAAGTAGTTGGAACAGTGTCAGCTGCCATAGAACGATTAAAGATTGAACAAAGAGGGATAGACAATTCAAGAGATAGTTCACGGATAATTATATTGTTAATTCCCACAAGGACATAATGCCTTTGAAGTTGGAAGACTGCGTTGAATAGAAAAGATGTCTCGGGACTAACAATTAGAATTCCAAGAATGGATAGCACATGGCGCAACCGAAGTGTAGGTTGTGTTTGTTTAAGCAATTAGAATTCCAAGAATAGATAGCACATGATGCGACGGAAGTGTAGGTTGTGTTTGTTTAAGCAATTAGAATTCCAAGAATGGATAGCACATGATGCGACGGAAGTGTAGGTTGTGTTTGTTTAAGCAATTAGAATTCCAAGAATGGATAGCACATGATGCGACGGAAGTGTAGGTTGTGTTTGTTTAAGCAATTAGAATTCCAAGAATGGATAGCACATGATGCGACGGAAGTGTAGGTTGTGTTTGTTTAAGCAATTAGAATTCCAAGAATGGATAGCACATGATGCGACGGAAGTGTAGGTTGTGTTTGTTTAAGCAATTAGAATTCCAAGAATGGATAGCACATGATGCGACGGAAGTGTAGGTTGTGTTTGTTTAAGCAATTAGAATTCCAAGAATGGATAGCACATGATGCGACGGAAGTGTAGGTTGTGTTTGTTTGTGTGGTGCGACGGAAGTGTAGGTTGTGTTTGTTTGTGTGGTGCGACGGAAGTGTAGGTTGTGTTTGTTTGTGTGGTGTAACACGTCGCACCAAAAGCTGAGGCGACTATCCAGCTAGTAGGTGCGCCCCCGTCTGAGCAGTATTTCAACCCGGACCGGCACCTGGGTATAATCGAAGTGTAGATACTGTCTTGTTGATATCATCAATGATAGTATCAATTTTATTTTATTTGTATCGTGTTTCAAAACAGAATAAAGCAACGTCACGCAAATAGTCGACATATTATTTTTAATCACTGAATTCCGATATTGATTTAAACACTTGATTCTCAATAAATAAAGCATGAACACAAACAACATGTATATGTCGAATGTCTATTGTACGCTGTCAAGGTCATGCCGCGACCAATCAGAATACTTCCAGGTGTTATTAAACATGTGGACATATACGCATTTATAGCATGGCTGTATTACACTTAAGACAAGCAATCTTCAACATGCTTTCCGTAATCAGATTTTCTACGGGTTGTGTCCAATGGAACATTTGAATGACATGTACACATGCATGACTGTGTATCGAATCAGTACATTGTTTATGAACTTATAGATCGTATGAACCGCGCATACCGATTACGGAGCTCATAATAAGCCGGTGGCACTGTAAAAACTATGTACTTAAAATAGTATACTGTAAAAATAATATAATGACAATCACTGTATAAAAGAACACGGACCAGTGTATAGCTCCGACTGACAATTATATGATATAGGAGAACGAACACGTTATTTAATTAGTTCTTAGCAGCCATGAAAGACAGCTTTTCATAGATGTATCAATTTCTAATGAGACAAACTAAAACACGTCCAATGCAAAATTCATGACCATTTCACGCGAATATGTGAGATACCAGCCGCAGTACGCTTGTCTAATGGCGACTTAGATTTCGCACTATTTAATTAATTATACCGTTTCTACAATTACACGGTTCAACTGCAATACTGTCATTGTTGTAAGTCAATAATTGTAATAATTGCAAGATGGTTGAATTACTCTCTGAACAAATTAGAGCTAGGACCATAGAGAGGTTTAGTTCAGAACTAATTAGAGCTATGGTTAGTACCTAATTACGGAGCTAGCAACCATGTATTCCACTTCATTTCGTGTCATCTATTTAATTATTTAGAAGCTTGGAAACGAACTGTATACTATTGATATTCTTAATAAGGACTAAAAATATAGGCTGTTATTGAAACATTGAAACAACAGATTATGCTGCATTTCCAAGGTATTTGTCAATATCGGGTTCGATACTCAGTCAGTGCGGCGTCCGTGGTCCAATGGTAGAGCGTCGGATTTGGAATCGAACGGTCCGGGTTCGATACTCAGTCAGGCCACGTATGTAGTGTCATTGAGCAAGGCACCTCACACACATTGCTTAGTACTGGTTAACACCAACTGTCCGCCTCATGGGTGATGAAACTCGACATAGACTTATTTAGGGAATAATCTAATTTACCACAATAAGTAAATAAGTGAATTGTAGCCTATTTAGTGCCGTTATTTGCCTACTACAATACTGTCTACCACCAAGGTTAATACGCTGTCTTTTCCATTATACGTTTGCTAGTTTGTTTACTTCCTGCAGCGTCCCAGTGTGTCAAATTAGAAAGATAACAGATGTTTGTAGTTTCGTAGTAACATGTCGATCACTTTCGTATATCTAGTTCAGTATTTCAGAATGATTTCGATTATTAAATGTTCAAATTCATATCAAGGTAATAAAAACCTTCTGCCTCAGGTTGCTATCAAGTTACACCTTGCCGATATCTAGGCTGATATGGAACTAGCCACGTAATTTGGATGATGCGCTGGTCGATATGTTTACTTTTTACATTTTAAAAACACACTAGATAACTGCATCTTAGTCTAATTCAAAGTTCGTTGACAAGAACATGAAGAAGAACTTGTCGCGGATACGAACTATACTAAAATGGCTACAATTAGTAATTAACAATGCCTGCTTGTATGTGGTAACGTACTGCCAAACACCAAGGTATCTAACATATTAAGAGACAGGTCGTAAGTCCAAATGCGCAAACTACCCGTTAGTATGTTACATGATATAAATGTAGATAAGTAAGCCGAAGCAACCGAGCTAAAAAAATCCAAATGTTTTCCCATATATAACTGATGGCAATACTATTGTCCACATTAAAATATGCCAAATTTAAGAATTAAATTACATAGTCCAAAATTCGTTGGTCTTACCAAAATTGAGCCGAAGCTACCAAGCCTTGAACGGCGCATGCAACGGAAACCCAAAATCCAATGTTTTCCAATATATAACTGATGGCAATACTATTGTCCACATTAAAATATGCCAAATTTAAGAATTAAATTACATAGTCCAAAATTCGTTGGTCTTACCAAAATTGAGCCGAAGCTACCAAGCTAAGAACGGCGCATGCAACGGAAACCCAAAATCCAAATGTTTCCCATATATAACTGATGGCAATACTATTGTCCACATTAAAATATGCCAAATTTAAGAATTAAATTACATAGTCCAAAATTCGTTGGTCTTACCAAAATTGAGCCGAAGCTACCAAGCTAAGAACGACGCATGCACCGGAAACACAAAATCCAAATGTGTTCCCATATATAACTGAAGGCAATACTATTGTCCACATTAAAATATGCCAAATTTAAGCATTAAATTACATAGTCCAAAATTCGTTGGTCTTACCAAAATTGAGCCGAAGCTACCAAGCTAAGAACGACGCATGCACCGGAAACACAAACTCCAAATGTTTTCCCATATATAACTGAAGGCAACACTATTGTCCATATTAAAAATATACCATATTTTAGCATTAAATTACATAGCCCAAAATTCGTTGGTCTTACCAAAATGTACCCTTTTGGAACTCAACACCATATTTTTTAAGACGTGAGAGGTGCACGTCCGGGGTCAAGCCTCAACGGATGAGCGTGGTCCCTCACGTACAGTATATTAGCGAAAACATGTTTTACACATGTCATATAATTATATAGTTTGTGATACTGATGTTTGTATAACGTATAGTTAATGCAGATTGACCTGCCGTTTTATAGGTCATACGAATATACACAAGACATAATCTATTGTAGAAGACAACAATACTTAATGTGGCATAACGTGTGCTAGACATTTATCCAAATCAAGCACGTTATTAGTTACTGTCCTCGTTCTGAATACCCTATGTAAATAACAAACACTCGATATTGACCCTTGATTAGTATTTACATAAACTGTTCACTTCTTATGGCCGGTATGAGATACATCTGTATCTGTATCAATACGTTGAAGTAACCACTGCTGGCTTTAACTCAACGGGGAGAGTGCGACTTATATTTATCACTCTCGGGACCACATTCCTGATGGAATCCATCGCCACGAGGGAGAGAGAAGAGGCAACGTGGAATTTAAATGCATTGCCTAAGGGCACAATCGTAACGGCTTCAGCGGGGCTCGAACTCCGGACCTTTCGCACCTGAAGAGAATGCGTTTAAAGTTTATTGTCTCTTAGATTGAACATACGACTTGAATTGTGCGATCTTGTCCTGCTGGATGTCACTATCACTGAGTTTGTTCCAGTCTAGCACAGTTCTAACAAAGAACGACTTTTTAAAGTTTTCAGTTTTTGCAAATAACTGTTGGAAACATTGACTATTGTTGTTCACAGAATGTTCCACAATGTTTGTCTTAATACAGTCCTCGTAGCGTTTAGCCCTAACTGTTCGCTTAGGTCTGACCGGCTTTAAGTAGTGTTCAATGTGTATTGCCGGTACGTGGCCTTTCACCACCTTGAAGAAGAAGATCAACCTCTGTTGATATAGAATAATATATTGATCAAGAGATTCAGTAATTAACCATTTCAAAATTCAAATACTATTTCTAAATGATTGACAACTAGTTAATTTAATAAATGATCCACGATGACAGTGCTTTAGTAGTTTATAATCAAGCTATCTATTCTATTATTTCCACACCAAAATCATGGGGTAGTATCCCTTGGTGACAACTTCATTAATTTAAAGACAAGCTTGAAATGAATCGACTTGTGTCAATATCTAGCACATCCCTTTAAACCTTGAAATGCTGAATAAATTGGAAGAACATAGATCTATGTTGTTTGATATTCCGTCACAATTTTAGCTCCACTATCCGAACAGCAAATACTATACAGTCTGATCAGATGTCACGTTCCGTGCCGTCTGAACCTGCTCTATGTTCTTTGCAAAAACGAATATACTGGTTTCCAGCACAGTAAGGGTTAAATAACGCTAACTATTTTCATTTTAGTTTTGGCTGCATGTATATGAGAGTGTAGTATGAGGGGAGATAATTCACGAGCACACGAGCATGCGCAGAGTGATTAATAACCCGTGTTCTTATCTTGCTAGTAACATTGGCACGAGGTAACGTTGTACAAACACTACAGTAACTGAAGTTAGTGGGATAAAACTGTAATACACGCAATACGAATAAATACTGCATTGTGCGGTAAAAGAATGACATTGTGTGTAAAAGTAGCCGATTACATGGGTACATGGGGAATATAATTTGATAGAGCACCAGTCTGTGCTCAGACAGGAAGTTAAATCCAAGATGGCCGCCAAAATAATTACAAAATCTCAATTATCTGTAAAACCGCTGCATATTCATAATAATTAACATACATCATTACGATGTAGCATATCATTAGCTTTAAACTTGTGGCACATTAATGATTATACCCATTACAAATGCATTTCCGCAATTTACCATAAAAGATAAAAAACAACAATGTTTTCGCCAATATCTAACGTCTTCAACACAGACCGGTGCTCTATCTTATCATATTCCACATGTAATTGGCTACATATGTAGCAACGTTCATGATTTTACCACAAACTACAGGCATATACATACATTTATCCCAATACATGTATTTTACAGATTACCCATTGCAACCATTGCGTTACACTTTACATTTTGCATAATTCTATGTCATCCATACCAATACAGTGCACTATTGAGACATGAATGCAAGTTAATATTGTAACCAGTACAGTTGATTTCTCAGCAACAACTACACATCTGTATTACTTTACAGAAAAAAGATTTAGAATGAAAGAGTATCTTATTGAAATGTTCTTCCTGTGGCTTGGAAATAATCCGACAGATATTCACTAAGTTGCTTAGATTCGGATCAATAGATTACGCTAGTGTTTGAATGTGCTGGATAAACCGTATCATTTTATATGTATATACATTGTGCATATAAAGGTAGATTCCACCCAATGTACGACGCAATAGTATAGCCTTGTATGTATACATGAAGCATCCACCCAATGTACGGGGCAATATCATAGCCTTGTGTATATACATGCAGCATCCACCCAATGTACGGCGCAATATCATAGCCTTGTGTATATACATGCAGCATCCACCCAATGTACGACGCAATATCATAGCATTGTATGCATACATGCAGCATCAACCCACTGTACGGCGCAATATCATAGCATTGTATGTATACATGCAGCATCCACCCACTGTACGGCGCAATATCATAGCATTGTATGTATACATGCAGCATACACCCAATGTACGACGCAATATCATAGCCGTGTATGTATACATGCAGCATCCACCCAATGTACGGCGCAATATCATAGCATTGTATGTATACATGCAGCATACACCCAATGTACGACGCAATATCATAGCATTGTATGTATACATGCAGCATCCACCCAATGTACGGCGCAATATCATAGCATTGTGTATATACATGCAGCATCCACCCAATGTACGGCGCAATATCATAGCCTTTTATGTATACATGAAGCATCCACCCAATGTACGACGCAATAGTATAGCCTTGTATGTATACATGCAGCTTCCACCCAATGTACGACGCAATAGTATAGCCTTGTATGTATACATGTAGCTTCCACCCAATGTACGACGCAATAGTATAGCCTTGTATGTATACATGCAGCTTCCACCCAATGTACGACGCAATAGTATAGCCTTGTATGTATACATGCAGCATCCACCCAATGTACGACGCAATAGTATAGCCTTGTATGTATACATGCAGCTTCCACCCAATGTACGACGCAATATCATAGCCTTGTATGTATACATGAAGCATCCACCCAATGTACGACGCAATAGTATAGCCTTGTATGTATACATGAAGCATCCATCCAATGTACGACGCAATATCATAGCCTTGTATGTATACATGCAGCATCCACCCAATGTACGACGCAATATCATACCATTGTATGTATACATACAGCATCCACCCAATGTACGAAGCAATATCATACCATTGTATGTATACATACAGCATCCACCCAATGTACGACGCAATATCATAGCCTTGTATGTATACATGAAGCATCCACCCAATGTACGACGCAATATCATAGCCTTGTATGTATACATGCAGCATCCACCCAATGTACGACGCAATATCATAGCATTGTATGTATACATGCAGCATCCACCCAATGTACGACGCAATATCATAGCCTTGTATGTATACATGAAGCATCCACCCAATGTACGACGCAATATCATAGCATTGTATGTATACATGCAGCATCCACCCAATGTACGACGCAATATCATAGCATTGTATGTATACATGCAGCATCCACCCAATGTACGACGCAATATCATAGCATTGTATGTATACATGAAGCATCCACCCAATGTACGACGCAATATCATAGCCTTGTATGTATACATGCAGCATCCACCCAATGTACGACGCAATATCATAGCCTTGTATGTATACATGCAGCATCCACCCAATGTACGACGCAATATCATAGCCTTGTATGTATACATGAAGCATCCACCCAATGTACGACGCAATATCATAGCATTGTATGTATACATGAAGCATCCACCCAATGTACGACGCAATATCATAGCCTTGTATGTATACATGAAGCATCCACCCAATGTACGACGCAATATCATAGCATTGTATGTATACATGCAGCATCCACCCAATGTACGACGCAATATCATAGCATTGTATGTATACATGCAGCATCCACCCAATGTACGACGCAATATCATAGCCTTGTATGTATACATGCAGCATCCACCCAATGTACGACGCAATATCATAGCCTTGTATGTATACATGCAGCATCCACCCAATGTACGACGCAATATCATAGCCTTGTATGTATACATGCAGCATCCACCCAATGTACGGCGCAATATCATAGCATTGTATGTATACATGCAGCATCCACCCAATGTACGACGCAATATCATAGCCGTGTATGTATACATGCAGCATCCACCCAATGTACGACGCAATATCATAGCATTGTATGTATACATGCAGCATCCACCCAATGTACGAGGCAATATCATAGCATTGTATGTATACATGAAGCATCCACCCAATATACGACGCAATATCATAGCCTTGTATGTATACATGCAGCATCCACCCAATGTACGACGCAATATCATAGCATTGTATGTATACATGCAGCATCCACCGAATGTACGACGCAATATCATAGCATTGTATGTATACATGCAGCATCCACCCAATGTACGGCGCAATATCATAGGATTGTATGTATACATGCAGCATCCACCCAATGTACGACGCAATATCATAGCATTGTATGTATACATGCAGCATCCACCCAATGTACGACGCAATATCATAGCATTGTATGTATACATGCAGCATCCACCCAATGTACGACGCAATATCATAGCATTGTATGTATTTATGAAGCATCCACCCAATGTACGACGCAATATCATAGCATTGTATGTATACATGCAGCATCCACCCAATGTACGACGCAATATCATAGCATTGTATGTATTTATGAAGCATCCACCCAATGTACGACGCAATATCATAGAATTGTATGCATACATGAAACATCCACCCAATGTACGACGCAATATCATAGCCTTGTATGTATACATGCAGCATCCACCCAATGTACGACGCAATATCATAGCCTTGTATGTATACATGAAGCATTCACCCAATGTACGACGCAATATCATAGCCTTGTATGTATACATGCAGCATCCACCCTATGTACGACGCAATATCATAGCCTTGTATGTATACATGAAGCATTCACCCAATGTACAACGCAATATCATAGTCTTGTATGTATACATGCAGCATCCACCCAATGTACGACGCAATATCATAGCCTTTTATGTATACATGAAGAATCCACCCAATGTACGACGCAATATCATAGCCTTGTATGTATACATGCAGTATTCACCCAATGTACGACGCAATATCATAGCATTGTATGTATATATGCAGTATTCACCCAATGTACGGGGCAATATCATAGCCTTGTATGTATACATGCAGTATTCACCCAATGTACGACGCAATATCATAGCATTGTATGTATACATGAAGCATTCACCCAATGTACGACGCAATATCATAGCATTGTATGTATACGTGCAGCTTCCACCCAATGTACGACGCAATATCATAGCCTTGTATGTATACATGCAGCATCCACCCAATGTACGACGCAATATCATAGCCTTGTATGTATACATGAAGCATCCACCCAATGTACGACGCAATATCATAGCCTTGTATGTATACATGCAGCATCCACCCAATGTACGACGCAATATCATAGCCTTGTATGTATACATGAAGCATCCACCCAATGTACGACGCAATATCATAACATTGTATGTATACATGCAGCATTTACCCAATGTACGACGCAATATCATAGCATTGTATGTATACATGCAGCATTCACCCAATGTACGACGCAATATCATAGCATTGTATGTATACATGCAGCATCCATCCTATGTACGACGCAATATCATAGCATTGTATGTATACATGCAGCATCCATCCAATGTACGACACAATATCATAGCATTGTATGTATACATGAAGCATCCACCCAATGTACGACGCAATATCATAGCCTTGTATGTATGCATGCAGCATCCACACAATGTACGACGCAATATCATAGCCTTGTATGTATACATGAAGCATCCACCCAATGTACGACGCAATATCATAGCCTTGTATGTGTGCATGCAGCATCCACCCAATGTACGACGCAATATCATAGCATTGTATGTATGCATGCAGCATCCACCCAATGTACGACGCAATATCATAGCCTTGTATGTATACATGCAGCATCCACCCAATGCACGACGCAATATCATAGCATTGTATGTATACATACAGCATCCACCCAATGTACGACGCAATATCATAGCATTGTATGTATACATGCAGCATCCACCCAATGTACGACGCAATATCATAGCATTGTATGTATTTATGAAGCATCCACCCAATGTACGACGCAATATCATAGCATTGTATGTATACATGCAGCATCCACCCAATGTACGACGCAATATCATAGCATTGTATGTATTTATGAAGCATCCACCCATTGTACGACGCAATATCATAGAATTGTATGTATACATGAAACATCCACCCAATGTACGACGCAATATCATAGCCTTGTATGTATACATGCAGCATCCACCCAATATACGACGCAATATCATAGCCTTATATGTATACATGAAGCATTCACCCAATGTACGACGCAATATCATAGCCTTGTATGTATACATGCAGCATCCACCCTATGTACGACGCAATATCATAGCCTTGTATGTATACATGAAGCATCCACCCAATGTACGACGCAATAGCATAGTCTTGTATGTATACATGCAGCATCCAACCAACGTACGACGCAATATCATAGCCTTTTATGTATACATGAAGCATCCACCCAATGTACGACGCAATATCATAGCCTTGTATGTATACATGCAGTATTCACCCAATGTACGACGCAATATCATAGCATTGTATGTATATATGCAGTATTCACCCAATGTACGGGGCAATATCATAGCCTTGTATGTATACATGCAGTATTCACCCAATGTACGACGCAATATCATAGCATTGTATGTATACATGAAGCATTCACCCAATATACGACGCAATATCATAGCCTTGTATGTATACATGCAGCCTCCACCCAATGTACGACGCAATATCATAGCCTTGTATGTATACATGAAGCATCCACCCAATGTACGACGCAATATCATAGCATTATATGTATACATGCAGCATCCACCCAATGTACGACGCAATATCATAGCCTTGTATGTATACATGCAGCATCCACCCAATGTACGACGCAATATCATACCATTGTATGTATACATGCAGCATCCACCCAATGCACGAAGCAATATCATAGCATTGTATGTCTACATGCAGCATCCACCCAATGTACGACGCAATATCATAGCCTTGTATGTATACATGCAGCATCCACCCAATGTACGACGCAATATCATAGCATTGTATGTATACATGCAGCATCCACCCAATGTACGACGCAATATCATAGCCTTGTATGAGTGCATGCAGCATCCACCCAATGTACGACGCAATATCATAGCATTGTGTGTATGCATGCAGCATCCACCCAATGTACGACGCAATATCATAGCCTTGTATGTATACATGCAGCATCCACCCAATGCACGACGCAATATCATAGCATTGTATGTATACATGCAGCATCCACCCAATGTACGACGCAATAGTATAGCCTTGTATGTATACATGCAGCATCCACCCAATGTACGACGCAATATCATAGCATTGTATGTATACATGCAGCATTCACCCAATGTACGACGCAATATCATAGCCTTGTATGTATACATGCAGCATTCACCCAATGTACGACGCAATATCATAGCCTTGTATGTATACATACAGCTTCCACCCAATGTACGACGCAATATCATAACATTGTATGTATACATGAAGCATTCACCCAATGTACGGCGCAATATCATAGTATTGTACGCATACATGAAGCATTCGCCCAATGTATGACGCAATATCATAACATTGTATGTATACATGAAGCATTCACCCAAATTACGACGGAATATCATAGCCTTGTATGTATACATGAAGCATCCACCCAATGTACGACGCAATATCATAGCCTTGTATGTATACATACAGCTTCCACCCAATGTACGACGCAATATCATAGCCTTGTATGTATACATGCAGCAACCATCCAATGTACGACGCAATATCATAGCCTTGTATGTATACATGCAGCATCCACCCAATGTACGACGCAATATCATAGCCTTGTATGTATACATGAAGCATCCACCCAATGTACGACGCAATATCATAGCATTGTATGTATACATGAAGCATTCACCCAATGTACGGCGCAATATCATAGTATTGTATGTATACATGAAGCATTCACCCAATGTACGACGCAATATCATAGCATTGTATGTATACATGCAGCATCCACCCAATGTACGACGCAATATCATAGCCTTGTATGTATACATGCAGCATCCACCCAATGTACGACGCAATATCATAGCCTTGTATGTATACATGCAGCATCCACCCAATGTACGACGCAATATCATAGCCTTGTATGTATACATGAAGCATCCACACAAGGTACTACGCAATATCATAGCCTTGTATGTATACATACAGCATCCACCCAATGTACGACGCAATATCATAGCTTTGTATGTATACATGAAGCATCCACCCAATGTACGACGCAATATCATAGACTTGTATGTATACATGAAGCATCCACGCAATGTACGACGCAATATCATAGCATTGTATGTATACATGCAGCATTCACCCAATGCACGACGCAATATCATAGCATTGTATGTATACATGCAGCATTCACCCAATGTACGACGCAATATCATAGCATTGTATGTATACATGCAGCATCCACCCAATGTAGGACGCAATATCATAGCCCTGTATGTATACATACAGCATCCACCCAATGTACGACGCAATATCATAGCATTGTATGTATACATGCAGCATCCACCCAATGTACGGCGCAATATCATAGCCTTCTATGTATACATGCAGCATCCACCCAATGTACGACGCAATATCATAGCATTGTATGTATACATGAAGCATCCACCCAATGTATGACGCAATAGCATAGCCTTGTATGTATACATGCAGCATCCACCCAATGTACCACGCAATATCATAGCATTGTATGTATACATGCAGCATCCACCCAGTGTACGACGCAATATCATAGCATTGTATGCATACATGAAGCATCCACCCAATGTACGACGCAATATCATAGACTTGTATGCATACATGAAGCATCCACCCAATGTACGACGCAATATCATAGCATTGTATGTATACATGAAGCATCCACCCAATGTACGACGCAATATCATAGCATTGTATGTATACATGAAGCATTCACCCAATGTACGGCGCAATATCATAGTATTGTACGCATACATGAAGCATTCACCCAATGTATGACGCAATATCATAGCATTGTATGTATACATGAAGCATTCACCCAAAGTACGACGCAATATCATAGCCTTGTGTGTATACATGAAGCATCCACCCAATGTACGACGCAATATCATAGCCTTGTATGTATACATACAGCTTCCACCCAATGTACGACGCAATATCATAGCCTTGTATGTATACATGCAGCAACCATCCAATGTACGACGCAATATCATAGCCTTGTATGTATACATGCAGCATCCACCCAATGTACGACGCAATATCATAGCCTTGTATGTATACATGAAGCATCCACCCAATGTACGACGCAATATCATAGCATTGTATGTATACATGAAGCATTCACCCAATGTACGGCGCAATATCATAGTATTGTATGTATACATGAAGCATCCACCCAATGTACGACGCAATATCATAGCATTGTATGTATACATGCAGCATCCACCCAATGTACGACGCAATATCATAGCCTTGTATGTATACATGCAGCATCCACCCAATGTACGACGCAATATCATAGCCTTGTATGTATACATGCAGCATCCACCCAATGTACGACGCAATATCATAGCCTTGTATGTATACATGAAGCATCCACACAAGGTACGACGCAATATCATAGCCTTGTATGTATACGTACAGCATCCACCCAATGTACGACGCAATATCATAGCTTTGTATGTATACATGAAGCATCCACCCAATGTACGACGCAATATCATAGACTTGTATGTATACATGAAGCATACACCCAATGTACGACGCAATATCATAGCATTGTATGTATACATGCAGCATTCACCCAATGTACGACGCAATATCATAGCATTGTATGTATACATGCAGCATTCACCCAATGTACGACGCAATATCATAGCATTGTATGTATACATGAAGCATCCACCCAATGTATGACGCAATAGCATAGCCTTGTATGTATACATGCAGCATCCACCCAATGTACGACGCAATATCATAGCATTGTATGTATACATGCAGCATCCACCCATTGTACGACGCAATATCATAGCATTGTATGCATACATGAAGCATCCACCCAATGTACGACGCAATATCATAGCATTGTATGTATACATGAAGCATCCACCCAATGTACGACGCAATATCATAGACTTGTATGTATACATGAAGCATCCACCCAATGTACGACGCAATATCATAGCATTGTATGTATACATGCAGCATCCACCCAATGTACGACGCAATATCATAGCATTGTATGTATACATGCAGCATCCACACAATGTACGACGCAATATCATAGCATTGTATGTATACATGCAGCATCCATCCAATGTAAGACGCAATATCATAGCCTTGTATGTATACATGCAGCATCCACCCAATGTACGACGCAATATCATAGCATTGTATGTATACATGAAGCATCCACCCACTGTACGACGCAATATCATAGCATTATATGTATACATGCAGCATCCATCCAATGTACGAGGCAATATCATAGCCTTGTATGAATACATGCAGCATCAATCCAATGTACGACGCAATATCATAGCATTGTATGTATACATTAAGCATCCACACAAGGTACGACGCAATATCATAGCCTTGTATGTATACGTGCAGCATCCACCCAATGTACGACGCAATATCATAGCTTTGTATGTATACATGAAGCATCCACCCAATGTACGACGCAATATCATAGACTTGTATGTATACATGAAGCATACACCCAATGTACGACGCAATATCATAGCATTGTATGTATACATGCAGCATTCACCCAATGTACGACGCAATATCATAGCATTGT
>CM026402.1:16070166-16271471 GCA_014843695.1 Archivesica marissinica
CCGAGGTGGCAACCCATCGACGGTCTCTCGCTAACAGACTGATCTGCACTCCGAGGTGGCAACCCATCGACGGTCTCTCGCTAACAGACTGATCTGCACTCCGAGGTGGCAACCCGTCGACGGTCTCTCGCTAACAGACTGATCTGCACTCCGAGGTGGCAACCCGTCGACGGTCTCTCGCTAACAGACTGATCTGCGCTCCGAGGTGGCAACCCGTCGACGGTCTCTCGCTAACAGACTGATCTGCGCTCCGAGGTGGCAACCCATCGACGGTCTCTCGCTAACAGACTGATCTGCGCTCCGAGGTGGCAACCCAGCGTCTCGTCCCTCCTCTCGCTAAAACAGAACGATCTGCGCTCCGAGGTGGCAACCCATCGACGGTCTCTCTCTCGCTAACAGACTGATCTGCGCTCCGAGGTGGCAACCCATCGACGGTCTCTCGCTAACAGACTGATCTGCACTCCGAGGTGGCAACCCATCGACGGTCTCTCGCTAACAGACTGATCTGCGCTCCGAGGTGGCAACCCATCGACGGTCTCTCGCTAACAGACTGATCTGCACTCCGAGGTGGCAACCCATCGACGGTCTCTCGCTAACAGACTGATCTGCGCTCCGAGGTGGCAACCCATCGACGGTCTCTCGCTAACAGACTGATCTGCACTCCGAGGTGGCAACCCATCGACGGTCTCTCGCTAACAGACTGATCTGCGCTCCGAGGTGGCAACCCTCGACGGTCTCTCGCTAACAGACTGATCTGCGCTCCGAGGTGGCAACCCTCGACGGTCCTCGCTAACAGACTGATCTGCACTCCGAGGTGGCAACCCATCGACGGTCTCTCGCTAACAGACTGATCTGCACTCCGAGGTGGCAACCCATCGACGGTCTCTCGCTAACAGACTGATCTGCACTCCGAGGTGCAACCCCTCGACGGTCTCTCGCTACAGACTGATCTGCACTCCGAGGTGGCAACCCATCGACGGTCTCTCGCTAACAGACTGATCTGCACTCCGAGGTGGCAACCCTCGACGGTCTCTCGCTAACAGACTGATCTGCCTCCGAGGTGGCAACCCATCGACGTCCCTCTCTCTCTAACAGACTGATCTGCACTCCGAGGTGGCAACCCATCGACGGTCTCTCGCTAACAGACTGATCTGCGCTCCGAGGTGGCAACCCATCGACGGTCTCTCGCTAACAGACTGATCTGCGCTCCGAGGTGGCAACCCATCGACGGTCTCTCACTAACAGACTGATCTGCACTCCGAGGTGGCAACCCATCGACGGTCTCTCGCTAACAGACTGATCTGCGCTCCGAGGTGGCAACCCATCGACGGTCTCTCGCTAACAGACTGATCTGCACTCCGAGGTGGCAACCCATCGACGGTCTCTCGCTAACAGACTGATCTGCGCTCCGAGGTGGCAACCCATCGACGGTCTCTCGCTAACAGACTGATCTGCGCTCCGAGGTGGCAACCCATCGACGGTCTCTCGCTAACAGACTGATCTGCACTCCGAGGTGGCAACCCATCGACGGTCTCTCGCTAACAGACTGATCTGCACTCCGAGGTGGCAACCCATCGACGGTCTCTCGCTAACAGACTGATCTGCACTCCGAGGTGGCAACCCATCGACGGTCTCTCGCTAACAGACTGATCTGCACTCCGAGGTGGCAACCCATCGACGGTCTCTCGCTAACAGACTGATCTGCACTCCGAGGTGGCAACCCATCGACGGTCTCTCGCTAACAGACTGATCTGCACTCCGAGGTGGCAACCCATCGACGGTCTCTCGCTAACAGACTGATCTGCACTCCGAGGTGGCAACCCATCGACGGTCTCTCGCTAACAGACTGATCTGCACTCCGAGGTGGCAACCCATCGACGGTCTCTCGCTAACAGACTGATCTGCACTCCGAGGTGGCAACCCATCGACGGTCTCTCGCTAACAGACTGATCTGCGCTCCGAGGTGGCAACCCGTCGACGGTCTCTCGCTAACAGACTGATCTGCACTCCGAGGTGGCAACCCATCGACGGTCTCTCGCTAACAGACTGATCTGCACTCCGAGGTGGCAACCCATCGACGGTCTCTCGCTAACAGACTGATCTGCACTCCGAGGTGGCAACCCATCGACGGTCTCTCGCTAACAGACTGATCTGCACTCCGAGGTGGCAACCCATCGACGGTCTCTCGCTAACAGACTGATCTGCGCTCCGAGGTGGCAACCCGTCGACGGTCTCTCGCTAACAGACTGATCTGCACTCCGAGGTGGCAACCCATCGACGGTCTCTCGCTAACAGACTGATCTGCACTCAGAGGTGGCAACCCATCGACGGTCTCTCGCTAACAGACTGATCTGCACTCCGAGGTGGCAACCCATCGACGGTCTCTCGCTAACAGACTGATCTGCACTCCGAGGTGGCAACCCATCGACGGTCTCTCGCTAACAGACTGATCTGCACTCCGAGGTGGCAACCCATCGACGGTCTCTCGCTAACAGACTGATTTGCACTCATTTGCTTTGGTACAGGTGAACTACTAGGCAGATCGGTGACATTTCCCCCAGAAAATGATTGCGAAGAATCACTCTGTTATGGTTTAAAACATTGAAAAATGGACCTTTGTCCAGGGATTGGTTGTGTTTTTTGGAACTCATCACAATGTCTCAAAAATGTTGTTAAACTTGTAAATAAAATCTAAAAACATCGAATACTAGAAAATATGCCTACTGTTGTGTTCCACAGGGATTCGGCACGCTTGGGGGTACTAGTATATATATTTAAGTACAGGGATTCTACTCTGTGGGATGTCAGATTTCGCATCGATCAGTAAAATGGCCCTATCTGAAACAATTTTGAACAAATCTGTCCAAATATAACGCCTATCCCGAGTCTTTATATTGTTCTTCAAATAAAACACAACTTTAAGCTGCATGCATGTATACTTTGCAAACAATTGCCACAGACATTGGCCATAGCAGGTCACATTTCCATACTAGGACACGGGTTCTGTCAGCAACAAAAAAAAATCTTCGACCGGAGAGTTTTAACTGTGAATAACATTATCAATAAAATGTGTTTCCACTAACGTGTAGGTTTATTCGGCAAAAATGTACGTCAAAAAGAGATTTCGTAGCATTTTCAATTTGTTTTGAAAATGTCTAAAGTGGCGCAATTCGCGTTGAAACGAGCGTTCTGATTGGATTATTAGAATGTAACAAGATGTTTTTTTATATATGAAGAATAATCATAATCCAATCAGAACGCTCGCTCGAACAGACGTACATTTTTGTCGAATAAACCTACACGTTAGTGGAAACACATTTTATTGATAATGTTATTCACAGTTAAAACTCTCCCGTCGAAGATTTTTTGTGTGTTGCTGACAGAACCCGTGTCCTAGTATGGAAATGTGACCTGCTATGGCCAATGTTTGTGGCAATTGATTGCAAAGTATACATGCATGCAGCTTAAAGTTGTGTTTTATTTGAAGAACAATATAAAGACTCGGGATAGGCGTTATATTTGGACAGCTTTGTACAAAATTGTTTCAGATAGGGCCATTTTACTGATCGATGCGAAATCTGACATCCCACAGAGTAGAATCCCTGTACTTAAATATATATACTAGTACCCCCAAACGTGCCGAATCCCTGTGTTGTGTTCGTGTTCACAATTGAACTGAATCTAAAACAAGTTGGAAAGCTTGCACTTTTAGTACATGAATGATCACGTGGCATGCAGCAGGCACACTAAAATAGATGTGACACTTTGAGTGACAGATGTCAAAATTGACCGAATTTTGGAATAGTTGTTCTGCAGTAGACACTTTGACCTAGATTCTAACTTATTATGTAACCGGTTTACATACTGTAGTAGTGGAGTACTGAAAAAATGATTTTTGAAGGAAATGAATTAAAATCCGAGTATTTACTTACAATTTACCGAATATAACATACAACATGCTATTTTTTTCATATTTTAAAATGTTTTACGCAGTAGTTACGCGCCCTTGTGTGGGTACAGGATAACATACTCTAGTAGCTAGGTCTCTGTGTGAGGGTATGTGGGTACAGGATAACATACAATAGTATATAGTGTCATTGAGCAAGGCACCTCACACACATGCTTGCCCAGGAAAACATGTATACGTCCCCGCAAGGGGTTTGATATTAATGGAACATACATAGATCTATAGTCTCGGTGTTAAAATATATTTATTTGACTGACCAGGCAAATATATATCGACGCCTGTTCCCAGGCTACTTGTAACCCTGAGGTTCATTATGCACTGTGCCATACACCGGTTATTGCATACAATAACACAATGCAACATTGTATAGTTATGGATAGAACAGGGGTTTATGATAGAACCCTTGTTTTTGCTTGATTAACATTCATGCGAACATTATTGAACAGACATTTATCACGTGACCAATGAATAAAATATATAACCGAATAAATATGGCGGCAATGTGTGCAGTGGTTTGTGTTTTCTTTATCGTGGATATTAGTTATATATCTGTTGTAATAAGTTGATAATAACAATACAAACAGTAGGTGAACTTTCTTTGGACATGTACATGATTTCTTTGTGATGTAGTTGAATAAGATACTATCTGATTGATTTCGTTGAATTTCACTTGGTTGAAATTGAAAATTTGCCGGTTAAAAAGATCTCAAAATAACCGTTCTTTGTATGTTCCCGAATGCCGCTTATTGTATACTTATGCCGTTTTTTACAAAACAGTGATGCATTAACGAATTCATTAACGGGATGCAAACGATTTCGTTAACTGTTACGGAATTCGTTAACGTTACAACTTGATTTCGTTAACTGTTACGGAATTCGTTAACGTTACAACTTACATTCGTACAACATAGGCACAAGACACATGTTTTGCCCTATGGTCATATAGTAAGTAAATATTACTTAAATATATGACCATAGTCCAAAAAAATGATTGTGTCTTGTGCCTGTGGGTCAACAATGATTTAATGTCCTCATTCTGTGACTGTCCTAATTCCGGTGCTATTTGTTTAAATCTCGTATCGCGCGATATTTGCTGACGTCATACACGCGCTCCAGTGTAAATTTTTACTAAAGCTGTAGCTATCTGCCAAAAGAGAAACAAGAGTAAAATGAGACAAAAACAGGTACAAATTTGTTGAAACATGTCACGCATATATAAAATAATACCTTTTCTACTATTACCAAATAAATGTTCATTTAAATACCCATTTTTGGCCCCAAAAACATTGTTCAGAAATTTTACCATTCGTCTGCTCCGAAACCAGGCCCCGAGGTTATAAAACTTTGTTTGGATCTCAGCTCTAAACTCGACTCAGACAGAATCGTAGGTTATAACACGTTTTGAGACTGTACTCAGTTGAGCATGAGATCATGCTCAACTGAGTTTATCCTGGGTATACCAGTAACATAAGCAATAGCCTGTGTATTTTTGTTCCAAAACGAGGCTGTGCAAATAATGTTCACTCTCAATTAAGCATAATCATATTTATGTTATTGTATGCAATATTAGTTAGTAAGAAATAAATCATAATTAAATCTAAAACAAAGTGAAAGCAACAGCACATGCCTCCATCTTTTATTTATGCGGTGATACCAATAACCGGTGACGATGTAAATTTCACCTCACAAGTTTATACTAGTAGCAATAAATGCCATATAAAGCAATCATGTGACGTCACATGAGTAGCGGCCACCTTACAAATGCAGCCGATAGATAACAAATCCATTGAAATTCAACTAAATATTGACAACATGAACAAAAACTTACGAGTGTAAGAGGAAAAACAAGTTTTGAATAAATTACGGTAAATTTACTTGTAGAAATGACATTTCAGCAAGTTTTTGCTATGGACAGTTGTAGAAATCCTACGGAAATTGTCACAAAATGAACATGTGCAGTTCATTTGGATTTATTCTGATATCACCGCTTATTAGTATTCACCGATATTAGGGTCACTGGGGATAACTCTTTCGTATGGAGGCTTAAAGTTAAAAAGCCATAACCAGAAGCGTCACGCATCGTCTGTGCGCACAATAAGTACTTATATAATGTCGTCAATGATTAAAGATGATGCGTGCAGTGCCTCAAAGCATAGATGCCATAAGATGGTCAGAGGCGGAAGAGCTAACGTTGATAGATTTGGTTATACCTCAAGAGGATATGTTGTTTGGAGCCCTTAAAGGACCCTCCAAACACAAATCCATTGGTAAATTGAGGGAGGATGTGTGGATTAATGTTGCGGAAAAACTTAATGCTTAAGTTTGATAATATTCTCTGTTGTCCCCTTCACTGACACTGCTAGCAGTAACTTCCCTTAGTTTTACATTTAAAGGGTCAAGGTCCGATCTACACACAAAATAATAATTCCTGTCTGTTTGTTTTGGAGATTAAAGTTGCAACGGTGTCTTAATTAATTTAACACTGATTAAAGTTGGAGGAATACAATATATAGAATGGATATGTTATCCTTTCTCGCGGTTGGTCAGTAGACCTAAAGCTACAAGTAAGTGACCTACAAATGTATATTTATTTGTAAACATACGACATGAGTCATAATGGTCATACCATTATCAGAGCTATTGTATACAGTTGTGGGTGTATGCTATAGCAGAAAGCTGGACCAAAGCGATCCTGGCTATAAGGAGCGAACATCGCATTTAACCCAGACACTTTATTTCCTAGGAACTTTTCAAAAGATTTGTTGAAGGAAAATCGTGTGCAGCCCTAAAATCCGTATTTCATGACAAACGCATGGTGTAACCACCAAACTTATGTTAGCCAGCCAGTCGAACCTACAGCAGTGAGGGTCAAGTGATTGGAAGTCAATAACCTTAACCACTCGGCTATGGGATGCCCCCATTTGTACTATATACATCTGCACCACCGTACAGAATACAAACATTTGTTTATAGCCACATTCACAATTTATGGAGGATGGATATGGACATCAAATGCAATGTAATTTATTTATTTTCAGACAGTTCACCCCAAGGAGATCGAGAAAATCAAGAAAAAATTTGCCAATCTGAAGCAAAGATGTAAGATAAACATAAGTTACATGTTGTGAATTCTGTATAGATAATGATATGTGTCAATAATACCCTTGTTGAGACTTTAGCCACTTCGCTCAGTCTTGCATCTCATTTCCTCACATGTATTTATATTATTGCTCATTGTCGAAAATCTACAAATCTAACCGTTCCACTGATTTGTGTCACAAATACAGAATATAATGGTAAATGAATTGAAAATGTTTATAATGTATCCTGGATTACACGCAATGTGGTGTGATTAGGCGGTGGAAGTAGAATCAATTCATGCTCATTTTGTATTATGTTGAATAGAATGTAATTTTTTAATATTACGATTGAGTACACACAAGATATTGTTTGTTTGTGTGTAATATTGGCTAGAATCGTCACAACACCTACATCATCGTTGGAAACAGACCGGTGTCTCATGTGTACGCCCATAGCGCATTCAGTCAGTTGTATATTAACAAACACCCCGGAGAAGCTGACCAGTGCGCGTGTAGCTTTGCATATGATGTAAGAACCGTTGTCATAATCATAAATGTCATAATCTGGTTTTTTTTCAGCAAAAGAGAAAATAGATAAGTGAACGGCAAATAATAATTAACTCATGAACATAGAAAACTCTTGTTATATGGCCACTCATGACAATAATGCTTTCACTGTTCATTAAGTGAATTACAATTCAATCATTCATTAAAACAAACATATATCCTCTTAATATCATTATGATCAGATGGCGTATCAAACATGTTATCATAGGTAGGAGGATGACCTCTGACTCTGTCTATTATGCAGCTCATGTCAATTTCAGATTCTACTAAAATAGCCACTGTCGATAGTGACGATAGAGAACTCCAGGATTCATTTGTTTCACCTGCTGAACAAGCCGGATGCAGTAGCATCATGGATACTTTGGGTGAGTGTGTTAATTAAGCCAACACTAGTACATAGAGATATAAACAAAGTGTCAGCGCTTCAAATTGATATCAACATCTTGACAACGTACATAATTAAATAACATCACAAACAAACAAAATATTTTTCCGTAAAGTGTATCACACAATATATATAGATGGTCCAGTGATGGTCCTACCTACGAGGTTCCTGCTACATGCACATCATATTATGGCCTGCATTGTTAAATCATACGCGTCAGAACTCCATACCATGTCTTTTGCCATTAAACAATAGAAAGACCAAAATAATTTCATTATTAAATATCGGTATTCTAATAATACACAGTTGATCCAGGATCAAAATATTTATCTTGACTATGGACTAGTGTTTATTTAGCAATATTCACAATTGTCCTGTTTGAACATGATAATGTGAACCTGTAACACATTCATTGTGCTTAGCTGCCAGGAAAACATTATACATATTATGCTGCAAGAGTGACACTATCCTTGGGACAAGGTTAATATCTTTTTTGACTAGGATACATCGCTTGGAGTGTACAAATTCAAATTCTGACACATGTACATTCTATCTGTTTTAGAACTCGTACTTGGCACAGAAAAACCAAAAAAGTCTATTCCATGTGAGTATCTGATAAAATGGATAGTATTAGTTACGGAATGTCCAGCCACAAGACATTATTAGGTGCGGTATGTCCAGCCACAAGACATTATTAGGTGCGGTATGTCCAGCCACAAGACATTATTAGGTGCGGTATGTCCAGCCACAAGACATTATTAGGTGCGGTATGTCTAGCCACGAGACATTATTAGGTGCGGTATGTCCAGCCACAAGACATTATTAGGTGCGGTATGTCCAGCCACAAGACATTATTAGGTGCGGTATGTCCAGCCACAAGACATTATTAGGTGCGGTATGTCAGCCACAAGACATTATTAGGGCAGTTGTCCAGCCACAAGACATTATTAGGTGCGGTATGTCCAGCCACAAGACATTATTAGGTGCGGTATGTCCAGCCACAAGACATTATTAGGTGCGGTATGTCCAGCCACAAGACATTATTAGGTGCGGTATGTCCAGCCACAAGACATTATTAGGTGCGGTATGTCCAGCCACAAGACATTATTAGGTGCGGTATGTCCAGCCACAAGACATTATTAGTTACGGTATGTCCAGCCACAAGACATTATTAGGTGCGGTATGTCCAGCCACGAAACATTATTAGGTGCGGTATGTCCAGCCACAATTATAAAATAACCAGCAATATCATGTATCATTTTCAGGTAATGGAAAGCTGCAGCCCAGTTGGAGAATACCATTCAAGATACCCAGCTGATCGCGTTGCAGCGAGATGTTTTATATGAACAGAAAGAGGCTGCCACTGCACAAAAGTTGTGTTACTCAACCATGAATCTTTATTATCAGTTAAAAATCCAGTCAGAATTTGGCTTATCAGTTACAGACGAACAGTGAACCTATAAATTTTGAACTTTAGATACTAGCATTATTAACATTAGTCATTTGAAACTTATTGGTATTTCACAATATTAGCAACAGTTTGTAACCAAGTCTATATTTCTTTCATTACCAGGTTTATCTGTCTATCATTAGCAGCGGTTCTTCATTTATGAGTTTTGTCATGTGGCAGCCAAAAAGTAATACCCATCTCAACTAAAAAATGTATTCACGAGGTGGTCTCTCATTGCAGCACCATCAAATATCAGGTTCTCCTGCATGTCGATGTTTGTGTCTTGATCTTCTAAACGGTCGTAGTTAATAATGTCGCCACGATTAATTCCAATGTTGTGAAGTACAACACATGCAGCCGTATTGATGACTGCCTGTGAAGGATTCGTCAGCATTTCACAGTGTAACACTCTAAAACGTCTCTTAATGATGCCAAATGTCTGCTCAATTAAAACTCTTGTCTTACACAGGGCATTGTTGTATTTCATTTGTGAATCAGTAGCTGGATTTAGAAATGGAGTCATTAGGAAATAACGGCATGCATATCCGGAATCTCCCAGCACTAGTCCATCGTGTTCACCTGTGGAGATAATAATTAGTGCTGTATTTGAAATAACATGTACTGACTGCTAAGTGTTCAAATACGTCATCGTTTCCTGAATTTGTAAATTAATTTAGCAGGGGAGGCACCGTATTACTCTTGAAGATCTTGTTACAGATCAATATGTTTATTAACGATGAGCATGTTTATTGCTCTATTTCCTATAGAATTTTAGAGTATATCTTTAAAATTCCTCCTCCCTTAAAACATAATATTATGATCTTTTATGATTGTCGTCTAGCATTACCCAGTGGACCTATATAAAAAAATGCCTTGTGTAATCTACTTAGTTAACAGAATTTTTCCACTCCCAAATCCATTACAAAATCACAACATTATTTAGTTACCATTCTCAAACTGCAAACATAAAGCTGAACTACGAAACCCTCTGCTGTCATGTACAGAGCCCGGCCATGAAGCATTTAGACTTGTAACTCTAAAGGTCGCAGCACATCTGCAAAATTGTATGAATGATTTATGCATGATAAGAATAATACCACAAATAACAAGGTTAACGTTGGTAGTTACATGTACAAGCATAACTGTTGTGGTGGGAATTTAAATAAATGCAAAAGGAATAATATATGAAGTAACACATGTGTTTATATAGTGATTTTATATATTGTTAGTTTGAGATGTGACACTGTAAACAGTGGTGCTAATATGTCTAGTATACTTAGCTGACTGACTGATTGTTAATATGTTCAGTATACTTAGCTGACTGATTGTTAATATGTTCAGTATACTTAGCTGACTGATGGTTAATATGTTCAGTATACTTAGCTGACTGATTGTTAATATGTTCAGTATACTTAGCTGACTGATTGTTAATATGTTCAGTATACTTAGCTGACTGATTGTTAATATGTTCAGTATACTTAGCTGGCCGATTGTTAATATGTCTTTACTTAGCTGACTGATTGTTAATATGTTCAGTATACTTAGCTGACCGATTGTTAATATGTTCAGTATACTTAGCTGACTGATTGTTAATATGTTCAGTATATTTAGCTGACTGATTGTTAATATGTTCAGTATATTTAGCTGACTGATTGTAAATATGTCTTTACTTAGCTGACTGATTGTTAATATGTTCAGTATACTTAGCTGACCGATTGTTAATATGTTCAGTATACTTAGCTGACTGATTGTTAATATGTTCAGTATACTTAGCTGACTGATTGTTAATATGTCTAGTATGCTTAGCTGGATAAGTTCAGTGTCGGCAACAATTTGGTGAATACAGCCGGTTGCTAAATACCATAATGTTGTCAAAAGTTGCAACAATGGTGGTACAGGTAAGTTTCTGTTTGTATTCGCCGACATGTCGGGGATAATTGTCATAATAAACATAATAGTTTCGGGTAAAAACCGATATCTCCGAAACACCTCGTCCTCTCAACTTCTAGTGGATTGCTCCTGTCGCGAAAAACCCGAGGGCGTCTTAATTTGCCCAATTGCGCGAATTATACGATTCCATCTTTGGTGTCGTCTGACTACATCGGCCATTTTGAGACTTGAGTTTGGTTATTGAGTTTGTTCAAAGCTAATCTCGAGTTTTTCTCAATCTCAAACTCAACCGGAGTTCAAACACAAACTCAGAAGTTTTATAACCTACGTTTCTGAGTTTGAGACAGGAGTTGAGCACTGTATCATGCATCGATGGAAGTGTCTATAATTCCGTCTATAGTCTCCTCTTGTGTGAGTGTTGTACAGTTGGTGTCTTGGTAATCTGATTCGTTTTTTGTCATTTTCGGTTTCGGATCCTCGTCTTCTATAGATTCTTCAATTATGCGTTTACGTTTCTTCCTTGATGATAGTAAGGGACTGGATGACACGCTAGAATTAACAGTAATACATGGTTCATATGGTGTCGATGATTTAACAATAGATTCGTTTGTGACTTTACCATCTTTATTTACTTTCACACTTACTTCACACCACCTTTCAACATCCGACCCTCCCCAGTCACTCTCGACAAGTCCCTCTTGTATCTGCGGAGTACTAATGTTAGTTACCCCCTTTTCGAACTGGTACTGAGAAGGGATGATTTTGTCGTCACCAGATCCACCCGGTATGAATTCCTGAGCTATTTCTACACTCTTGTGTTGTCTTACCAATCGTTCACAAAACCAATCTAGATTGGTGAACAGGTTGTATAAACAGCACTGCTTCAACTTTGTTTTAGTGTGTTTGTCACTGTGGAGTTGTGGATATTATTTTGCTTTCATTCTTACTGTAACCTTTTTAATGTCTTCAAGCACGTCTTGTATTTCTTTGATATATTCCGCTGATACCGAACCTCCATCTGTTACCTCTGTTTCTAACATACCGAAACTTCTTTTAGTGAGTTTGATGTCATATGTGTCGCCTAATCGCCAATTGTAATTATACTTTTTGTCAAGAGACAACCCTATCTGTGCCACCCAGGCAATCAACCCCTCAGACATGTCATCATGTACTTCGCTAAACTTTAGTAAGTTTCTGTATGCTGGCATATGGTCAGGTTTGAAGAGCATTATTCCCTTGGTATGGAGTGGATTTTTCGTGTTGAAATATTGGTGAATACTTGTGTTCCTTTTTGTTTTGGTATCGTTTGTATAGAATTCGAGGTCCAATTCCGTTTCATTTGTTACATCTGTCCATGCTTGTGTGTTTGTCAATAGGCTGTCCTTTGTCCTTAAAGAGTGAAAGGCACCTTTTAAGTATATTCTGAAAGAAAACCGGATTTGCTTTCTTATTAACCTTTGTTAGTATATTCGAGGGCTTTAAATTTGTGTACGAATGAATCCTATTTTGAAAAGCTAACCTTTCCTGCTCGAAAACCTTTGACCATGGAGTCTGATTGCATTGCAATAGTATTGGTGTTCTCTTTAAAATGCGTGGTTCTTTGTTTTTAATGTTAGCTAGTATGGGATAACCTTCCATCACTTGCTTGAGTTCTTCCATCTGCTCTGGTTTTGTTAATGATAGCTCCGGAATTATTATCAATTCGAGACATTTTTGGAACGTGAAATCAGTGGAGTTTACAGTGCCACCTACAACATCTCGTATTGGAACTAATGCGGTTGACCAATAAGTCTTCCCTGCATTGCTACCACCTTGCAGCATAAGACAGTTTTTCTTTGGGTCGTACTTGCCTAGGATAATGCATATCATTAACAATAATTCCCCCCTGGTGCAATATTTTGTTCTTTGCACCAGTCTCTAAAAGTAATGGCTGTTTCCTCAACAGATACACAATCCGTTGGAGGTAATGTAGCAGAAATGAAATGCTCTAGGTAAGAATACCCAGAATTTTCCTTTTCAATCTCCGAGGTTATAAAACTTTTTTGAGTTCGATCTCAAGTTCTGTGCTCAACTCCTGTCTCAAACTCAGAAACGTAGGTTATAAAACTTCTGAGTTTGAGTTTGAACTCAGGTTGAGTTTGAGATTGAGAAAAACTCGAGATTAGCTTTGAGCAAACTCAATAACCAAACTCAAGTCTCAAAATGGCCGATGTAGTCAGACGACACCAAAGACGGAATCGTGTAATTCGCGCAATTGGGCAAATTAGACGCCCTCGTGTTTTTTGCGACAGGAGCAATCCACTAGAAGACTTGAGAGAGGACGAGGTGTTTCGTAGATATCGTTTTTTACCCGAAACTATTATGTTTATTATGACAATTATCCCTGACATGTCGGCGAATACGAACAGAAACTTACCTGTACCACCATTGTTGCAACTTTTGACAACATTACGGTATTTAGCAACCGGCTGCATTCACCAAATTGTTGCCGACACAGTGAACTTATCCCGCAGCACAGCCGGGAGGTGCATACGTGTTGTCACTCGCCATATTGCAGCAGCAGCCCCTCAATTTATTAAGTTTCCAACTGGAGAAAGTGCAGCAAAAGTGAAGTGTGCTTTTGCCAAAGTTCACGGTAAGAATGCATTTACATGTACAATAATGTGCGTCATTGATTTTAGTAAATTGTATACTGATTGGCCAATCAAATAACGGATGTTGACACTAACGGGGCGCTTTAGGGTATTACGTTTACTGTTACCTACTGACACCGTTATATGTATTGGTATGTTTATTACCAAAATCATATCGAGTAAATTATGTAATCGGATAGAAAACTATTTTTACTGGGTCCACATGTACACTATAATTAAAAGATTAAAGTGCGCATAAACTGTGTGCAAAAGAAAGCAGACCTATACATTGGTATATTGATCTATATACGCATAAGCTATACATTGACATACATGGGTCCTGTGCTATACAGTGACAGCTAACACACACGGGGCATTGTGCTATACAGTGACAGCTAACACACACGGGGCATTGACAGCTAACACACACGGCCCTGTGCTATACAGTGACAGCTAACACACACGGGTCCCTGTGCTATACAGTGACAGCTAACACACACGGGTCCCTGTGCTATACAGTGACAGCTAACACACACGGCTACTTCCTTTACATTTTGGTGTAGCACATCGGATTTGTTGTGATGATAAATCCAAAAATGCTCCTATTTTATACAGATACATATAATGTGATATATTTATTGCTTTAGGCTTTCCTAACGTGCTGGGCTGTATTGATGGCACATTTATACGTCTGCAGAGACCTTCAGAGAATGAAGCGGACTTCGTGAATAGGAAAGGTTATCATGCATTGAATGTACAGGTACATGCCATTCTTCATCCTTTATTAATCTAGCAGATGTACTGTGCTTAATGATAGAAGTACTATAGCCAGTTTGCAAGACAGAAACAACCGCATACAGGTAGAAAGCTGTTTAGTTTACACAAATATGGAATGCACTGCCATGAGTGAGACAGAGAGTGAAGCAATGTGGAATTTAAGGGCCTTTTTCTAAGGGCACAATCTTAATGGGTAAAGGTAAGGCAGTGAGCCAAATTTAAAATAACAAATAATTGTTTTATGTCTCGATATTTAATGAACACATAACACTATTTACCATTTAAAAATACGGATTTGGAGTATCCAACATGAACATGCCGTAGAGACAATTCAAACAAAACTAAGTGAGCTAATAATACTTAACATATTAACAATCAGTAAGCAAAGTATACTAAACTTATTAACAATCAGTCAGCTAAGCATACTGAACATATTAACAATCAGTCAGCTAAGTATACTGAACATATTAACAATCAGTCAGCTAAGTATACTGAACACATAACAATCAGTCAGCTAAGCATACTGAACATATTAACAATCAGTCAGCTAAGCATACTGAACAATTAACAATCAGTCAGCTAAGCATACTGAACATATTAACAATCAGTCAGCTAAGCATACTGAACATATTAACAATCAGTCAGCAAAGTATACTGAACACATTAACAATCAGTCAGCTAAGCATATTGAACATATTAACAATCAGTCAGCTAAGCATACTGAACATGTTAACAATCAGTCAGCTAAGCATACTGAACATATTAACAATCAGTCAGCTAAGCATACTGAACATATTAACAATCAGTCAGCTAAGCATACTGAACATATTAACAACCAGTCAGCTAAGCATACTGAACATATTAACAATCAGTCAGCTAAGTATACTGGACATATTAACAATCAGTCAGCTAAGTATACTGAACATATTAACAGTCAGTCAGCTAAGCATACTGAACATATTAACAATATGTTAGCTAAGCATACTGAACACATTAACAACTCAGTCAGCTAAGCATACTGGACATATTAACAATCAGTCAGCTAAGTATACTGAACATATTAACAATCAGTCAGCTAAGTATACTGGACATATTAACAATCAGTCAGCTAAGTATACTGAACATATTAACAGTCAGTCAGCTAAGCATACTGAACATATTAACAATCAGTCAGCTAAGTATACTGGACATATTAACAATCAGTCAGCTAAGTATACTGGACATATTAACAATCAGTCAGCTAAGTATACTGGACATATTAACAATCAGTCAGCTAAGTATACTGAACATATTAACAATCAGTCAGCAAAGCATACTGAACATATTAACAATCAGACAGTCAGCTAAGCATACTGAACATATTAACAATCAGACAGTCAGCTAAGCATACTGAACATATTAACAATCAGACAGTCAGCTAAGTATACTAGACATATTAACAGTTATGCTTGTACATGTAACTAACAACTTTAACCTTATTATATGTGGTATTATTCTTATCATGCCTAAATCATTCATACAATTTTGCAGATGTGCTGCGATCCGAACTTTAGAGTTACAAGTCTAAATGCTTCATGGCCGGGCTCTGTACATGACAGCAGAGTGTTTCGTAGTTCAGCTTTATGTTTGCAGTTTGAGAATGGTAACTAAATAATGTTGTGATTTTGTAATGGATTTGAGAGTGGAAAAAGTCTGTTAACTAAGTAATTACACAACAAGGCATTTTTAATATAGGTCCACTGGGTAATGCTAGACGACAATCATAAAAAATCATAATATTATGTTTTAAGGGAAGAGGAATTATAAAGATATACTTTAAAATTCTATTGGAAATAGAGCAATAAACATGCTCATCGTTAATAAACATATTAATCTGTAACAAGATCTTCAAGAGTAATACGGTGCCTCCCCCGCTAAATTAATTTACAAATTCAGGAAACGATGACGTATTTCAACACTAGCAGTCAGTACATGTTATTTCAAATACATCACTAATTATTATCTCCACAGGTGACCACGATGGACTACTGCTGGGAGATTCCGGATATGCATGCCGTTATTTCCTAATGACTCCATTTCTAAATCCAGCTACTGATTCACAAATGAAATACAACAATGCCCTGTGTAAGACAAGGGTTTTAATTGAGCAGACATTTGGCATCATTAAGAGGCGTTTTAGAGTGTTACACTGTGAAATGCTGACGAATCCTTCACAGGCTGTCATCAATACGGCTGCATGTGTTGTACTTCACAACATTGGAATTAATCGTGGCGACATTATTAAGTTTAGAAGATCAAGACACAAACATCGACATGCAGGAGAACCTGATATTTGATGGTGCTGCAATGAGAGACCACCTCGTGAATACATTTTTTAGTTGAGATGGGTATTACTTTTTGGCTGCCACATGACAAAACTCATAAATCAAGAACTGCTAATGATAGACAGATAAACCTGCTAATGATAGACAGATAAACCTGGTAATGATAGACAGATAAACCTGGTAATGATAGACAGATAAACCTGGTAATGATAGACAGATAAACCTGCTAATGATAGACAGATAAACCTGGTAATGATAGACAGATAAACCTGCTAATGATAGACAGATACACCTGCTAATGATAGACAGATAAACCTGGTAATGATAGACAGATAAACCTGCTAATGATAGACAGATAAACCTGGTAATGATAGAAAGATAGACTTGGTTACAAACTGTTGCTAATATTGTGAAAAACCAATAAGTTTCAAATGACTAATGTTAATAATGCTAGTATCTAAAGTTCAAAATGTATAGGTTCACTGTTCATCGGTAACTGATAAGCCAAATTCTGATTGGATTTTTAACTGGTAATAAAGATTCATGGTTGAGTAACACAACTTTTGTGCAGTGGCAGCCTCTTTCTGTTCATATAAAACATCTCTTTGCAACGCGATCAGCTGGGTATCTTGAATGGTATTCTCCAACTGGGCACGCTGCAGCTTTCCATTACCTGAAAATGATACATGATATTGCTGGTTATTTTATAATTGTGGCTAGACATACCGCACCTAATAATGTCTCGTGGCTAGACATACCGCACCTAATAATGTCTTGTGGCTAGACATACCGCACCTAATAATGTCTTGTGGCTGGACATACCGCACCTAATAATGTCTTGTGGCTGACATACCGCACGTGGCTGACATACCGACTAATAATGTCTCGTGGCTGGACATACCGCACCTAATAATGTCTTGTGGCTGGACATACCGCACCTAATAATGTCTCGTGGCTAGACATACCGAACAAACCACAACCCACCTAATAATGTCTTGTGGCTGACATACCGCACCTAATAATGTCTTGTGGCTGGACATACCGCACCTAATAATGTCTCGTGGCTAGACATACCGCACCTAATAATGTCTCGTGGCTGGACATACCGCACCTAATAATGTCTTGTGGCTGGACATACCGCACCTAATAATGTCTCGTGGCTGGACATACCGTAACTAATACTATCTATTTTATCAGATACTCACATGGAATAGACTTTTTTGGTTTTTCTGTGCCAAGTACTAGTTCTAAAACAGATAGAATGTACATGTGTCAGAATTTGAATTTGTACACTCCAAGAGATGTATCATAGTCACGTTCACATTATCATGTTCAAACAGAACGATTGTGAATATTGCTAAATAAACACTAGTCCATAGTCAAGATAAATATTTTGATCCTGGATCAACTGTGTATTATTAGAATACCGATATTTAATATTGAAATCATTTTGGTCTTTCTGTTGTTTAATGGCAAAAGACATGGTATGGAGTTCTGACGCGTATGATTTAACAATGCAGGCCATAATATGATGTGCATGTAGCAGGAACCTCGTATGTAGGACCATCATTGGACCATCTATATATATTGTGTGATACATTTTACGGAAAAATATTTTGTTTGTTTGTGATGTTATTTAATTATGTACGTTGTCAAGATGTTGATATCAATTTGAAGCGCTGACACTTTGTTTATATCTCTATGTACTAGTGTTGGCTTAATTAACACACTCACCCGAAGTATCCATGAAGCTACTGCATCCGGCTTGTTCAACAGATGGAACAATGGGAGCCTGGTCTTCCATACTGTCACTATCGACAGTGGCTAGTGTAGTAGAATCTGAAATTGACATGAGCTGCATAATAGACAGAGTCAGAGGTCATCCTCCTATGATAACATGTTTGATACGCCATCTGATCATAATAATATTAAGAGGATATATGTTTGTTTTAATGAATGATTGAATTGTAATTCACTTAATGAACAGTGAAAGCATTATTGTCATGAGTGGCCATATAAGATAACAAGAGTTTTCTATGTTCATGAGTTAATTATTATTCGCCGTTCACTTTAATAAACAAATATCATGGATGCTTCTCTTAGCGCTATGTATCAATTCAAATATAATGCATATTATGCATACATGTACTATAAAGTTTAAATTACCAATTATAAGGATTAGTCTCTTAACCAATCATGGTATTACACGTGTGTACATGTGAGACATTATGAGATGACTGTATTACACTGAATACAAGCAAAGTAGTATTCATATTTGTCAGTCTGTTCTCCCTTTAATCTTATGCTACCAAAGGGAGGCATATAGTCCTACTTTCAGTTTCGAGTTTTTTTAATCGCAAAAAAATACTGTACCAAATGCACAAAAGTGTACAAAATATAATGTTAGAATGTGTAGCAGCATTGCTACCAATACGTAAAAGTTGATTTTTTCAAATATCTTTTACTTCATACGATGTAATGCTGCTTTGAGTGTGAGCTTGACGTAGAAGCCACATGTTTACGTTTTATGTGTAAACAGAGAGTCATTGATGGAAGGAAAGCTACAAATGTCACATTAAATTAAACTTAATATCATCTGTATCAACAGATACAGGTAGACCTGTCATCCCTGGCCTGTCTTTAAACGCCAGGGCTATGGCCTCCTCACCCTTTGTAAGGTGAGGAGGCTCCTTCCCTCCCCCAGTCCTTTTTGTGGAGGTCCTCTTATCTATTTTCTCTTTTGCTGAAAAAAAAAACCAGATTATGAAATATATGATTATGACAACGGTTCTTACATCATATGCAAAGCTACGCGCTCTGGTCAGCTTCTTCTGGATGTTGGTTAATATACAACTGACTGAATGCGCTATGGGCGTACACATGAGACACCGGACTGTTTCCAACGATGAAGTAGATGTAGGTGTTGTGACGATTCTAGCCAATATTACACACAAACAAACAATATCTTGTGTGTATTCAATCGTAATATTTAAAAACTACATTCTATTCAACATAATACAAAATGAGCATGCATTGATTCTACTTCCACCGCCTAATCACACCACATTGTGTGTATTCAAGGATATATATAAACATTTTCACTTCATTTACCACGATATTCTGTATTTGAGACACAATCAGTGGAACGGTTAGATTTGTAGATTTCCGACAATGAGCAATAATGTAAATACATGTGAGGAAATAGAGATGCAAGACTAAGCGAAGTGGCTAAAGTCTCAACAAGGGTATTATTGACACATATCTATACAGAATTCACAACATGTAACTTATGTTTATCTTACATCTTTGCTTCAAATTGGCAAATTTTTTCTTTCTTTTTTCTACATCCTTTTTTGACGAGGTGAACTGTCTGAAAATATATAAATTACAAGCATTTGATGTCCATATCCATCCTCCATAATTTGTGAATGTTGCTATAAACAAATGTTTGTATTCTGTACGGTGGTGCAGATGTATATAGTACAAATGGGGGCATCCCATAGCCGAGTGGTTAAGGTTATTGACTTCCAATCACTTGACCCTCACTGCTGTAGGTTCGACTGGCTGGCTAACATAAGTTTGGTGGTTACACCATGCGTTTGTCATGAAATACGGATTTTAGGGCTGCACACGATTTTCCTTCAACAAATCTTTTGAAAAGTTCCTTGGAAATAAAGTGTCTTGGTTAAATGCGATGTTCGCTCCATATAGCCGGGATCGTTTTGGTCTAGCTTTCTGCTATAGCATACACCAACAACTGTACACAATAGCTTTGCTACTGGTATGACCATTATGACTCATGTCGTATGTTTACAAATAAGTATACATTTCATTTGTAGGTCACTTACTTGTAGCTTTAGGTCTACTGACCAACCGCGAGAAAGGATAACATATTCATTCTATATATTGTATTCCTCCAACTTTAATCAGTGTCAAATTAACTAAGACACCGTTGCAACTTTAATCTCCAAAACAAACAGACAGGAATTATTATTTTGTGTGTAGATCGGACCTTGACCCTTTAAATGCATAACAAAGGGAAGTTACTGCTAGCAGTGTCAGTGACGGTGTACACAATAGGGGTGACAAAAGAGAATATTATCAAACTTACGCATTAAGTTTTTCGGCAACATTATTCCACACATCCTCCCTCAATTTGCCAATGGATTTGTGTTTGGCGGGTCCTTTAATGGCTCCAAACAACATATCCTCTTGCGGAATCACCAAATCGATTAAAGTGAGTTCTTCGGCCTCTGACCATCTTTGTTTTGATCGAAAGCTCGCATCATCATTATTCATTGCCGACATTGTAGTATTTATTGTGCGCGCAGACGATGCGTGACGCTTCCGGTTATGGCTTTTTAAGCCTCCATACGAAAGAGTTAAACTCAGTTGAGCATGATCTCATGCTCAACTGAGTACAGTCTCAAAACGTTTTATAACCTACGATTCACTCCAGTGAGTTTGAGTTTTGAGTTGAGTTTAGAGCCGAGATCAAAAAAGTTTTATAACCTCGGGGCCTGGATTTTGTTAGCCAGATGTTTTACAAACATTCACGTGGTGGTCAGCTTTCAGGCTTTCTTACCATAGAAAATTAATTGAAATTGTTGACATTGGTAGATGTAATCAACATCACTTTTTGTAAAACAAAACCCGTTGCCTAACGTTTTTGTTAATTCATTGAATTTGTTATATACATTGTATATACATGTATATATAAATTTGAAAAATAAAAAAAATACCAAAAACGTTTTAGATAAGAACACACGTTTACTATAATAACATGAAATTCACATCATTCATTGATTACCAGAGCACTCCGATGTTACAGACTGTACCATTGAACAGCAGTGGTGAAGAAAATATTAGCCCGACAGATGCGGCAACCTCGGAGCAGAGACATAACCCTGTGTGCTCCTTGATCAATCTACCACCGTACCAGATGATTGGTGATAATGGAAACATTAGAGAACAACATAACCAGAAGGAAAGAAGAAGACGGTATTACTATTGTACATTAGCAGCTTTAGGTTGAAGTTTAAACTTTATTTATTTTACACCCGTTCGCTTTAGGTGCAAACGGTCCGGAGATCGCTGGAGCCATTACGATTGTGCCCTTAGGCAAGGCATTTAAATTCCATGTTGCCTCTTCTCTCTTCCTCGTGGCGATGGATTCCATCAGGAATGAGGTCTCGAGAGTGATTAATATAAGTTGTAAGGACTTGTTTCGCAATCGAACTAAAATAAATTTGTATAAACTATTCCATGGTATATATAGTTGCTCTACTTTTCTGGTTTTACATTATTTTATAATTCCAATGTGCAGTTTTCACTTACAGTCCTATCTTTTGATTGCATTTGATTTGTATATAATTATGTTGAGGGCCTCATGGTAGATTTAACTTTTGTTAAACAAGTTCTCTCGTAGAATAATGTATATATGTTGACATTGAGATATTTAGATCAATACCATATTGTAGCATGTATTCAAATGTTTAATTCAGACAAAGAATCAAAGAGGCATGTAATTTACTTAGACATCTCGTACCAGGAATGTCTGATAAAACGGACAAAGCAACTGTTTTTGAGTTTGCTGCAAGATATGTACATTTCCTGAAATCCCACACTGGAGCCCAGTTTGACAAGGTTAGTGGAACTTAATTTTGTCATTGGTGTCTACTGTTTTTTAAACTTATTTATCATCGCTACCAATTACCCATATGATCGCTACCAATTACCCATATGATCGCTACCAATTACCCATATGATCGCTACCAATTACCCATATGATCGCTACCAATTACCCATATGATCGATGGGCAGTTTAACTAACAACACCTTTCCTGGGCAGGCTCCAGCAGTTAACCAGTATTTGGTGGACCGTAAGAAACTACCAACTTTTTCATATAAATAGATACGGTCTGAGCAGGACTCGAACCCGTGACCTTCAGTGATGGTTACAGTGGTATGTATGTAAATCAGTGACCATAAACACTCGACCACGGGGGCGGATCTTGGTGTCTACTGGTGATACACTTTTCTTTTGTACTTCCTGTCTGTCATAGATCATGTCCATGCATCCTCGGACTAAACTCTTTCAGTACTCACAACTCGGTGTCGGAAGGCTAACTATTACATTTAGTTGTGCAGTACAGTCAAACCTGTGTTAGTGGTCACCTCCATTAAGCAGTCAACCTGCATTAATCAGCCAGTTTTCAGATTCCCAATATGTTTCTTTATTATACATTTGACCTCTATTAAGCAGCCACCTGTGCTAAGCAGCCACTTTCTGTTATTCCCTTGGCTGGCTGCCAGGGTTGATAAAAATCTGATTTTTTTTATTTAAATCAGATTTTTTTGATTTTTTTCATAATACTGTGAAGCTCGTGGAAATAAAGTGATTGAAATTCAAACTAATAAAACATTATTTATTTAGACATACTTAATATAATGACACATTCAAACTACATCCCACACTTGAACTTGTTTAACTGCCTGTAAACAAACATAAGCTTGGCAGCTTTTTCGGAACTGGAACAGGACTGGTTGGTGCAGAATCAGATAGATCACTGGTAGCAATTCAGGAACAATCTCAATGCAATTTTCAACACTGTGCATGAATGATAGTGTGATTTCATGCGGGCTACTAGTCCCTGCATGTCTTTATTACAAGTTTTGCATCTCGCACGACATCCAGTCTTGCCACAAACAACTATTTTGTCAAAATAAATCCAGTGGCTGCTTAAGACAGGTTCTACTGTATATTAGCATATATTCAGTGATTTTGTTGAACAAGTTGAAGTGTTTGAGTTTATATATTGAGCTCATTGGTTCATTTTATGTGCAGTGATTTGCCTATAACGGCCGGCCACAATAATATTTAGGTAAACCTTGTGAATCACAGTCGCATTGTAGAAACTGCCAATTACTTTAAACAGTAGTTATATACCGGTATTCAAATTTATGCACAAGTACATACAATGTACATTGTATTAATAAACTACAAGTTCACATATGACATTTGCAATGGATGTGAAAACACGCTTTCAAGAAAAAATGTATTTAAATAAGCAATAGGGGCAGAACGTGTTTGACATCAATACGTAAATATTTAAAACAAATCTTAAGTTATTGACTTAAGTATCTTACACTGTTTAATATAGAAATTTAAATGACATAGCTTTAACTAATATATTTTAAAGTAATGTAGATGTTTGGAAAATTTAGTCTAATTTAAACATGTGACCAATGTCATATGGCGCTGGCCATATGCAACATAGCATGAGCAACGCACATGGCAATAACGGGTAGGTGAACGTCACAGACATAAAAATATACGTCGCATCACTTCTGACATATTGCTTTGGTTATGAATCAGCTCTGTGTTGATAAGACTTTCATATAAAGAGATTTGTTTCGAGGATATCGTAATGTACATGCACATCCCTTAACCCTTCGCTTGCTGAGTAAATAAAATCACGTTTGCAAACACCATAGATCCAGATCAGCCGCGGCGGTTCAACGCGTCTAATCAGGATCTATGCCATGTGTTTTAGCTCCACTATCCGAATAGCAAACAGCATAGAGCCTGATCAGACGGAACGTTCTGTGCAGTCTGATCTGGCTCTATGCTGTTCGCAAAAATGGTTTTATCTGCCACTAGCGTGCACAGGGTTGAACTGTACTGGTTACGTTGTATATTATATTTTATATATGGAAGTATGTGAGATGGTACGGTGGTCGCCAGATCAGACAGGTGGGTTTTCTCTGGGTACTCCGGTTTCCTCCCACACGAATGACCATATATATGCTTTCATCCGCGCCAACGAGAGTGATTAATATAAGTTGTTAGAACTTGCTTTGCAATCGTTAATAAATAGAGTTTAAACTTTATTATATTTTTCAGGAGTTTTTGATGAAGTACTCTCCGTATTGACCCCGAGAATCTGAGTTGGTTACACAGATGCAGCAACACAAGAATCTGAGTTGGTTACACAGATGCAGCAACACGAGAATCTGAGTTGGTTACACAGATGCAGCAACACAAGAATCTGAGTTGGTTACACAGATGCAGCAACACGAGAATCTGAGTTGGTTACACAGATGCAGCAACACAAGAATCTGAGTTGGTTACACAGATGCAGCAACACGAAAATCTGAGTTGGTTACACAGATGCAGCAACACAAGAATCTGAGTTGGTTACACAGATGCAGCAACACGAGAATCTGAGTTGGTTACACAGATGCAGCAACACAAGAATCTGAGTTGGTTACACAGATGCAGCAACACGAGAATCTGAGTTGGTTACACAGATGCAGCAACACAAGAATCTGAGTTGATTACACAGATGCAGCAACACGAGAATCTGAGTTGGTTACACAGATGCAGCAACACAAGAATCTGAGTTGGTTACACAGATGCAGCAACACGAGAATCTGAGTTGGTTACACAGATGCAGCAACACGAGAATCTGAGTTGGTTACACAGATGCAGCAACACGATAATCTGAGTTGGTTACATAGATGCAGCAACACGAGAATCTGAGTTGGTTATACAGATGCAGCAACACGAGAATCTGAGTTGGTTACACAGATGCAGAAACACGAGAATCTGAGTTGGTTACACAGATGCAGCAACACGAGAATCTGAGTTGGTTACACAGATGCAGCAACACGAGAATCTGAGTTGGTTACACAGATGCAGCAACACGAGAATCTGAGTTGGTTACACAGATGCAGCAACACGAGAATCTGAGTTGGTTACACAGATGCAGCAACACGAGAATCTGAGTTGGTTACACAGATGCAGAAACACGAGAATCTGAGTTGGTTACACAGATGCAGCAACACGAGAATCTGAGTTGGTTACACAGATGCAGCAACACGAGAATCTGAGTTGGTTACACAGATGCAGCAACACGAGAATCTGAGTTGGTTACACAGATGCAGCAACACAAGTCTTTGTTTTGAGAATGGCCTTTCTTAGTTTGAAGATTGACTCATAATAGTATATCTTTAAAAAAAGTATTGACACGGCTGTTGTTCAATCGTCTATAATATGTGGGTCATGTTGGTATCTGTAATCTGTTTGTTCATGCTTCAATGAACATCTCACACTGATGCCACTGGTTCCATCCTCGGTGTGTATGATATGAGTTGGAATGGTGGTCGCCAGACTTGACAAGTGGGTTTACTCTGCGTACACCAACCTGGATTGTTAACATTTGTTCTGGTCGTTTTTAAAATACATGAGGTTTAGTCATTAAATGAACGTCTCTGAAAGTACTAAGCAGATTTTGATCGTATACATAAGATTTCTGTCCTTTTTGTAATAAAACCTGTTATGAAAGAATGTGAAAACTGCATGTTATATATATCAGAGTAAGAGCAAATGCTAATATGATATGGTGTGTGTGTTTTACGTTTATTTATCGTCGCTATCGGTTGCCCATATGAGCGACGCATCCAGAAGAGATTAGTCATTTTAGATTTTTGGAGGATAGTGCAATGATACAGAGAGAGACCCATTCCAGAGTCTCCTCTGGTTCTTTTATGAGCACGGTGTAAAGCACCGACACGAGATCTCTGTTTAAAGCCCCATCTGAAAGACTTAATTTTATTAAGGTCAGACGGGGGATCGAACCTGTGATCCCTGGGTTACCAGTCATTATCAATGGAAGCCTGTTTATTATATACTTGATGTTCACTTGAGCGAATTTCTTTCCGCTATTATCGATTGAAACAATGTTTCTTATTTGTATTTATAATTTGCTCTTTCACCATCGTAACAGAAGTTATTTTTCGTGCCCAATGGAATTTAATATATTGTCAATACATTTTATCAATCAAAGTTTATTTTTCCTGTGTAACAAAAATAATTCCTGTGAAGTTTGTCTATATGGCTGTAAGCAATTTTACATTTCTCTGCAACTGCTGGTCCGATTTTGGAATAATATTTACACAATTGATGTTTTGATGAATCCGTTTAATTTGTCAAAAGAGTTAATCGTGTTCAACCTTTATTTCCATATGACCCTCAGGAATTTGGGTGTTTTACGTTTATTTATCGTCGCTATCGGTTGCCCATATGAGCGACGCCTCCTGAAGAGATTAGTTATTTTAGATTTTGGAGGATAGTGCATGAAACAGACAGAGACCAATCAGGGTTCATTCTAGGTCAGAATTTTTGGGTGAAGTGAGAAAGCGCGTGATCGCTTCCTTAAATGGTGTTCTTTAATATACTTCTGCAAAATAGGGTTGAAATGCACAGTACAACCATTAAATACAACATTTGAATAGGAGTGCTTTATAATGGGCCAGTGTATCTTACTAGACAACATTTTGTTTGAAAATTGTAAAAATCAAAAAAAAAATTAGGGAGAAGTGGGGCCCCCAGAGGGCGAAGTCAGGGTCCCTAGAGCGACTATATCGCCCTCTAGAATGATCCCTGACCAATTCCAGAATCTCCTCTGGTTCTTTTACGTGCACGGTGTAAAGCACCGACACGACACCTCGGTTTAACGTCCCATCTGAAAGACTGTTAATTTTGTTAGGGTCAGACGGGGGATCGAACCTGCGATCCCTGGATTACCAGTCCAGCGTGTTACCACTGGACTACAGATTCGTCTGTCCCTCAGGAATGTTCACGTGTTCAAGCTTTATAGCCATGGGACCCTCAGGAATGATCAATTGGCTTGTCTGAAATTGTTCTACAAAACAAAGCACACCTGGGAATATTATGCTCTGTCCCCTCACTCCTCTTACTAGTTTTCATCTCTAGTTTGCAGGACGACTTTCTTTGTTTTTTTTATTATACACTGATATAAGAAGTATATTGGGATTATATTGGAGTTACACATGTATGTCTGTTCGTTTCTTGTCCGACTCTCAAACGTTCATCTCATCTAGACAACGTGGAAGTCGAGTCGTGATAGCGCAGTGGTAGCATGTTTGCTTCCGGTGCGAAAGACCCGGAGTTCGCGCCCCACTGGAGCCGTTACGATTGTGTCCTTAGGCAAGGCATATAAATTCCACATGCCTCTTCTCTCACTCATGGAGATGAATTCCATTAGGAATGAGGTATCGAGAGTGATTAATATAGGTTGTAAGAACTTGTTTTGAAATCGAGCAAAAATATATTTGTATACACTAAACTAAACAATGAATCGTTATAGTCTTATTGTATGCTGTATGCTGTTAGGCAAAATGGTTGTCTTTGAAGCAATTTTAGAGGTAAAAACGAAATATGAGAAATGAAAGAGAGATAATATGTTGTTTTTGGTGAAACATCATTATTGTTAATGCTGCTACATCAGGCCTGGAGGTTATAAAACTTTTCTCCAATCTCAATCGTCCGATTGGTTAAGCTGACAGTAGCACTCGGAATCAACCAATCAAATCACTTGAGCTTGAGATCTGAGAACAGTTTTATAACCGCGGGGCCTGGTCATTGAATTGTCAGAATGGGTATTACAAGAGGGGTGTTGGCTTAACTCTGGTATATCTTCATACATGTGACTTGTCATCTACCCATCAATCAGTAAGCATATCTACATGTACTGTAGCTCCATAGAGTACTCGGAATGTTTAACGGTTGTACCCTCTATGTTTTTCTCTTTGTTTTACTACCAATGTGTCAACATATGTAGTATTGGTACTGACGTCGAGAGGTGCAGTTATGGGTGTACGAGTCTAATTAATCATCAGTGTGTGATCTTGGAATTTCGATATTTTGGAATGGGACAACTGCCTTGTAGTAGCATGATCACAAGAGGCAACTAATACAAGCTGAATATTTGGTTCGCTATATCTGTGATTCCAACTGGTGTGAAAGATTTGGAGGGTGACAGATTTTGTTTGGAAAACAAAGCTCTATAAAGTTAGTCCTAACCTTCTTTGCAGACATCAACCTTGGCCTGAACATGAATGGAGTATTTGCAAATCATTAAACGTAAACTAATATGTAACTTTTGTTGATTTATTAAAAAACCCACTTCTGATTTTCAAGAATTTTTTGTCTGTTTAGTTGTTTTGTTATAAACTGATTTCATATGATCTCCCGCCGGAATTACGGCGAGTGCTTCTTCTTCTTGGTGATTTCGGCACTCCCTCAATATTGAGGATTATGTGTCGTCGCTGGTGAATTTTGAGATGATGATATTTACAATGATTAATTAACAAATAAGTGAATGTCCAAAGACAAATATACTACAGTGCTTGTTTAAGATTTTGTACATAGAGTGAATGCTTTAGATCATGGCAGGGAGGGCAGAAACAGGGATAAGTGCTTTAAAGCCATCAAGTGTTATTGCTTCATGTGCGGCAAGGGGTAACAAGTTACATTGGATGACGGTTCTTGGCTATTGCTTAGGCATTGTTTGTGTGTCAGTTAGGAGGCAGTTCTCAGAAACCAATGTGTGAACTTTTATGAAACGTAAACGGGTGTATATGGCAGAAAATGATGCAATTGTGCTCTAAATTACTCTTAGAACATCGAACGTCGTCTTCAGACATCATATATTACATTGACAACATCATAGAAGACATCACATCGGTTCGCGTCGGAACATGTTCTCAATGACAACATTTAAACATACAGTGTCAAAGAACGTGTGCAAAGCAGTAAAAAATAAAATGTGCTATGCCACTGCAATCAGCCAGTGGAGTAACTCATTTTAGTTCGCTGATAAATGTCGAATAATAAATATGTACATTTATCTTCATAGTGTGGTGTTGCTGTGGTGTTGCACATGCACGTTACGTTTTTTATTGTTAGCATTTTTGATGTCACACTTAACGCATGACTTTATACCCATGTGGGTAACATTTTTCATTGTCTCCTGGCAATGTCGCCGTATGAATACAATGTCTGATGGCTGATCTGTGGTATTCTTGGTCTACTATGTGTAAACATATAAGCCTATGTGGGTAACATTAATTTTTTCATTGTCTCCTGGCAATGTCGCCGTATGAATACAATGTATGATGGCTGATCTGTGGTATTCTTGGTCTACTATGTGTAAACATATAAGCCTAGCGGTTTCTCAATTCAAGTTATATACTGGTAATATTGCTTAATTCTGTGACAACGGATCTGAAATATTTGATACAGTATGGGATGAATCACTTGTTTCATTATTTGTTTTCTATGCTAATAATACATGTTGTTCTATGAAGTGATTATAATAGTAAATGTTTGAAAATCAGAATTTACAAACTTGTTTTGTTGCATGTGTTTGCTATAATAAAATATCTAATTGACGGCAGTGAGTGGATATTGCCAACTACATTGCCCATGTGGACATTATTTTACTTGGGTTGACAATATCATACACACTACCATGCAATATTTCTATTATACTATCACAGATGATGTAGATGGACACAGTGCAATCCGAAAAAAAGTAATGTTATATGCTAAGTATTGCCCCCTTAGTTTAAACGTTATTTATTCTACAACGATTGCGAAGCAAGTTTTAACAACTTATATTAATCACTCTTGTTGGCGCAGATGAAAGCGTATATGTGGTCATTCATGTGGGAGGAAACCGGAGTACCTGGAGAAAACCACATGTCCGATCTGGCGATCACCGTACCATCTCACATACTTCCTGGTCCGAGGATCGAACCCAGGTTGCATTGGTGAGAAGCGAGCGCGCTAACCACTGCGCTAATTGCCTCATTGATGTATTTCTCAATATTCCGTAAGTGACACGACAGCACGTTACATATTCAACAATTGCAACAATACTCCATTGTGTCCGTTATATTCCAATAAGTCAGGTGTTTGATATTGACAAATATATTGTAAATTCATGGAATTTTCAATCCTAAAAATGATACTTAATTCCAAATACTTTTTATTATACAGTACTGCTATAAAATAAACAGTTAAATAATAATTCTATCAAAACACAACAAAAATAAGTGTGAATATCGTTTTATTTATACTATATACCGTACATATATAATATGTGCGGCCAATGTCTATAGTTGAATAATGATCACATATGTGTGTTTGTAGCAGAACTGCTCATTTCAAACCCGCGATTGATATGTGACTCCTTTTGTTCGCTGACAATCGGGTTTGATTTATCTTCAATTGGTTTATCTCCTCTGGTGTCTGAATCAATAGGTAGAGAATCGGCACAGAATTTGTCTATGAGCATAATTCCCGTCAGTTGGGTGATCAAGTTGACAACACTTCGTGAACGGTCTCTGAAAAGTTCCATTGATAAGATTGGTTTATTCCCTTAGCTCCTGAATAACGATAACAATGAATGTGGATGAAGTAATGTGAAGGTGTAATAGAACTTTGATGTTTCAGCTGCATGACATCCACATACATTTGCTGTACATTTACATACATAGCACTCAAACTCCAACCCAAAACATACCCTATTACACCCATTTTGCTCTAAATTTGGCTAGAATGAACATTTTAATGTCAATTAGGATTTCGGACCCCTTGCAAAAATGATCAGTACTATCTAGAAGATGTCCGCTCATAAGCAAAAGAAACACTTGTTTGTACAGTCAAAACTGTCTTAACCTGTACTTTACCCACATGGAGAACCAAGGCATACATAATCACATCAGCCGCTACGACACAAGCCAATACGATTTTTGAAGTCACATAAGAGATTAAATAATCAAAAAGTTATGACTATTTTATTTTGAAGAACACACTTTGCTACTTTCTAGTTTTGAATGTTATTATAATTCAGCATTATTGATATATCCGGATTCTCCAGCATTCGGTAGTCTCATGATTGTCTACTGTGACATGTTGGTGTAGCAACCGTGCAGTGGCTTTTGGTATTAAGTAATCCTTTGATTTATTTTTACAGATAGTTCACTTTCACAGACACAAACTGGAAACATGTCATTGTGTACATACAATTAGTAACCCAAAGACAAACTTACATAAAGAATTCCAGTGCAAACAGCATTGCTGCGGCCTCGCCAGGTATGTTGAGTGCAGTGAGCAGGATAAGAACAGTAACGAGACTGGCACCCACTACTGACGGTATCGCCAATGCCGAGATCCATGCCAATAATCTGAAGTGGACATTCATCTCCACAATAACATAACTGTACCAGGAATGGTACTCGTCCTCAACTGAGTCCATATTGCACAGTTTACAAATGCGATGGCTCTCTATGCCTATTTACCGACCCGTTTCAATGTCCAGATGATGCACATAGAGCCTAAAATCTTGTTAGTTCGCTCCTTAACCCTTACTGTGCTGGAAACAAGTTTATATGTTTTGCAAACAACATAGAGCCAGATCAGACGGCACAGAACGTGGCATTTTATCAGGCTCTATGCTGTTTACTGTTAGACAAGTGGAGCTAAAACACTTGGCTGAATAACAAACAACATAGATCCTGATCAGAAGCGGTGTTATGCGCGGCTGATCTGGATCTATGTTGTTTACACATTCCTTCAATTTATTCAGCATTTTAAGGGTTAATGGGTCATTTACAAATGTATGTTTCACATTTAAATGACAATTTAAATTTGCTATAGGAACATAGTTTATACATTGACTTCACAGAGTCATGCCAATCTTGTATGAATTGGTATCGGATACGACGTTTAAAAATAGGTATATTATTCGTGTTATCATTAAAATTATATCTAATGTTAGTAAATCCAAGATGATCAATGATAGATCATATTATATTAGACTAGCACTTACCACGTATGGCGCTGCATTGTTCGAAATATACATTGTTATAATAAATACTTTATTTAACGAGATAACTCAATCGAACAATTAAGTCAATCTTCTATGAGGCAACAAATTAACAATGTTAATAAGAGAATTATTATTTTTGATAATTTTAATCCAAAATAATTAATTTTAAAAATCTTTCTTTTGCATTAATATACAGGGAGAAACCTACCAAGCTCACCTAATATAGCAATGGTGGGTGTCTGTTTACGGAGTCCAAAAATACGCTTACAGAATTTAATGTGAAGTGTATCAATTTCCTTTAAGTTGTAGACACTCCAAACTCCAGCACCATACAATAACATGGGAGCAATCATAGTGTCGAATATATACAACTTAGTTTACGACTGCGTACTGGCCAATAATATTCATACTACAATGAAAAACACGGATACAACTTTCCATCTTGATTATTGTAAAGAGTAGCACATTAATACTTATTACATAACGAGGATGATGTCGGCCACATTGACTTCTCGACCAAGCGTCTGTATGATGAAGAAACACGAACACGTGATATACATGACACTTCCGGCTCTTCCAATGGTTGCCGACAGTGGTGCCACCAAGCGTGATATTCGGGGATCCACGCCGTTTTTTACCTCTAAACTGTGGAAGGTTTCGGGAAGGGCAATCATGCTGAAAGGCAACCATATCCATATATGTCTACTAGAAACACTGAACCGAAGAGAAATGGAACGTTATCGTATTAATGAAAACTATAGTTAAACGGTACGCCTAGATGTCTATAATCTCCGTGAGATCTAAAATCGAGTCTTTGTTTCGTGCAATGATGTTTGAAGTCTCTACAAATTGTGAGTGCGTGCGTTTCTCTCAAAAGATCTATTACTTTTTTTAATATAAATTATTGAAACTTCAGGCGCTTGTATTTACTTACGTACTAGACGTCACTAAGACGATCATTATGGATGGTATGATGGTGCCGAAGAATTTGAAGGGGTTTGTTCTCCGTACGACGACGAACACAATAGGAAGTATAATGAATCCCCAGAGAATCGTAGAAACTTCAACTACAAGAACGTACAGACCAAGCTTACGGAACGTTTTTTCAACATCCGTCGTCGTCACGATAGCATTGGCGATAAGGCTGGCAACTCCTACTGGCGTCGACCTAAAATACTAGTACACTTAAACATCACTCACCAATCATAATGTATCTTAAATCTATAATATAAATCATAATATTAATATCACAAATGTGGTCCGCATAAAGCTTAGGACACAATGCGCCTAGTCCTGCTTCGTGACAAGATCTACAGGGGCATATATAGGTCGCTTCCGGTGTACAGGTAAGTAGCTTTAACGCATGTAGAATGCAGGATTACTGAGGATAACGATCGGACTCATGACCTAGCGGTTAAGGTCGCTGAGTTCACTTATCCCTTATATCTGCAGGTCGAATCCCATTAGTCGTCTTGGTATTATGTGATATAAGCTACCCGGCCTACCTGAAACAATGTATGGGAAACATGGGGTTTTCAACCGCATATAGTTGGATTGTCTGATCTCAATATAATCAAACTTCTACAACAAATAGGCAATGCTAGATTAATAATTATGTCTACAGCCGTGTTACAATAGATACGCCACTGCCGGGGTTCGATCACACGCCACCTCGATCATTAGGCAAGTCTCATTACTAAGCTAAATTTATGGTAGATCTGTCCGTACTTAGCTGGACGGTAAATATGTCCATAATGTCGGACCGATTGTTAGGCCCGTAATACCAGTCGCATGGTCGGATATAACTGGCTGTACACATACTAGATCTAATAAATATGCATGTTGGTTCCTAATGCAAGTAAGGTATGTTGTAAGTTTTGGCCCATGGAAAAATATATAAATATAATCGTACCATATAAGGACTCTAAGGATTTTTAATATTATATCTGTTGCAGAACGGAAGAAGAAAAGGAACGGCTCGCCGTCTTCCTTCATTGCTGCAGCGCCAATGCCAAAAACTACGCTCACAACGATCAATCCTAAAACACATGAAACTGTACAACGATCCGCCATAGTACAACAGTAACGAACTAGAGGTAATCACGTGGGGGGGGGGGGAAGGCACAAGATAAGAGCAAATGTTTCAGTTCACATGACCTTGAATTGACATTGAAATGTCAACCTCAAGGTCGTTGGGTATGACTTATATGGAAGAAAATTTCCCAATAGTTGTTCCTTTGGAACTATATGTATATCTTGTTTCGTTTTCCGGATATACGCACACTATATATAGTATTACTTCCTCCTGGACCAACCCTCTATATATCCACAAGTATTGAATTAGATAGATTTTCAACTATATTTATCTACCTATGCAAACGATGGACTGAATAGTTTTACAGCCTATCAACACACTGGTATCATTTAAGGAAGCTATACCGAGCATAATGGCTAATTTTACACCGTTTGAAGGGTCGGCAGCTGCTTTAAAGCTAGCGAAAACAAGCTGAGATGAGTTACCTAATGCAACCTGGTACATCCATTTCTTTATGTTGACGAGCTTTTGTTTTGTCATTAATGGTGTGTGCAATTAGTTATGGTAAGGTGAACCCTTAAATCTTCAAAGGCAGAGTAGCTAGACAGTATTAGTATTATAATACAAAAGTCAAATAGTCAAAAACAACAACCCCGTTTTTTAAAGTTTATTTAACATTGCTATCGGCTGCGCATTTGAGCGACGGACAATTTATCTAACACAAGTTACAAAACCTTTCCTTGGCAGGCTCCAGCGGTTAACTAGTACTTCTGTACCAAACTGCCTACTTTTTCAAATACATGTACAGAGACACGGTTTGAGCGGGGCTCGAACCCGTGACCATCAGTGACGATATTCCTGATACAGTGGTATGACAACTCGACCACGGAGGTGAACTAACGTTATGTTTGGCTAGCACATTGGTAGAGCCGGCAGAACCCACGTATGTTGTATTTAATACACGCACAGTTAATTTACGTTATATTTACATAGAACATTGGTAGAGCCGGCAGAACCCACGTGTGTTGTATTTAATACACGCACAGTTAATTTACGTTATATTTACTAGAACAATGGTAGAGCCGGCAGAACCCACGTATGTTGTATTTAATACACGCACAGTTAATTTACGTTATATTTACATAGAACATTGGTAGAGCCGGCAGAACCCACGTGTGTTGTATTTAATACACGCACAGTTAATTTACGTTATATTTACTAGAACAATGGTAGAGCCGGCAGAACCCACGTATGTTGTATTTAATACACGCACAGTTAATTTACGTTATATTTACCTAGAATATTGGTAGTTCATACAAATTTATTTTAGCTCAATTGCGAAACAAGTTCTTTCAACTTATATTAATCATTCACGAAACCTCATTCCTGATGGAATCCATCGCCACGAGGGAGAGAGAAGAGGCAATGTGGAATTTAAATGCCTTGCATAAGGGCACACTCGTAACGGCTCCAGCGGGGCTCGAACTCCAGACCTTTCGCACCTGAAGCGAACGCGCATCCACTGGGCCATCACGACTTCCATAAAGAATATTGGTAGAGCCGGCAGAACCCACGTATGTTGTATTTAATACACGCACAGTTTATGTACGTTATATTTACTAGAACATTGGTAGAGCCGGCAGAACCCACGTATGTTGTATTTAATACACGCACAGTTTATGTACGTTATATTTACCTAGAACATTGGTAGAGCTGGCAGAACCCACGTATGTTGTATTTAATACACGCACAGTTTATGTACGTTATATTTACCTAGAACATTGGTAGAGCCGGCAGAACCCACGTATGTTGTATTTAATACACGCACAGTTTATGTACGTTATATTTACCTAGAACATTGGTAGAGCCGGCAGAACCCACGTATTTCTTCTCCAGTACTTGCACAGATTTAATGACATCGTGGGTGCCGTTGTTGGTAACGATTTCCACAGTCTTGAAATCATACTTTGTCTGTGCCTAGACGACAAATTATGAACGTTTATACAAACACATAGCAGCTTCCATTGAAGTGTTCATACAAATAGTAGGGGCCTCCGTGAGTGACCTAGTGGTTACGGTCGTTGAAATCAAATATGTTGCCCCTCATCGCTGTTAGTTGAAATCCCAATGTCAACTTCTCGAATGTGAGGAAGCTATCCAGCTGGCTTGCGGATTGTCGGGGGTTCTACCCGGGTGCCCGTCAATGCCCTGAAATACTGCCCAGAATCCGGGGTCGTCCTCTAACAATATCCCAAAATGAAAGAAAGACAAATGACAACACGTCATGTATACAATAAGCTATCTTCACGCAGTAACGTTGCGCCACAGCAAGCAAACTAACCACCACCTTTAGAAAGGCTACCCATTGGCGAAGAATCGATTTGAATGTTGATGGGACCAATGTTCGGTGAACCCCACCTGTTGTTTTTAAAGGTTATTGGTTTTATTGGTTATTTCATCTCAGGCATGTTATACTTTTCAAAGTTTATTGGTTATTTCATCTCGTGCGTGTTGGACTTTTCAAAGTGTACTGGTTACTTCATCTCGTGCATGTTAGACTTTTCAAAGTATATTGGTTACTTCATATCGTGCATGTTAGACTCTTCAAAGTATATTGGTTACTTCATCTCGTGCATGTTAGACTCTTCAAAGTTTATTGGTTATTTCATATCGTGCATGTTATACTTTTCAAAGTTTACTGGTTATTTCATCTCGTGCATGTTAGACTCTTCAAAGTATATTGGTTACTTCATCTCGTGCATGTTAGACTCTTCAAAGTTTATTGGTTATTTCAACTCGTGCATGTTAGACTCTTCAAAGTTTATTGGTTATTTCATATCGTGCATGTTAGACTTTTCAATGTTTATTGGTTATTTCATCTAATTCATGTTAGACTTTTCAAAGTTTATTGGTTATTTCATCTCGTGCATGTTAGACTTTTCAAAGTTTATTGGATATTTCATCTAATTCATGTTAGACTTTTCAAAGTTTATTGGTTATTTCACCTCGTGCATGTTAGACTTTTCAAAGTTTATTGGTTATTTCATCTAATTCATGTTAGACTTTTCAAAGTTTATTGGTTATTTCATCTCAGGTATGTTAGACTTTTCAAAGTTTGTTGGTTATTTCACCTCGTGCATGTTAGACTTTTCAAAGTTTATTGGTTATTTCATCTCGTGCATGTTAGACTTTTCAAAGTTTATTGGTTATTTCATCTCGTGCATGTTATACTTTTCAAAGTTTATTGTTATTTCATCTCGTGCATGTTAGACTTTTCAAAGTTTATTGGTTATTTCATCTAATGCATGTTAGACTGTTCAAAGTTTATTGGTTATTTCATCTCGTGCATGTTAGACTTTTCAAAGTTTATTGTTATTTCATCTAATGCATGTTGGACTTTTCAAAGTTTATTGGTTATTTCATCTAATGCATGTTAGACTGTTCAAAGTATATTGGTTATTTCATCTCGTGCATGTTGGACTGTTCAAAGTTTATTGGTTATTTCATATCGTGCATGTTAGACTCTTCAAAGTTTATTGGTTATTTCACCTCGTGCATGTTAGACTTTTCAAAGTTTATTGGTTATTTCATATCGTGCATGTTAGACTCTTCAAAGTTTATTGGTTATTTCATCTTGTGCATGTTGGACTTTTCAAAGTTTATTGGTTATTTCATCTCGTGCATGTTAGACTTTTCAAAGTTTATTGATTATTTTATCTCGTGCATGTTAGACTTTTCAAAGTTTACTGGTTATTTCATCTCGTGCACGTTGGACTTTTCAAAGTTTATTGATTATTTTATCTCGTGCATGTTAGACTTTTCAAAGTTTACTGGTTATTTCATCTCGTGCATGTTAGACTTTTCAAAGTTTATTGGTTACTTCATATCGTGCATGTTAGACTTTTCAAAGTTTATTGGTTATTTCATCTCGTGCATGTTGGACTTTTCAAAGTTTATTGGTTACTTCATCTCGTGCATGTTAGACTTTTCAAAGTTTATTGGTTACTTCATCTCGTGCATGTTAGACCACTGTGACGATCTGGGTTGTTAACTATTTTATTTTTATCATTAGTAATTGATGCTGACCAGAAAGCCGGCGACTATATTTGATACTTTGTAGGAAATGTCACATGGTAGGAGCATCATTAAAATTAGCAAATATAAAAAATGCTTTAAAATGTAAACGGACGAATACGTTAAAAGCGAATGTCATTGGCTGCTGAGAACAAATTTGTGTACGTGAAAAATTAAAATAACATGTTATAAATGATTATGATTATTACTTCGTGAACTTTCTTCTGAACTAAGCAATCCACTATGTTCACTTTTCAACTACTCAATTCACATTTCTATAGTACCTGATATATGGAAAGATGCAAATGTTACTCCACTATTCAAATCTGGTGATCGTTCTCTAGTTAACAATTATCGTCCAATATCGCTCATAAGTAATTTAAATAAAGTAATTGAAAGAATTGTATTTAAACACACTTTCAACTTTCTACATGCCAATAACATCCTTACTCCTTTACAGTCTGGATTCGTCCCGGGTGACTCCACCATTAATCAATTAACTTATATGCATAATGTTTTCGCACAGGCAATTGACTCCGGTAAAGAAGTCAGAGCGATCTTCTGTGACATCAGTAAGGCCTTTGATCGTGTCTGGCACAAAGGGTTATTATTTAAACTTAACTCAATCGGTATTTCTGGACCTTTGCTATCCTGGTTCTCGTCTTATGTGCGTAGCAGAAAACAACGTGTGGTTCTCCCCGGTTGTAAATCTTCGGATAATTTTCTCACTACTGGTGTGCCACAAGGATCAATTCTCGGACCTCTTCTTTTCCTTATTTATATTAACGACATTGTTCGAGATATTCAAGCTAATATTAGACTTTATGCTGATGACACCAGTCTATACATTGTTGTTGAAAATCCAATTACGGCTTCTGCTATCCTTAACTCTGATCTCCGCACAATAGATTCATGGGCTTCAAAATGGCTTGTAAAGTTCAATCCTACTAAAACTGAATCCTTACTGATATCACGTAAACACCAAAGAAATAATTATCACCCTCCACTTCAAATGCAAACTCAACATATAACAGAAGTCCGGCATCATAAGCACCTAGGTGTGCATCTGTCACATGATCTTCGCTGGTCCACACATATAGAATACATGAAAACTAAAGTATGGAAAGGGATAAATATAATGAAAAAATTAAAATTCCAACTCGATAGAAGGTCATTAGAGATAATATATCTAACATTTATACGACCGATTCTCGAGTATGGTGATATTCTATTTGACAACTGTACCCAATATGAAAAAATAGATTTGGAACAAATTCAACAAGAGGCTGCCAGAATTGTTACCGGGACTACGAAACTGGTATCAATTGCTAAACTTATGACAGAAGTTGGATGGGAATCACTTGAAACAAGACGATTCAAGCATAAACTAATCCTCTTCTATAAAATGAAAAACAATCTTACTCCAGCCTATCTTTCAAATCTTGTTCCATCATCTGTTGGTAACGTTCATCGGTATCCATTAAGAAATTCACAAAATATACAGACCATATTCACACGTACAGATTTTTATTACAAGTCATTTCTTCCATCAGTTATTAGAGATTTTAATGCTCTTCCCGTTTTGACACAACATGCAGGCACAGTAACAGCCTTCAAACGTCTGTTAAACAATGACTTACCGAAAGTGCCAGGTTATTTCTATACAGGAGATCGAAAACTTCAAATACTTCACACAAGATTACGTACTCACTGCAGTTCTCTCTGTTCTGATTTGTTTGATAAGAACATAATTAATTCGCCATATTGCGAATGTGGAGCAATTGAAAATTCTCACCACTATTTCCTTGTTTGTTCACAATACACACATTTACGGACAGAAATGCTGAATTCAATCTCTCAAGTTTGTAGTCCTACAATGGATGTCATTTTGCAAGGAAATCCGACGCTTACATATGAATCGAACGCAGCATTGTTCAGTGTTATACGTAATTATATTAGAGACACAAAACGGTTTTACTTCAGTTAATTTGTGAAATGAAGTAGGTATACAATGGTTTATAATACATTTTATTTCGAATGAGTAGATTTTCCTTTCCATCACTGACGATGTAGTGCAATTTCGTGTCGAAATTCTCGCCCTGTCACTTCCAAGAATCATGGTGGAGTGTTGTTCATTAATTCTGTATATCTCTTTTCTCCTCTATGTTCATTTACTTTTTGTTTCTCATCTTCTAATTGTTGTTTCTTTTTCATTTAATTTTCAAAACCTGTCATGTTCTGTACTCTTAAAAGTATTACATATTTATATAAATATGAATTAAGTTTAGTAATGTTATATGTAAGTACATATATATTATCATTCTAAAACATTACATTTTCCCTAAAGAAAAATCATTGATTTATGAAATTGTAAACTATTATGCCATGAAATGTTTGTGTATATTATTTAGAAAGGAGAGGACAATCATAAGCTATACAGCTTTCTGTCCAATTCCTTATATCAGTTGTTGTAAATAATCATGTATTGACAGAAAATAAATATGTTTAAACTAAATGATTATGAAAACTTAATAATAGCCGATCCCTATGACAATAAATCGATTTGAAATGCGATTAAAAATTTAATCGGAAGTTATAACATTTTGAACATTATAACAAATCAGTTTCCGGTTCTATTTATTTTAATTTTTGAGGCATTTTGAGTTAAATTATCACTGAATCAAGCCCCGCAAATGTTCCAGACTCGAAACTCCATCGTTCCACATGTTTATTCGCCAAATTCAAAAATCCATATAAAGATTCGACAAAAAATCAACAGAGTAGTTAAGAGTATCTCTCTCCTTATAAATGATTCTGATGAGAATTACTGTACCTGATTATTCCGAGAATTACTATACCCGCTGATTCCGAGAATTACTGTACCTGATGATTCCGAGAATTACTGTACCTGATTATTCCGAGAATTACTATACCTGATGATTTTGAGAATTACTGTACCCGATGATTCCGATAATTACTATACCTGATGATTCCGAGAATTAATGTACCAGATGATTCCGAGAATTACTGTACCTGATTATTCCGAGAATTACTATACCTGATGATTTTGAGAATTACTGTACCCGATGATTCCGATAATTACTATACCTGATGATTCCGAGAATTAATGTACCTGATGATTCCGAGATTTACTGTACCAGATGATTCCGAGAATTAATGTACCTGATGATTCCGAGAATTACTGTACCTGATGATTCCGAGAATTAATGTACCAGATGATTCCGAGAATTACTGTACCTGATGATTCCGAGAATTACTGTACCAGATGATTCCGATAATTAATATACCTGATAATTCCGAGAATTACTGTACCCGATGATTCCGAGAATTACTGTACCAGATGATTCCGAGAATTACTGTACCTGATGATTCTGAGAATGACTGTACATGATGATTCCGAGAATTACTGTACCTGATGATTCTGAGAATGACTGTACATGATGATTCCGAGAATTACTGTACCTGGTGATTCCGAGAATTAATAGACCCGATGATTCCGAGAATTACTGTACCAGATGATTCCGAGAATTAATGGACCCGATGATTTCGCTATATACTGTACATGATGATTCCGAGAATTACTGTACATGATGATTCCGAGAATTATTGAAATTGATGATTCCGAAATTTAATATACCCGATGATTCCGAGATTTAATGTACCCGATGATTCCGAGAATTACTCTACCCGATGATTCCCAGAATTACTGTATCCGATGATTCCCAGAATTACTGCCCCTGTATATTCCAAGAATTACTGTACCTGTATATTCTAAGAATTACTGCACCTGTATATACCGAGAATTACTGTACCTGATGATTCTAAGAAATACTCTACCTGTTGAAAGCAGGAGGCTATTATGTTTTCTGGTACAATGTTCCTGTAATGAAACAATTCATACTATATGCTACACTCTGCATATATAATACAAACACAGAACAGCAGTTAAAAAGCGACATAACAACGGTGGAGGGTGGGATAGAATTTCTACAGACTGTAATTTTCTATTATACTTTTTTTTCCACCCAAGTATTTGCGACAGAAACGGAGTATTTTAACTAACAAACAAACGTCGTATACGACATTTGTTGGCATAACAACTTTATATAAAAAGTTGTAAAATAATGTGTAACACAGCATGGCCCTTTTGGGTCTTGTCTATAATTGGTTACAGGAATAGTTATGGTTCTCGAATTAAAAATATAAATACAAATGGATGAAGATAGTCAATAATACGTCGACTATAGAGGTGTTTTTCTGTTACTTGGCACCGAGTTTATAATATCATGTAAGATAGGACACCACTGCCTGCCTAGATCGGTGTCCCAACGTTTGTTCTGGGCCAGTGAGACCCTGGTCCGAGGTTGTAAAACATTTCCCAGATCTCCGGCTCAGTCTCAAGTTTCGGATTGATTGAACCGAAAGCAAATTTCACACTCTTTCTAATCAAATAACTCTCAAGCTCGAGTTTGAGATCTGCGAAATGTTTTATAACAGTAACTATGTTGCTTGCTATTTGGACAAGTGTTTGAGCTCCACTATCTGAATAGCAAACAGCAAAGAGCCTGATCAGACGGCATGTTCGGTGCAGTCTGATCTGACTTTATATGTTTGCAAAAGAGATGTTAGTCGTTATTGGCCGGTCAATTTAGGGTTAACCATAGCACACCTATGGGTTCAGTATAATTGGAACAAGAATCGAATTCGCTACCTCCTAGTTACCTTAGAAGGTCAGCAAAGATGTCTTCTGTTTCCATGACGTCACCATTTAATCTGGAAGTATCCACACCCGTGTCAATACCCTCACCTGTAGAAAAGACACCCGAAAGTCAAATACTCGAACACAGCCGTTGCTAAATAATACAATTTCATGATTGGTATAAAGTAAAAACATGTACTAAGTATAGCGGTTTGTCATTGTAAAGTTAATGACTTGTTTACATTCTAGTACCACATACATGTATACATTTGGAGGTTCCCCAAGCGATCCTGGGACGACATGGATACATTTGGAAGTTCCCCAAGCGGTCTGGGACGACATGGATACATTTGGAAGTTCACCAAGCGGTCCTGGGACGACATGTATATACATTTGGAAGTTCCCCAAGCGGTCCTGGGACGACATGGATACATTTGGAAGTTCCCCAAGCGGTCCTGGGACGACATGTATACATTTGGAAGTTCCCCAAGCGGTCCTGGGACGACATGTATACATTTGGAAGTTCCCCAAGCGGTCCTGGGACGACATGGATACATTTGGTAGTTCCCCAAGCGATCCTGGGACGACATGGATATATTTGGAAGTTCCCCAAGCGATCCTGGACGACATGGACACATTTGGAAGTTCCCCAAGCGATCCTGGGACGACATGTATACATTTGGAAGTTCCCCAAGCGGTCCTGGGACGACATGGATACATTTGGAAGTTCCCCAAGCGATCCTGGGACGACATGTATATACATTTGGAAGTTCCCCAAGCGATCCTGGGACGACATGGATACATTTGGAAGTTCCCCAAGCGATCCTGGGACGACATGGATACATTTGGAAGTTCCCCAAGCGATCCTGGGACGACATGTATACATTTGGAAGTTCCCCAAGCGATCCTGGGACGACATGGATACATTTGGAAGTTCCCCAAGCGGTCCTGGGACGACATGGATACATTTGGAAGTTCCAATAATAATAATAATAATAAAGACTTTATTTAAGGAGAGAACTCATTTGAACAACTAAGTATATCTACCAGGAGGCACTCAACAAATTAAAACATCAGATAGCACACTGAATCATACAATCAATGACCAGTGAGACTTTCATGGGAAATAAGATATAAGCTGCAGGAACTAATATTTATATACATGTATTATAATAATAGCTGTCCTGTGACGACATGTATACATTTGGAAGATCCCTCAAGCGGTCCCTATGACGAATTGCATACATTTGGAAGGTCCCATAGCGGTTGTGTGACGACTTGCATACATTTAGGAGTTTCCATAGCAGTCGTGTGACGACTTGCATCTACTTAGGAGTTTCCATAGCAGTCGTGTGACGACTTGCATATATTTAGGAGTTTCCATACCTGTCGTGTGACAACTTGCATATATTTAGGAGTTTCCATAGCGGTCGTGTAACGACTTGCATACACTTGGAAGGTCTCCATAGCAGTTGTGTGACGATTTGCATATATTTAGGAGTTTCCATAGCAGTCGTGTAACGACTTGCATATATTTAGGAGTTTCCATAGCGGTCGTGTGACGACTTGTATATATTAGGGAGTTCCCATATAGTTATGGGACGACATGTATACATTGAGAGGTGTCTCATGCGGTCTTGGGATGACATGTATACATTATGGAGTGCCCCATCTATGCTGGCCTGGTGCGACAGTTATACATTGTGGAGTGTCCCACACATGCTGTCCTGGGACGACAGTTATACATTATGGAGTGTCACATATATGCTGTCCTGGGGCGACAGTTATACATTGTGGAGTGTCACATATATGCTGTCCTGGGGCGACAGTTATACATTGTGGAGTGTCACACCCATGCTGTCCTGGGACGACAGTTATACATTATGGAGTGTCACACCCATGCTGTCCTGGGATGACAATTATACATTGTGGAGTGTCACATCCATGCGGTCCTGGGATGACATTTATACATTGTGGAGTATCACACCCATGCTGTCCTGGGATGACATTTATACATGGTGGAGTGTCCCACCCATGCTGTCCTGGGATGACAGTTATACATTGTGGAGTGTCCCACCCATGCTGTCCTGGGACGACAGTTATACATTGTGGAGTGTCACATCCATGCTGTCCTGGGACGACAGTTATACATTGTGGAGAGTGTCCCACCCATGCTGTCCTGGGATGACAGTTATACATTGTGGAGTGTCCCACCCATGCTGTCCTGGGACGACAGTTATACATTGTGGAGTGTCACATCCATGCTGTCCTGGGACGACAGTTATACATTGTGGAGAGTGTCACACCCATGCTGTCCTGGGACGACAGTTATACATTGTGGAATATCACATCCATGCTGTCCTGGGACGACATTTATACATTGTGGAGTGTACCACCCATGCTGTCCTGGGATGACAGTTATATATTGTGGAGTATAACATCCATGCTGTCCTGGGACGACAGTTATACATTGTGGAGAGTGTCCCACCCATGCTGTCCTGGGATGACAGTTATACATTGTGGAGTGTCCCACCCATGCTGTCCTGGGATGACAGTATTACATTGTGGAGTGTCACATCCATGCTGTCCTGGGACGACAGTTATACATTGTGGAGAGTGTCACACCCATGCTGTCCTGGGACGACAGTTATACATTGTGGAGTGTCACATCCATGCTGTCCTGGGACGACAGTTATACATTGTGGAGAGTGTCACACCCATGCTGTCCTGGGACGACAGTTATACATTGTGGAATATCACATCCATGCTGTCCTGGGACGACATTTATACATTGTGGAGTGTACCACCCATGCTGTCCTGGGATGACAGTTATATATTGTGGAGTATAACATCCATGCTGTCCTGGGACGACAGTTATACATTGTGGAGTGTCCCACACATGCTGTCCTGGGACGACATTTATACATTGTGGAGTGTCCCACCCATGCTATCCTGGGATGACATTTATACATTGTGGAGAGTGTCACACCCATGCTGTCCTGGGATGACAGTTATACATTGTGGAGAGTGTCACACCCATGCTATCCTGGGATGACATTTATACATTGTGGAGAGTGTCACATCCATGCTGTCCTGGGATGACAGTTATACATTGTGGAGAGTGTCACACCCATGCTGTCCTGGGATGACATTTATACATTGTGGAGAGTGTCACATCCATGCTGTCCTGGGATGACATTTATTCATTGTGGAGTGTACCACCCATGCTGTCCTGGGACGACATTTATACAGTGTGGAGTGTCCCACCCATGTTGTCCTGGGACGACAGTTATACATTGTGGAGTGTCACATACATGCTGTCCTGGGACGACATTTATACATGGTGGAGTGTCACACACATGCTGTCCTGGGACGACAGTTATCCATTGTGGAGTGTCCCACCCATGCTGTCCTGGGATGACAGTTATACATTGTGGAGAGTGTCACACCCATGCTGTCCTGGGATGACAGTTATCCATTGCGGAGTGTCCCACCCATGCTGTCCTGGGACGACAGTTATACATTGTGCAGTGTCACACCCATGCTGTCCTGGGATGACATTTATACATTGTGGAGTGTCACATCCATGCTGTCCTGGGGCGACAGTTTTCCATTATGGAATGTCAAATCCATGCTGTTCTGGGAGGACATTTATACATTGTGGAGTGTCACATCCATGCTGTACTGGGGCGACAGTTGTCCATTATGGAATGTCACATCCATGCTGTCCTGGGGCGACAGTTATACATTGTGGAGTGTCCCACCCATGCTGTCCTGGGACGACAGTTATACATTGTGGAGTGTCACACCCATGGTGTCCTGGGATGACAGTTATCCATTGTGGAGTGTCCCATCCATGCTGTCCTGGGACGACAGTTATCCATTGTGGAGTATCACATCCTTGCGGTCCTGGGACGACATTTATACATTGTTGGGTGTCACATCCATGCTGTCCTGGGATAACATTTATACATTATGGAGTGTCACATCCATGCTGTCCTGGGATAACATTTATACATTATGGAGTGTCACATCCATGCTGTCCTGGGACGACAGTTATCCATTGTGAAGTGTCACATCCTTGCGGTCCTGGGACACTGTACATTCATGGACGACAGTTACACATTGTGGAGAGTGTCACATCCTTGCGGTCCTGGGACACTGTACATTCATGGACGACAGTTACACATTGTGGAGAGTGTCACATCATTGCGGTCCTGGGACACTGTACATTCATGGACGACAGTTACACATTGTGGAGAGTGTCACATCCGTGCGGTCCTGGGACACTGTACATTGTGGAGTGTCACATCCGTGCGGTCCTGGGACACTGTACATTGTGGAGAGTGTCACGTCCGTGCGGTCCTGGGACACTGTACATTCATGGACGACAGTTACACATTGTGGAGAGTGTCACATCCGTGCGGTCTTGGGAGGACAGTTATGCATTGTGGAGAGTGCCACATCCTTGCGGTCCTGGGACACTGTACATTCATGGACGACAGTTACACATTGTGGAGAGTGTCACATCCGTGCGGTCCTGGGACACTGTACATTCATGGACGACAGTTACACATTGTGGAGAGTGTCACATCCGTGCGGTCCTGGGACACTGTACATTGTGGAGAGTGTCACATCCGTGCGGTCCTGGGACACTGTACATTGTGGAGAGTGTCACATCCGTGCGGTCCTGGGACACTGTACATTCATGGACGACAGTTATACATTGTGGAGTGTCACATCCTTGCTGTCCTGGGGCGACAGTTATACATTATGGAGTGTCCCACCATGCTGTACTGGGATGACATTTATACATTGTGGAGTGTCACATCCATGCTGTCCTGGGACGACAGTTATACATTATTGAATGTCACATCCATGCTGTCCTGGGACGACAGTTGTCCATTATGGAATGTCACATCCATGCTGTCCTGGGACGACAGTTATACATTATGGAGTGTCACATCCATGCTGTCCTGGGATGACATTTATACATTGTGGAGTGTCACACCCATGCTGTCCTGGGATGACAGTTATCCATTGTGGAGTGTCACAACCATGCTGGCCTGGGACGACAGTTATACATTGTGGAGAGTGTCACATCATTGCGGTCCTGGGACGACAGTTATACATTGTGGAGTGTCACCCGTGTCAATACCCTCACCTGTAGAAAAGACACCCGTAAGTCAAATACTCGAACACATTGTGGAGAGTGTCACATCCGTGCGGTCCTGGGACACTGTACATCCGTGCGGTCCTGGGACACTGTACATCCGTGCGGTCCTGGGACACTGTACACCCGTGCGGTCCTGGGACACTGTACATTGTGGAGAGTGTCACATCCGTGCGGTCCTGGGACACTACATTGTGGAGTGTCACATCCGTGCGGTCCTGGGACACTGTACATTGTGGAGAGTGTCACATCCGTGCGGTCCTGGGACACTGTACATTGTGGAGAGTGTCACATCCGTGCGGTCCTGGGACACTGTACATTGTGGAGAGTGTCACATCCGTGCAGTCCTGGGACACTGTACATTGTGGAGTGTCACATCCGTGCGGTCCTGGGACACTGTACATTGTGGAGAGTGTCACATCCGTGCGGTCCTTGGACACTGTACATTGTGGAGAGTGTCACATCCGTGCGGTCCTGGGACACTGTACATTGTGGAGAGTGTCACATCCGTGCGGTCCTGGGACACTGTACATTGTGGAGAGTGTCACATCCGTGCGGTCCTGGGACACTGTACATTGTGGAGAGTGTCCCACCCATGCTGTCCTGGGACACTGTACATTGTGGAGAGTGTCACATCCTTGCGGTCCTGGGACACTGTACATTGTGGAGAGTGTCACATCCGTGCGGTCCTGGGACACTGTACATTGTGGAGAGTGTCACATCCGTGCGGTCCTGGGACACTGTACATTGTGGAGAGTATCCCACCCATGCTGTCCTGGGACACTGTACATTGTGGAGAGTGTCATATCCGTGCGGTCCTGGGACACTGTACATTGTGGAGAGTGTCACATCCGTGCTGTCCTGGGACACTGTACATTCATGGACGACAGTTATGCATTGTGGAGAGTGTCACATCCGTGCGGTCCTGGGACACTGTACATCCGTGCGGTCCTGGGACACTGTACATCCGTGCGGTCCTGGGACACTGTTCATTGTGGAGAGTGTCACATCCGTGCGGTCCTGGGACACTGTACATCCGTGCGGTCCTGGGACACTGTACACCCGTGCGGTCCTGGGACACTGTACATTGTGGAGAGTGTCACATCCGTGCGGTCCTGGGACACTGTACATCCGTGCGGTCCTGGGACACTGTACACCCGTGCGGTCCTGGGACACTGTACATTGTGGAGAGTGTCACATCCGTGCGGTCCTGGGACACTACATTGTGGAGTGTCACATCCGTGCGGTCCTGGGACACTGTACATTGTGGAGAGTGTCACATCCGTGCGGTCCTGGGACACTGTACATTGTGGAGAGTGTCACATCCGTGCAGTCCTGGGACACTGTACATTGTGGAGTGTCACATCCGTGCGGTCCTGGGACACTGTACATTGTGGAGAGTGTCACATCCGTGCGGTCCTTGGACACTGTACATTGTGGAGAGTGTCACATCCGTGCGGTCCTGGGACACTGTACATTGTGGAGAGTGTCACATCCGTGCGGTCCTGGGACACTGTACATTGTGGAGAGTGTCACATCCGTGCGGTCCTGGGACACTGTACATTGTGGAGAGTGTCCCACCCATGCTGTCCTGGGACACTGTACATTGTGGAGAGTGTCACATCCTTGCGGTCCTGGGACACTGTACATTGTGGAGAGTGTCACATCCGTGCGGTCCTGGGACACTGTACATTGTGGAGAGTGTCACATCCGTGCGGTCCTGGGACACTGTACATTGTGGAGAGTATCCCACCCATGCTGTCCTGGGACACTGTACATTGTGGAGAGTGTCATATCCGTGCGGTCCTGGGACACTGTACATTGTGGAGAGTGTCACATCCGTGCTGTCCTGGGACACTGTACATTCATGGACGACAGTTATGCATTGTGGAGAGTGTCACATCCGTGCGGTCCTGGGACACTGTACATCCGTGCGGTCCTGGGACACTGTACATCCGTGCGGTCCTGGGACACTGTTCATTGTGGAGAGTGTCACATCCGTGCGGTCCTGGGACACTGTACATTGTGGAGAGTGTCACATCCGTGCGGTCCTGGGACACTGTACATTGTGGAGAGTGTCACATCCGTGCGGTCCTGGGACACTGTACATTGTGGAGAGTGTCACATCCGTGCGGTCCTGGGACACTGTACATTGTGGAGAGTGTCTCACCCATGCTGTCCTGGGACACTGTACATTGTGGAGAGTGTCACATCCTTGCGGTCCTGGGACACTGTACATTGTGGAGAGTGTCACATCCGTGCGGTCCTGGGACACTGTACATTCATGGGCGTTTTCACAAATAAAACCATTGTCACTTGAACTGCTTTCCATTGAAAGGTGTTTATTTTCCAATTGATTATTCAGATTGATGTTGTACCCGAATATGCTAAATCCAATTTGCATAGATTGCACTTAGCAGTTGTCTTCTCAGAGCGATTGAAGTCTTTCCAAACGTGTGACTGAGCGGGTGACATTTTTGAGGAAACTAATTAATTTTATTATTTAAGTTTATTTAACGTCGCTATCGGTTGCCCATTTGAACGACGGACAGTTTACCTAACAACACCTTTCCTAGGCAGGCTCCAGCGGTTAACCAGTACTTGGTGCACAAACCTCCGTAAGAAGCTGTCAACTTCTTCATATATATGAGACACGGCCTGAGCGTGGCTCGAACCCGTAACCATCATAAAAACCGTACTTTAAATAGTACTTTTTGATAATATTGAGCAGTTAATTAAAATTTTAAGATACATGGGAGTGTATGTTGTTGCAAAGTGTCTGTACTATTTCATTCTCTGTCTAAACAGTTTTGATGTTTTGACATCATAATCAAACACTACCTACCTTAACACCTACTGTAATTATCCGATTACACGGCAGAGTGTCAATTAACACATGCCATGGATAGGAAAACAACATGGTTTATTCGTACATCCTGGGGCGATTTCTTTTATATTGGAAGGATTTATAATGGTTTCAAATGAAAACAAAATATCGGATTTATGACAGTTATTTCATTTTTGCAAATATAATATTTTTTACCGAATATTCGAATACTGGAATAGTATTCGGATATTCGGACGCTCGAGCGAATATTCGAATATTCGCTAACACCCATGTTTATTTCCATGAAAGTGTGATATGAAACCAGAATATTCAATCTTATAGTATGCAGCATAGCTTGCACTAGTCTGCCTAGCTGTAAAACTGAAAAATAACGAGACGTATGCTTACAACCAGGCTTAATCAGTTCTAGATCGGGAGAATCCTTCTCCTATACACATATAAGATCTATCCAGAAGTCTTTTATATTCATTTTGTTTAATTTTTAATTTATGTTCAATCTGTTATTTCGAAAATGCTTTGATAGTAAATATCAGAATAACAATGCTTAATATAAAACGTCCAATTTTCCAAGTCTAAATATTTGGACTAGGTTAACACCTGCCCGGAATAGTTTACCTGGATTAATAATGTAGCATAACGCAGCTGCGATTATGGCGGCGATGAAGTGTGTAATCATAATGTAAGCCAGAGCATATGCACTCACTTTACCGTTGGTACGAGGGTCCATTTCCGCAGTGCCTGAAAAGAAGAATTGCAACCATATGGAGACAACATAAAATATCAATGAACAGATTGCCAAGTACACAACGATATGTATGAACAGATTGCCAAGTACACATAACTATGTATGAACATATTGCAAAGTATATATAAATATGTATGAACATATTGCCAAGTACACATACATATGTATGAACAACAGATTGCCAAGTACACATCCATATGTATGAACAACAGATTGCCAAGTACACATCCATATGTATGAACAGATTGCCAAGTACACATACCTATGTATGAACATATTGCCACGTACACATCCATATGTATGAACAGATTGCCAAGTACATATAAATATGTATGAACAGATTGCCAAGTACACATACATATGTATGAACAGATTGCCAAGTACACATACATATGTATGAACAGATTGCCACGTACATATAATAAATGTAAATAACGTGATTGGAATAAATGTAGCAAATTTCATTTCATAAATTGACATCAATAATATGCATCCATAATGATTATTATACGGAATAGGTTTGCTCGATAACCTCAACTCCTTGCTTCAGCCACTACACCATGCTCTCCATGTTCCCTAATTCTCTGTCTAGTTTCGGGTGCGCGATCCAATGGTGGCGTATAAGGTGTGTGCCCCTAATACATAGTTCCCATGGCCTGTGAAAACACTGTGAAAATGGCCAAACACTGATAAGATATTATCTTGGACGCCATTTTGTTTGGCAAGTTTTATAAATGGCAATTTCAGGATTTTCCTAGTAATTCTATAATTGCATAACATAATATTTTGTTTGTTAATATAAAATTTGGCATCATTTTAAAGGTATTGAAATGCACTTTTTAAATATTAATTTATTTTTTAACAATTATGTATGTATTTTAATCCTTGCAGTTATTTTCGAAACTCTATGTTCATAGTTGAACTATTAATATACAGGTACATTATTATTTATTCGTTAGTGATACGCCAGGAGTCCCATACGTACGATTCATAGTTACTGCTTTATACACGTATCACTATTTCTCAATAGCGCTGTACTAGTATTCACACTTTAGGGAACTACTGTATTCGAACACCTCCCCAGAGATGAATGAGAGCTTACGAAATTATGTGTCAGTTACAGAATACTCTTTAAGGAGCATACGCGGGTCTTTTTAATTGGTTTCCTCTGTTTTAATCATAGCTTCCTTTGCACAACATGCTATCAATTTTCATTCCTTTTCTCATCTTATAATTATTAAATTATTAAATATCGACAGGTATTCTACAGCATACCCAATGGATAAGTTACCGTAACAGTTTGTTATCACTTTAATTAACATGACTTTGATAACATCACATTTATCATACCGCATAATCTGGTTAGGGATCAACAGCGAACACAAAGGATTCCAACTATAAGGAACTATATGCATTTCGGGATAAATCGGATTTCATCTACCAAGTGAGGTAATAGAGAGATCATTGTGCACAGTTTGGTTTCAAAAATATAAAATAATCGACGAAAGCTTTCACTAAAACCAATTTGCGTTATAAAGGTTTTCTAGCATTCTAGAAGAGTGTTTATGTAAAACATACTAACCAGCGATCACGCTACATACTACAAGCGGAACAATCATCATTTTTATCATCCGGATGTACAGCTCCCCAGGTATACCTACAACAGGTACACATTAATAAATACCATACGGATACAACATGAAACAATTGTATGTTCCTTTAATGTCAAACCCCTCGCGGGGACTTAGACATGTTTTCCTGGGCAGGCTTAGCCGACCTAAGCGATTAACCAGTACTAAGCAATGTGTGTGAGGTGCCTTGCTCAATGACACTACATACGTGGCGTGACAGAGTATCGAACCCGGGACAGTTCGATTCCAAATCCGAAGCTCCACCACTGGACCACGGACGCCACAATTAGTATATATCACACGGATACAACATGAAACAATTAGTATATATCACACGGATGTGCAATTCTCTTGACATACGTACAACATATAACAATTCTCCAGGCATATCTACAACAGGTAACAATTCTCCAGGCATACCTACAACATGTAACAATTCTCCAGGCATATCTACAACATGTAACAATTCTCCAGGCATATCTACAACATGTAACAATCCTCCAGGTATACCTACAACATGTAACAATTCTCCAGGTATACCTACAACATATAACAATTCTCCAGGCATATCTACAACATGTAACAATTCTCCAGGTATACCTACAACATGCAACAATTCTCCAGGCATACCTACAACATGTAACAATTCTCCAGGCATACCTACAACATGTAACAATTCTCCAGGCATACCTACAACATGTAGCAATTCTCCAGGTATGCCTACAACATGTAACAATTCTCCAGGTATGCCTACAACATGTAACAATTCTCCAGGTATGCCAACAACATGCACCAATTCTCCAGGTATATCTAAAACATGTAACAATTCTCCAGGCATACCTACAATATGTAACTATTCTCCAGATATACCTACAACATGTAACACTTATCCGGGTATACCTACAACATGTAACTATTCTCCAGGCATACCTACAACATGTACCTATTCTCCAGGCATATCTACAACATGTAACAATTCTCCGGGTATACCTACAACATATATTAATTCTCCAGATATACCTACACCATGCAACAATTCTCCAGGAATATCTACAACATTTAACTATTCTCCGGGTATACCTACAACATGCAACTATTCTCCGGGTATATCTACAACATGTAACTATTCTCCGGGTATACCTACAACATGTAACTATTCTCCGGGTATACCTACAACATGTAGCTAATCTCCAGGCATACCTACAACATGTAACTATTCTCCAAGCATACCTACAACATGTAAACAATTTCCAGGCATATCTACAACATTTAACAATTCTCCAGATATACCTACAACATGAACCGTTTCTCCAGGTATACCTACAACATGTAGCAATTCTCCAGGCATACCTACAACATATAACAATTCTCCAGATATACCTACAGCATGCAACAATTCTCCAGGCATATCTACAACATTTAACAAGTCTCCAGATATACCTACACCATGCAACAATTCTCCATGCATACCTACAACATGCACCAATTCTCCAGGCATACCTACACCATGTAACACTTCTCCAGGCATACCTACAACATGTAACACTTCTCCAGGCATACCTACAACATGTAACACTTCTCCAGGCATACCTACAACATGTAGCTATTCTCCAGGCATACCTACAACATGCAACAATTCTCCAGGCATACCTACAACATGTAACTATTCTCCGGGTATACCTACAACATGTAACTATTCTCCAGGTATACCTACAACATGTAGCAATTCTCCAGGCATACCTACAACATATAACAATTCTCCAGATATACCTACAGCATGCAACAATTCTCCAGGCATATCTACAACATTTAACAAGTCTCCAGATATACCTACACCATGCAACAATTCTCCATGCATACCTACAACATGCACCAATTCTCTAGGCATACCTACACCATGTAACACTTCTCCAGGCATACCTACAACATGTAACACTTCTCCAGGCATACCTACAACATGTAACACTTCTCCAGGCATACCTACAACATGTAGCTATTCTCCAGGCATACCTACAACATGCAACAATTCTCCAGGCATACCTACAACATGTAACTATTCTCCGGGTATACCTACAACATGTAACTATTCTCCAGGTATACCTACAACATGTAACTATTCTCCAGGCATACCTACAACATGTAACTATTCTCCAGGCATATCTACAACATGTAACAATTCTCCAGGCATATCTACAACATGTAACAATTCTCCAGGTATATCTACAACATGCAACAATTCTCCAGGCATACCTACAACATGTAACCATTCTCCAGGCATACCTACACCATGCAACAATTCTCCAGGCATACCTACTACATGTAACAATTCTCCAGGCATATCTACAACATGTAACAATTCTCCAGGCATACCTACAACATGTAACAATTATCCAGGCATATCTACAACATGCAACTATTCTCCAGGCATATCTACAACATGTACCTATTCTCCAGGCATATCTACAACATGTAGCAATTCTCCAGGCATACCTACAACATGTAACAATTCTCCAGGCATATCTACAACATGTAACTATTCTCCAGATATAGCTACAACATGCAACTATTCTCCAGGCATATCTACAACATGTAACAATTCTCCAGGCATATCTACAACATGTACCTATTCTCCAGGCATATCTACAACATGTAACTATTCTCCAGATATAGCTACAACATGCAACTATTCTCCAGGCATATCTACAACATGTAACAATTCTCCAGGCATACCTACACCATGCAACAATTCTCCAGGCATACCTACACCATGCAACAATTCTCCAGGCATACCTACACCATGCAACAATTCTCCAGGTATACCTACAACATGCAACAATTAGTATATATAACACGGATGTACAATTCTCCAGATATACATGCTAGATGCAACAATTACTATATACACCACCGAATTACTTTAATAACGCAACACTTTTAACAAGTCTAATATATTTTTACCGCATACAAACAATATTTTTAAACAAATTAATTTTATTTCTAAAAATCGTATGTGTGTGTATATGTGTGTGTGTGCGTGTGCGTGCGTGCGTGCGGGCGGGCGGGCGGGCGTGCGTGTGTTCGTGCGTGCGTGCGTGCGTGTGTGTGAAAAATCCAAATAAGTGATAACTTTTCGCCTTGTCTCATACCAATATTACAAGGGATAACAATCATAATTTGCATATCATTTGAAAAAAAGAAGAAATAAGATCAAGAAGACATAGAGTAATTATGAAATCAAAAGATCTGAAAGTGCAAATGCACTTACAACAAATATATTATCAACAGTGGAGTAGCCTTCCTAAACCCTGTTTTGACATTTTTAGCAGAATATTTTTCTAATGTGAAATTAAATATTAGTGTAAAGAATTAACACAAACAACTAAGTAAAGATATTGGACGATACTTTTCTATGTGTGATGGGTCGGTTATCTTTATTGGTAATTCGTGTGTGTTTTTACGTTTATTTATCGTCGCTACCGGTTGCCCATATGATCGACGCCTCCTGAAGAGATTAGTTATTATAAATTTTGGAGGATAGTGCATGATACAGACAGAGACCCATTCCAGAATCTCTTCTATTTCTTTTACGTGCACGGTGTAAAGCACCGACAGGAGACCTCTGTTTAACGTCCCATCTGAAAGACTGTTAATTTTATTAGGGTCAGACGGGGGATCGAACCTGCGATCCCTGGATTACCAGTCCAGCGTGTATTGGTAATTCTTTTTCCAGTCCAAGTTTTAGGTACATTCCAAACTAAAACATAATTTCACCAAAATATGCATACGTTTGGGAGCTGTTGCTTAACTCGTTCAAAATAATATCTACAACGCTGGCATTGTTACTGTTTACGTGTATACTATTTAATTTCACAAACAGATACAGGTTGGTTCTATTTCTGATTAATGTCTTCCAATAAATTCACCAACTTGTGCCTCAATGTTCTATATGTCATATAGCATATCATTGATCATTACAGTTTATACACATTTATTTTTAGCTCGATTGCGAAACAAGTTATTTAAACTTATATTAATCACTCTCGAGACCTCATTCCTGATGGAATCCATCGCAACGAGAGAGAGAGAGAGAGAGAGAGAGAGAGAGAGAGAGAAGAGGCAACGTGGAATTTAAATACCTTGCCTAAGGGCACACTCGTAACGGCTCCAGCGGGGCTCTAACTCCAGACCTTTCGCACCTGAAGCGAACGCGCATCCACTGCGCTATCACGACTTCCACGAATCGATCATTACAGAATGTGCTACATGAGAGACATTGGTCAGTTACTGCCCCTGAATACTCTTTAAGGAGGATATGTCTTTCTGATTGGTTTCCTGTTCTCATCCTGGTTTCATTTACACCATCATTTTCATTTTTATTCAATGTGTGCGTTATTAGGCATCGTTATTACTTCACGTTTTACACTTCAATAAGCATCATATACAATTTTTGTTTGTTAATAATAGTTTATATTAGTCTGACTTAGATTGGATAAATCCGAAAATATGTGATGTACTTTACCGATTTTTTAAATTTTGTTTTTATTATTTAAGTTTATTTAACGTCGCCACCGGTTTCCCATTTGAGCGACGGGCAGTTTACCTAACAACAGCTTTCCTGGGCAGGCTCCAGCGGTTAACCAGTACTTGGTGCACCAGAAACTGCCAACGTTTTCATATAAATGAGACACGGTCTGAGTGGGGCTCGAACCCGTGACCATCAGAGATGATAGGTTACAGTGGTATACAAGTCAGCGACCTTAACCACTCGACCATGGCGGACACTTTACCCATTGTGCTCAGTATTTTATTATGTACTAAGTAATAACCATTGTTGTCATGGATCAGTAATTGCTTTATTTGCCAATTAAAATCACATAAACTACACTATACAGGGCCATTAATAGAACAATTATGCTTATTTTCTACTCCATTACTTCTATAACATGTCCTATTTGTTGGATGTAAGGTGTGTACTTTTATTATGAACTGAATAAACTATGCCAAAACTAACTATGTAACAATTAAGCCATGTTGAAAATAAATTACTGTATTTACCTATCCACAAAATTGTACTAGGAGACGGGTCATTTGGCTGAACTATAAAGCCGACGAATAATCCGACAGCGCACCCGACGAGCGTCAGCATCAATAATGAATTCTGTCTGAAAAACACGGCACATTTCCCTTGGCCTGATACATCATTGTCGTAAGTTCCCATTTTGGTTTGGCCTATGTTGATTCTAAAATAAATATAATATTTTCTATGAAGAACTAAAGCTTTAATAACAGACATTTACAAATTATATTTACTATACAAATACTGTACTACAGTAATGAGTAGACATACTAGTTAATATCTGACCATGTATAATCTATTATTCAAAAGGCCAGGGGCATAGCTAGCATTTTGTGAATTTGTATGTCAGACTAATACATTGAGCACTGGGGTAAACACGGATCTGTAATACAATTATCAGTATTTAGGTGGGACTTTAAACCGAGGTCTCGTGTCGGTGCTTTACATGCTGCACGGAAAAGAACCACCAGAGGAGACTCTGGAATGGGTCTCTATCTGTATCATTGCACTATCCTCCAAAAATCTAAAATAATATAATCTATTAGTTTAAACATATTTTATTTTATCAATATTTACATCATGTTGTAACATTAATATACAAGAACAAATGGATTAAATCGGAAGCTGGTAGCTTATTTAGATTTTCTCCATGACAAACATAATTTTCATAAACTGTGGCAGAGTGTATATACATTTATGAACGTGACACGTTTTATTCAACTGTAATGATATAAGTGTTAGCAAAAATAATATGGAGATGATGATGAAGTAATCAATCAGACTGGCTTAACACGGACTAATCTATTCAGGAGGCGTCGCTCATATGTATCGCCAGTAGCGACGATAAATAAACGCAAAATCACACACAGTGGTGCTGGAGGGGTCTGGGGGTATAAACATTTTAAATCCTAGAACGTCGATGGTGCATTTTAATGTGCGTAAAATTTCGATATATTTTTCAAACCGATACCAAATTTAGTATAAAATTGCTACATACACAGAGATGAAATATCACATCAAGAAATAGTCCATCAATACATTTGTTAAATTCTTTGTCATTCTGCAAATCAATTATATGTTAATTGTTCCTAACAGGGAACTAGTAATATATATGTGGTCCTCTATACATACCAATTTTCGTTAGCACATTGTGTAGGAAATCAATTCGAATATTAGAATAGTATGTACATTCAAAGAAAAAGTGGTAGCTGTTTTCACTAGATCCACAGCGGCATAGTGGTGATTGAATTAAGTTTTTTAAAAAGAGATGCTCGTGGAGCCCACTTGACTTGGTTCTAATTCGTGTATGTAATACTTGTAGGTATCTATCACCATAATAGAAGAAGGTCGGAGTTTTTCTTTTATCTTTGTTTATATAGTTTTTAAAGGTGTTTAGAGTTGTGGCATTCCTAACGTTACTCTCTAGGTCATTCCATTCTCTTATTACGGATGGTAAAAATGAAGTGTAGTATGAAGTTGTCCTGCAGTCAATTGATCGTATAGCGTCAGCATTTCGAAGATTATATCGACTAATTAAAGCAACAGTTGCAGGTACAAGATCAGATAAGTAGTCAGGTGTTAAACAGTTTTTCATTTTATAAAACAGAATTAGTTTGTGTTTGTATCTATGGGTATTTAAAGGTTCCCAGTTAACTTCATTTTGTAGATCAATTAATGAAACTAGTTTAGATGCACCTGTTGCGATTCTGGCAGCCTCGTTTTGATTTATGTCTATTTCATTTTTTACGAATTCGGAACATTTATCCCATACAACATCTGAATATTATAAAATAGGGCGTATGAACGATGTATAAATTATCTCTAAGGATTTACGATCAAGTTTGTATTTTAATTTCCGCATTATGTATATTCGTTTCCATGCCTTTTCCTTAATGTAAGTGAGGTGAGTATGCCAAGTACAATTCTTAGTTAAAAATAATCCCAAGTGCTTATGTGAACTAACCTTTAATATTGGGACGTTGTTCATTGTTAATGGTAAATATTGTCGTGGTTGAGAACCATTATAACATAATGGGGTTATATGTTGATTATGTTAATTAATTACCTCCATCATTATTTGTATAGCATGATATATATTCACGAGTATTGGTCTATTTCTAATAATGCTGCTTACGGTCTTTATACAAGACAATTATACATGGCAATGTTCTGACTGTTTATGTTGAAAGAGAAGCAAGTATATTTGGCGTGGGGACTCCTTACATGTATGCCTGATCAATATCTTAAAGGTTTTCCTACACATGTGTGCTATTACATCAGAAATGTACTCTAATGTTTAGGGTTAAACATTACAATTCTAAAATGTTAACTTGTTATTGTTCTTATATTACAAGCTGGTGTTTGCACCAAAACAATATCTCCGAATTGATATATTGAGTGACAGTTATACAAAACATGCTTACTGGAACATATGTAGGTTGACATTTTATGGAATACATGTCCAAGCTTACTTCTCTATAAAATATTAGATGAATTTAGATTGGAGGGGAGACGAACTTGGATTTTGAAAGCGCCGTATGGTGCATTTGCACGTATTAACAAGTTGGTGTAAAATAAATACTTATTTTGTCAAGTGGACTTGGAACTTTTACAAAGTACCAGAAATACGATTACGTTACACCATAAAGACCATTAAACTGTACATATAAATCATTTATATTTATATCTGAAGAACATGTAGGAGTTTTATATTGTGTTTTTACATTTTTCCAAAACGATTTTGGGTTTGATATTGCTAACTCAGAAATGCGTGCGCCCTCTATTTTTTAAAAATTCGATTTATATTTGTTTTTAATTTTTATATGCATGCATTTACTATCAAGAACACTAATTTTATTTTCTATAGTTTTATTTCGGATATTTCTTGCTTTATTATACGATTTGCGCGCTTCATAACAGCTTCATTCATTACTGTTATTTAAATTATCAGTCAGCCGTTGCAATATACTGGCCATATTTCACTCAACCAGGAACACCTAATCAGACGAAACACCTAGTCATTAAAAGCTCTTAACGCATTGCTATTCAATTGTAAACAGATTAAGCTAAAGCCTAAACTTCTGTGTCAGCTTTTTGCCTCTTTTGTTGATTCTATCCTAAGATACGGAGCAGAGATATTGGGATTTTCCACATTAAAATAAATTGAAAGAATGCATTTAAAGTTTAGTAACAGACTGCTTAATGTTAGACAGACCATTTGTTCTTCGACAGTATATGGTGAACTAGGGCGTTATCCGTTGTATATATCTCGTTATATTAGAATTATAAAATATTGGTGTAAAATCATAATAAAAAATACTATTATAATAATATATGAACAAAGCGTGTATAGTTGTGAACACTACTGTAACAACTGAGTTCACAACGTGAAGAAATTGCTGTGTGATTATGGTTTTGCTTAATATATTTAATTACCACGTTAATTTAAATGTAAAACTTTTTTGTGTATATTTAGATTTATTCTTTATTTAGCTATGGTTTCTCGAACATTTGGGAAAATCCATATAGTGTACAGTGTAGCCAGTTTATAAGTTTGTTTAAACAACGTGTGATTGATTGTTTCATTCAAGGTTGGTTTGTAAGCAAAGAGACAAGTGGTGTACTAAACTTGTATGATAGCTGTAAATTAAAATTTGAATATGAACCTTATCTAGATATTGTACCAAATATCTTACTTTTTTTAATTACAAGATTAAGAATGTCTGCACATTCATTACGAATACATACTGGTAGATATGGACAAAATAGAATTCCACAAAATGAACGCTATTGTTTGTGTTGCAATACACACGACCTAGAAGACGAATATCATGTTATACTTGTTTGCCCGTGCTATTCAGATTTGAGAAAACTTTATATAAATAAATATTATTTTGTAAGACCAAATATGCTTAAGGTTATTGAATTGTTGCAATCTAATAAAAGAAATATCCTATATAATTTAGCTTTATTCTATAATAAAGCAGTTGACATTAAATTAACACTTTTAAATAATATGACATAAATCCAATATCAGCACTAATTATTGTTCATCCTCATAATTAGATGCATTTTCTTATTATTATCAGATTCTATATGCCACATGACCACGATAAAATTGTTGTATATATTTACATCATATATATTTGTATATATGTATTTGACGATGTACCATGTACAAGTCTTAATAAAATTTCTGTTCTGTTCTGTTCTGTTTATTTCAGTCTCATCGTTGTACAGTACACAAATTATACACAACAAATTATCGTGGCAAAGCACAACACCATTCATTATAAAAGAATTAATAGAGACTAATCTAATCATAGATAATCAAACTATCACAGTCTACTGACATATTATTATATTTACATATTAAAACCGAGGAACAGTAGCTAATTGAAAAATAAATACTTAAATACCAGAAATTTTGAAATACTGAAATTGAAAAAAATCACTAATGCGCAATTAAGAAATGTTTTAAAAAATCAGTTATCAACTTCGATCAGATCGCGGTTGAACTAATTAGCAGTTGTTTCTCGGAATGGATAAGAGACACACAATCAATAAAACAAATGGATACATTGTATGTTGAAAGTTAGAACTTCACTTTTAAATATTATTATGTAATGTGTTCATCCTCTGCTATTTATGATATTGCAAACGGTTTTGGTACCAAATCACGTGAATTTGTATGTTATGTTCATAGCAATCTTAAGTTTATTATCCAATTTCTTCATCATAACAATCTTAAAGAAAATGAATTGGCCGGGTTTTTGTTTGAAACCTTCCTTGAAAAGGGTTTCAAGGCGAACATTAGAATGTACCATATATGTAATCTGCAAATATATATTTTTAATCAATTGAAATACATTTAAAGATTCTAAGCATCGAAATGAGTTGGAAATACAAATTTATATGAAGAAAGATCGAGTACCTGTAACACCTTCAATCCGTTTGTGCTAGTTTGTGTTCACCCGAAATCGGCAGCTAATCACTAAGTAGCAAGTTAAACGCCATCTACACGCTCTACATAGCAACATATTTATACGCAATCAAAGTCATCACAGTAGTTCATGTAGACTAGGTCAACATTTAGAACACTGATCGCCAGATCGGGCAGGTGTGTTTTCTCCTGGTACTCCGGTTTCATCTGCGCCAACGAAAGTGATTAATATAAGTTGAAACTTGCTTCGCAATCATTGTCAAATAAATAAAGTTTTAAAAATAATTTCAGAAAATGTTATAGTTATGGTACATTTGGTAAGTTTAATTCCACACACGTCATTAGACGACCGGACCATGAGCCAGCATATTGACAGAACCCTTTACACATGCTTAAAAACCGTATTTATTTAAAGTTTACATATCGTCGATACCGGTTGCCCATATGAACGACGAGCAGATTACCTAACAACGCATTTCATGGGCAGGCCCAGCGATTAACAAGTACTTGACCATTGGTGATGATAGGTTACAGTTGTATACAAATCATTGATTGACAAGTTCACTTATATACTGAACATTTAGTGCAGTGGTTAGCGCGTTCGCTTCTCACCAATGCGACCCGGGTTCGATCCTCGGACAGGGATGTATGTGAGATGGTACGATGATCGCCAGATCGGACAGGTGGGTTTTCTCCGGGTACTCCGGTTTCCTCCCACATGAATGACCACATATACGCTTTCATCCGAGCCAACGAGAGTGATTAATATAAGTTGATAAAACTTGCTTCGCAATCGTTGTAAAATAAATAAAGTATTAAAAGAACAAAAAAGAAACTTCCGATTTCTATGCATATTTTATCAAATCATAACTCAAATGGCCTACATATGTTCGGGAGAACGTTGAATTGTCAAATAAAACAAATTTTAATTGGATTGTAAGCATTATTTTGTTGTTAATAATAAGAAAACTACGTTATATTACTATTATTTGTAGAATTGGCCGCAAATTAAAGTGTGTAAACTTGTAGTAAGAGCTGTAAGATATGAAACATGTGCCCCTTACCTTCCTATGTTGTTGTGACAATTCAATTCAATCAATCAGTTTATTTCACATAAAACATTATTACAATGTTTAAAGTGTTATATACAAATTTTCAGAGAAGACATGTTATTATATAGATACCATTTTCTGAAGGTCATATACAAATTCAGAAAAACGGTTGCATGTAACAAGTAGATTTTGACGAATATAGATAATACATAATAGACAATCATGTTCTTTGACCAAACTCAAACAGAAACCCTTATCTTATTTGCAAAGTAGAGATACTTTGACAAATTATTTATTACAATTTTAGAGGTAGAATTTAACAATGAGGTAAGCTTATTTAGGTTTGACCAATGACAGAAATATGGTTTAAAGTACCTTATCCTCAAATCCCTGTAGTTAGGGCAGACCAATAAAAAGTGGAATTCAGATTCAAGTTTTTTCATACTACATGATTTACAGAGTCGTTGTTCCCGATGTATATTGCTATATCGACCTGATTCTATAAATAAATGATGAGCAGACACCCGAAATCTAGACAGCGCAATAAGATATTTTCTCTCATATATACATTCAAGGTATATCTCGCGGTCAAAATTATTATTCAATACATGGCACAACAAGGAACGTGTTACCTGTTTATATATATCTTGTGTTTCGTTTCGACAAGATTTATCTCAACCAGGTGACAATTCTACACATCTGAACACCTGATACATTGCTGTTGTAAGTTGAAAAGTAATATATATGTGCATGTATATGTATATCGATGTATGTATGCATGTATATGTGCAAGTGTGTTTGTGTATATATAGAGAGATGTGCACATAACCATTTAATAACCATTTATTATGTATTGTTATAAGAATGTGCTCATAATGCGCAATGTAATGCCTATTAGTACATTGTATATAGTTTAATGTGTTGTCACAAATTGTATGTAAATTTGTATATTTTGTAAATGTGCTACTCTCCCTTTATAGTGGAGGAATAAAATAATCGATATATCTAAAAAAAAAAAGACGTTGACATTTATGCAGTTTTCTCTAGAATTCCACCACATTCCACCAGCATGCTTAATGTTGGTATTGCGGTGAATGAGGTTGCTATGGCTGTTGACAGTTCTAGCCGTGCCATTCGAAAAACATAATGTAACGTCTTCAAGCAACGGGGCGTAAGGAAGATTTACCACGTAGTTGACGTCCGCGCGTCACGACGCCTTGGTAATACCGCTATATAATGAACACCCACCTACGCAATCGTTTCCAATATCCCACTACTGCTAACACCCCTGGTACACATAACAACCGAATAGCTAACCAAACTGCATACACTCGTCTGTGCGAGGGTGTTCTACGTGGACATCGTCTTTACGTCGGCTGTGTTATGACACCTCTCCACCGTGTAAATGTGGTACTTGGGGCAAGTATACACCATCCATGGTTAAGGCAACAATGGAATAACGTTTTCATCTCCGACGAGTCGAGATTTCCATCCATCGAAGTAATTGCATGTTCGAGTAAACAGTAGAAGATATGAACGTTATACCAACTGCTTTGTACTTGAACGCGATCGTTTTGTGGACGGATGTTCCGTTTTGGTCTTGGCAGGCATTGCGCATGTTTATCGCACATCTCTCATTGTTGTTGATGGAAAATTGAATACCCAGCGCTGCCGAGATGAAATTTTTGAGAGGCACATCATCCCACTGTTTCAACAGTATCATGTCACAAGCCGTTTTCAATAGAGATAGTGTGAATTTCCTCAGGACGAATAACATTGAATTTATTAATGACTAAAGTAATTGTTATGTTTGAAGTTATCTGGTATAACTTCGTTGCGTAATATCGCGTTGAAGAGATTCACAATGCAACCGATCAATAATTCACCGCCGTGTTTTACATGTTCATATGTTATGTTATCACGTGATGCACTTTTGCCGTTTGGCATTGTAAGGACGATTTTAGATAGTCTGTAATAGTCACTGGAGTTGTCAAGTTGTACTCGGAGTCAATGTCATCAGTTTTCAGAAAATACTTTACCTCTCGATCAATTTTGAGACAAAAATCCTCATCAAAGTTAGGCTCGGTCGAATATGAATACAAGTGAGCAAAGTAATTTCGCCAACCTGTCAAAATTTTCTCCGGTTCATTTACTAGTTCATCATTAAATAGCATCTCGTTACACACACGTTTAGTGTTTTTATTTTTTTCGCAAAGTAAGGTGTACTTTACATCACACACTGTAAGTACAAGTAAATATTATACAATACATGTACTTTAGTGTAAAATATTTAGCATTGAACGTAATGCAGAAATACTTCACATTTTAATGTTAATATAAAGTAAGAGGGTATACGTGTTATTTATGTTCTCCAATGTATCAAGTCAATATTACATGCATATTATATATTTGTTGTACGTTCATAACCTTACTGTAGATATGAGATGTAATGTGCCCACGATACCTTGTTGGTTAATACAAACGAGAACGAAGCGAATTTAACACGGTCGTTTAAGCAGGGACTCTAGTTAAACTTGAAACATACTTATACTCAGTTTATTAAGCTAAGTTATTGTTCGTTTGATTATTTTCACAGGCTATATTGTTATATCATAACGTTAAGATAAGGTATACATCATGTAGGAAAAATAATCTGATCAGTTCGTCATTATGTGCCCTTTATAACAGCAACTAATTATTTATTCTGCATTAGGAATGTCATATCAAAGTTTACGTTCTATGCGCTTAAATATTTCTGTTTATTAACCTATGCATCAACACCTTCCAAAGGCCATTTCTTGCTAATTTCGCTTTCGAGAACGAATGTTCATATGTTGGAAGTTGTATACCTTCAGAAGATGATTATGTACAAGTTTTATTATTAAGCATACTTCTCATGTTTTCGGATACATTCTCATTACAGTGTGGGCCATTAAACTATTTACATGTTTGTTAAGATCATTCGTATACCAATATTTACTAGTAGTTTAATGTTATGATATAAAATTACAGCTGTAAATTAAAGTCCAATTGTTTATATATTTTAGTTTTCAGAATATTAATCTATATAATAAAATAATTTTATATATATACTAATAATAAATTTAATATTTACTTAATACATTCCTAATAATTGCATGAAATATGTTTGGTGTGTTACTTATAAAAAATAAAAGCATTTAAAGTAAGTTAACATGGCATGCATATGTTATTAAAGCATTCTTCTATATTATCACATATTATCACATATAAATATTTGCTTTAGTGTTACATAATGAATTAGATATATTGACATAGTGAATTGCTGTCGCCATATTTGTGTATATGTACATGTATGCCACATGGGTTTGAGACCTTCTGGATTTAAACAAATAAAACGTTGAAACCTTTGAAACTTTGAAAACTTTTTATATATAAAAATAACTTAACCTTTGTTTTCATATTTACGTATATCTGCAACTAACCACGGCGGAAGCATACTGTGCACAACATGCTCAGATATTCATCTTTGAATACATGCATACATTCAATTAAGTTCATCATTTTATTATATAAAGTACACTATCGTTGCCTATAGTAAACATATATATACATACAATTGGAAACATGATTTACAGAGAAGCATATGATATACACGTGTATCCTTACAACATGCTCACTAGTCACAAATAATGAACGCCCATGGTATTTTGTCAAAGTACACGATCCAACAATACTTCCATCAATATACTACAGTACTTACATGTGCAAAACGTGCGCTTTTGTTAAGAGTATAATACCATAATTTTAGCAATTAGACAGTTGAAACATAGTAGGTCTGGTGGACCGGATTTATTAATTAATGAATTCTTCAGTGTGGGTAAAGATGTTCTAGTTCCAATTTTGTATTCTTTATTTAACAAACTATTTCAAATAGGTTACTTTCCATGTAGACGGTCCGAAGGTTATGTAATACCGTTACATAAGAAGGAAGTATCAATAACGTTGAACATTATAGAGGCATTACCTTGTTAAGCAGCTTGGGTAAACTTTTCACCCGTATTATCAATAATAGATTGAAGTCATGGGCAGAAGATTATAATGTATATGTTGAGGCTCAAACCGGTCTCAGGCCTAATATGAGAACGGTAGATAATGTTTTTGTTTTAAATGGTCTGATTTCACACTTTCTAAATCAAGGGAAGCAACTGTATGCACTGTTTGTAGACTGTACAAAGGCATTTGATTATGTAGTACGTGAACATTTGTGGTACAAATTGATACAATTGAGATTAAGAGGAAATATATTACATATTGTTAAATCTATTTATGAGTCTGTTAAGTCGAGAGTTAATCACTTTCGTTAGCGTTGATGAAAGCGTAACATTAATGTGGTCATTCGTGTGGGAGGAAACCGGGGTACCCGGAGACAACCCAAATCCCACATAAAATAAACATGGTGTGTGATGCGTGGGGAGGCCAAATGTTTTTTGAGATGACTTTGTGATGTACTTTTAGAAGTAAGCACAGGTTTTCGTATGTCATTTTATTCATTTTTAAACTATAAATATGAACTAATGGTTATATAGATACAGTTGATTGCGTGTAAAAGATTAAAGGGTATAAAATGTGAATGGGTGTAAATTTATTGTATTATAATTTGACGTCTGTACAAAATGTTTGGCAAAGGAACTAAAATAAAACATTTACTTACTTACTTAATTAATAAAAAACTTAAAGATAATATTTCGTTTATACATTTACTTACCTTGCATGTATAACATATATGCGTATACATATATACTATCTGGTAAGGTATACATGCATGTACATTGTATTATACATGCAAATAATTAAATCATATTGGAAAGACTATTGCACTAAATATTTCTATTTTCGTATAAATTGAAATTGCATAAAGCTCAAATGATTTTGGGGTATAAAATTACAGGGCCTTCTCTTTGTTTTGTACGATGATCTGTTTTATTATGTGTGTTTTGTAGATTGTCACTACACAATGTAGTCTGTCCTGTCTGTCTGTCTGTCTGCCTGCCTGCCTGCCTGTCTGTCTGTCTGTCTGTCTGTCTGTCTGTCTGTCTGTCTGTCTGTCTGTCTGTCTGTCTGTCTGTCTGTCTGTCTGTCTGTCTGTCTGTCTGTCTGCTGTCTGTCTGTCTGTCTGTCTGTCTGTCTGTCGTCTGTCTGTCTGTCTGTCTGTCTGTCTGTCTGTCTGTCTGTCTTCTGTCTGTCTGTCTGTCTGTCTGTCTGTCTGTCTGTCTGTCTGTCTGTCTGTCTGTCTGTCTGTCTGTCTTCTGTCTGTCTGTCTGTCTGTCTGTCTGTCTGTCTGTCTGTCTGTCTGTCTGTCTGTCTGTCTGTCTGTCTGTCTGTCTGTCTGTCTGTCTGTCTGTCTGTCTGTGGATATATTTAGAATAGTGGATTTTGATAATTCAGAGAATATATTTTTCATTTTGTGCATATTAGGCCAATGGCAATAATACTGTTTCAGATGCTTAATTCTAATGTCTCGGAATATTTAGCAAATGAGTAGAAAGTGGTACTCATTTTCCAAGGTGTTTGAAATAGTCAATTCAATTGTCAAATTCGGTCATTTCTAGCTAGATTAATATATATATACCTCTTTCTATTTCGATGGTGTGTGATGACAATCGTAATTTAGTTAGTGCTATGCAAACTTTCTTCTCTTTTATAAAATCTAAATATTTTTCAAATTGGAACGCATGTTTTATTTTTGGTTTAAACATATTTATTCATTCATAATGTATAGTTATATTTGGGCATACGTATCTAAACGAGTCGAATTATTTATTCTTGCAGTCCATTATTGGTAATATATATTTAATATAAACGAGTTTTCAATATTTTAAGTCCAGCAGATGTGATCACCCGATGTTCCCAATAGTTTCATTGTCCACAATTATCAAGTATTTGTTTAATCTGAAAGGCTCAATTATTACCTCTATGCGTAACATGAAAGCGACATTACATCGCAAAAAGCCAACAATATGCATTGTTCCCGTATAAATGCATTGCTACTACAAATTCTTCCGAATACATACGAAATAAATATTGAATCAATAAACAGTGTGTGTGTGTGTGTGTGTGTGTGTGTGTGTGTGTGTGTGTGTGTGTGTGTGTGTGTGTGTGTGTGTGTGTACCTAGGTATTTGAATGACTACTGCGTCGATTATTGCGCCATTAAACAAGACTGTTAAGTAATGTAAATTGTCGTTTTCAAAGTGTTTAGTTATCAGTATAGTCCATTAAGTTATAATCACCGTGAACATGATGATGTTTACAATAGTGCAGTATTTTTAAAGAGGCTCGACGAATATAGGTGAACACTGTCGAATATGAGTAACTGTAGCATACACCACGTTTTACAATTAAGTGGTCAATTAATCGACATAGCGTAGCTAACTGCTGTATATATTTACAATGGTTGATATAAACACATTTTATAATTCTAAATAAGATGGGTACTCAGCCATAAAGGTTCAGCTGACATCGCATTCATCGGGTCATGATTTAGTACATCATACCGCTCGAACCACTCCAACGATTTGTGTTTATAGACATACATGTTCACACTTGACTACTATCATTATAATCTAACACATTCATAGGCTTTAAATGATTCCGACTGCTATGTAATGTTGATAACATCTTCAAAGTTTAGAGTTTAACTCTCAATCATTTAATGCATTATGTGAGCTTAATAATGATCTAATACTGGAGAATACCAATTTAAAAAAGGAAATAATAATTGCAAATAAAAGATTGGCTCAAACCCAAGTTGAAAATGTAGTGCGTAGCATTAAGACATCATCGAATGCGAATGGAAACCTAACAATTGACCGCACTAGTAATATATATTCGAATGTCATTAGGGAATTAGATGCGTTAGAAAAACAAACAGCATCTACACAATTCGTAGATGTTTATGAATGTACACCATTGGTAAAACCTAGTACACCCTCCAACATACATCAATCAATTAATACTTCCAATCTACATCAACCAACGACCAGCTCGTACAACCCGATCATCATCTCATACAATTCGACCACCAGTTTATACAATCCAACTACCAGCCCATACCACCCGACAAACAGCTCGTATTATGCATCCACCAGCTCATACCATCCGACAAACAGCTCGCATGATATATCCACCAGCACATACCATCCGACAAACAGCTCGCATGATGTATCCACCAGCACATACCATCCGACAAACAGCTCGCATGATGTATCCACCAGCACATACCATCCGACAAACAGCTCGCATGATGTATCCACCAGCACATACCATCAGACAAACAGCTCGTATGATATATCCACCAGCTCATACCATCCGACAAACAGTTCGTATGATGTATCCACCAGCTCATACCATCCGACAAACAGTTCGTATGATATATCCACCAGCACATACCATCCGACAAACAGCTCGCATGATATATCCACCAGCACATACCATCCGAAAAACAGCTCGCATGATGTATCCACCAGCACATACCATCCGACAAACAGCTCGCATGATGTATCCACCAGCACATACCATCAGACAAACAGCTCGTATGATATATCCACCAGCTCATACCACCCGACAAACAGTTCGTATGATGTATCCACCAGCTCATACCATCCGACAAACAGTTCGTATGATATATCCACCAGCACATACCATCCGACAAACAGCTCGCATGATATATCCACCAGCACATACCATCCGAAAAACAGCTCGCATGATGTATCCACCAGCACATACCATCCGACAAACAGCTCGCATGATGTATCCACCAGCACATACCATCAGACAAACAGCTCGTATGATATATCCACCAGCTCATACCACCCGACAAACAGTTCGTATGATGTATCCACCAGCTCATACCATCCGACAAACAGTTCGTATGATATATCCACCAGCACATACCATCCGACAAACAGCTCGCATGATATATCCACCAGCACATACCATCCGACAAACAGCTCGTATTATGCATCCACCAGCTCATACCATCCGACAAACAGCTCGTGCGATGTATCCACCAGCTCATACCATCAGACAAACAGTTCGTATGATGTATCCACCAGCCCATACCATCCGACAAACAGCTCGTATGATGTATCCACCAGTTCATACCATCCGACAAACAGCTCGTATTATGCATCCACCAGCTCATACCATCCGACAAACAGCTCGTGCGATGTATCCACCAGCTCATACCATCAGACAAACAGTTCGTATGATGTATCCACCAGCCCATACCATCAGACAAACAGCTCGTATGATGTATCCACCAGCTCATACCATCCGACAAACAGCTCGTATGATGTATCCACCAGCACATACCATCCGACAAACAGCTCGTATGATATATCCACCAGCCCATACCATCCGACAAACAGCTCGTATGATATATCCACCAGCCCATACCATCCGACAAACAGCTCGCATGATGTATCCACCAGCTCATACCATCCGACAAACAGCTCGTATGATATATCCACCAGCCCATACCATCCGACAAACAGCTCGTATGATGTATCCACCAGCCCATACCATCCGTCAAACAGCTCGTATGATGTATCCACCAGCTCATACCATCCGACAAACAGCTCGTGCGATGTATCCACCAACTCACACCATCCGACAACAGCTCGTATGATGTATCCACCAACTCATACCACCCGACAAACAGCTCGTGCGATTCCACCATTTACAGCTCAATTTCCCTGATGCCAAGGATAAGGATAGGGGCAAGCACACCTTGGGTGGCGATAATGATCGCAAACACACATTGACTGGTGTTAATAATGACGACGTCAGAATCACCAAAGTTGAAACATTTCAACCTCTTAAACGACGAGGTAAGAACATAATTTATTATGTGGAATAACAAAAGACAAATCATGTAGTAAATCTTTATAAATCTATTTTACACCAAAGTATTTGTAGTATTAAAAATAACTGACATGAGGTAGTACGTTTTACACGAGGTAATACGTGCACATGATTTGCATAGCACCTATAGATATATCATATGGATGATATTAATAAAATGTATTTTTAAAATAACGTAAATGTATCTTTTAAAAATGTGTATTATTTATGTTTTTATAGTAGGGTCGATTTTATAGAGAGACAACGAATACTACCCACTCCGAGAGTAAGAAGAAAAAAAGAGGTAAGATTGGATTTTATTATCACTGAAAAATATGATATTTTAAAAACTAAAATAATCAAGTTACACGGATACAAAATGACCAGATTACTGTTAAAATGAAGTATTTTGGGAAATGGGATAGAAATTACTCACGGGAAGAAATGTACAACAAATAATATTAGCCTGTTTTGTTGCACCTACTGTAGACTTTGTGGACTCATTATTCCGACTTACATCGACATGTCCTAGCCTATTGTCTTGACCTGGGACGTTTGGTGTAATTGAACGACACTCTGCAGCAGATGGTCGGGTTGACGGGTAGACGTTGAGCGGTCTACTCGTCTAGGATTATCCCCCAGAGTTTGAGAATCTATCGCTGAGTCATGAACCTATAACTATAAGCGTTGAGGTATTATATATGGTTCATATGTGTTGTCGCTGGACCACGATTGGCTATCTTCAGAATCTAACTCTGATTTCCTTGCCCTTGTTTTGATAACCTTTCTGGTTCTGGCTTTATGGGGAGGCATCTCTATTGCTTCCATAGGTTCATCAATAGGAATAGAAATGAATGGCAATAGCAAATTTCGATGTAGAGTTCTTCATATGGGTCCTCTGCGAGTCTCGAGCTGAACTATGTATACAGGTTTGTCGCTTACGGGTATCTCGATGATAGCGTAATGTCTTCGTCCCATCTGTCTGCCAATATATTCTATCCTCGTAGGTTTACATTCCTCACGAGGACCATATCACCCACTTCCAGTTTGTTTTCTTTGATCTTACGGTCATATTATTCCTTGTTATAGGTGGACTTTCGATCCAGGTGTTTTTGTCCACTTCATATGCATACCCCCCAACTGGGCAGGGGTTAGAATATCCCAGCTGTCGCACTACATAGGGGTACAACCCCCCCCCACCCAAATGTGCCTGCCTGTTTGCCGTGGGCGGAGACCTGTGTCGCCTGATGAGAGGATCCTGGTGATTGAGTAGAATCAGTGTTGGCAAATAATACCCTGTTTCCACAACACACCACTTCGGCCTTAAGTTGGGTTAAACGGGAGGTCAGGAAAGCCCGTCCTTGATCAATCGGCTGGTCATGCCGAGCCCTAGGGCATCGTTAATCTTAAACACATATTTTCAAAATTTGTCTTGAAAACAAATATTGATTCTCTAAATATTTATACTCTTTCATTGTCGTCTTTTTGATGCCCTAGAAGGCGGTGGCTCATGGGCTAATCGGGTGAAAGTTTGATGTTTGATTGACTTTTGTAACCTCTCAAGGATAGTCTAAACTTGGTAGGACCTTCTGTGGGAATACACTTGTCCGGTCTAGTCCTTTCATTCTGAGTATATCATTGATGTATCCCCGTCATGATCTGTAATGGATTTCCCCAGATCATGTCCCCTTGTTGGGCTCTGAGACGGGTGGGGAGCATTGACGATGAACTATATATTACTATTATGAGTTCCACCCAAAAACAAGCCAAGCGTGCACTAAGTGAATTTGATGATGATCCTGTTGAACAACAGAGAGTGAACTTCCCTCGCTTCATTCTCATTGAGGCTGTAGACAGTTCAAAACCTATCACAAAAATTTCCCCTTTCGTCAAAGCAAATGAAATCTATCCTAGGTACACCTAAATCTGTTAAAAGTCTTCGAAATGGAAGTCGTTTGGTTGAAATTACTTCAAAAGCTCAATCTCAGAATTTATTATCAACGAACACCTTCTTTGGACATTCTGTGAAGGTCAGTCCCCACACATCTTTGAACTCATCCAAAGGTGCCATCAGGTGCAGGGAATTATCTTCCTGCTCTTTGGATGAGATCAAAGAAGGTTTGTCAAGTCAAGGGATCATTGACGTGAAGAGAATATCGATAAAACGTAACAACGAAATAAAAACCACAAACACATATATAATTACATGTGACACACCAGTCATCCCGTCACGTATCAAAGTCGGCTACCAGATTGTCACCGTCGACATATATGTACCTAACCCTCTTAGATGCTTTAAATGCCAGAGTAATGGTCAGCATGAGGATAGGTGTCGGAACGAGTCTGTATGCTCCAAGTGTGCTGAGACTGCTTCACAACATCAAGAGAACAACTGCCCCAACACAAATAAATGCGCCAATTGTGGCGCTGATCATATATCCAATTCTAAAGACTGTGACTCCTGGAAAAAAGAAAAAGAAATTGTTAAGATCAAATATTCGGAAAACATTTCATTACAGGATGCAAGAAAGATTTATGAATCTCGGTACAAATCCGAAAATCAGCCAAGCTATGCAAGTGTTGCTAAAACAGCTTCTGTTGAATGCAAAACTTGCAAAAACTTGTTGACCAAACTTTGCCAAATCTTTCCAGACAAAAAAACAGAAATAATGCAGTTATTCCCTAGTTCCGACAGATCTTCTCATCTTGACCAGCTTACAAATCATAATACACCACAAACACCTAAACCTACATCTCATCATGACCAGCTTACAAATCAAAATACACCACAAACACCTAAACCTACAGCAGACAAACAAAAACAAGCAAACACAAACATACACAAGAATCCAACAACAAAAAACACTCGAAACAACAATACACAAGAAAAACACATTCAACCAAAAACAACATCAACTTCATCAAAACCAAAACCAAAACCTACTAAAGAATCTACAGCTCAACAAGCATCAACTTCAACAAAAAAGCAATCTGATGTCACTTCCAGACAGCAGAAAACTAAACCTATACAAACAGATAAACACACAGTGTCCAGTCCAGTGTCTACAAGCAATAGATACTCGGATTTGGACACGGACGATGACAATCTAGAGGGCGAGGCATCAGACTCGGACAAGTCCGAGTCTATGATCTGGCACGATGGCAAGGATGACTGGAGCAAGAACCTCCAGTCGTGGCAGGATGCCACTTAATATATTTTTAACTTTATATTTTATCTATGAATAATAATTATGTAAATATCGGTATAGTATTTTTATAATTAATCTCTCCATAATGGCCAATGGAATTATCCAGTGGAATTGTCGAGGTTTAAAATCTAATTTTGCAGAGCTTTCTCTTTTAGTGCAAGAACATAAACCTGCTGCGTTATGCCTTCAAGAAACATTTTTGAAACAAAATGATAAAATTTCTATAAAACATCACACCATTTTCAATAAAATATACAGTGAAGGTGATAAAGCCCAGGGTGGGGTATCTATCATCGTCAATAATAGTGTTCCACATAAGGAATTACTGTTAAATACAAACTTACAAGCTGTTGCTGTAAGACTGTCATTACATAGCACTATCACACTGTGTTCACTATATCTTCCCCCAAGTAAACCAATTGAAGAACATAGGCTGAATGATCTTATAATACAATTACCCATTCCATATATTCTAATAGGTGATTTCAATGCACATAACATCATCTGGGGTTGTAATAATACAAATCAAAGAGGTCTCCAGATAGAGAATTTGCTCTCTGATAATTCTCTTTCTTACATGAACGATCCATCTTCCAAAACATATTTACACCCAGGAACAGGATCCTATTCTGCAATAGATCTTACACTATGTAGCCCAGTCATACTTCCAGATTTCTCATGGAAAGTCGATGATGATCTCCACGGAAGCGACCACTTCCCCATCCTCATAGCTGAAAATCAGCCAACAGCTTATAGTCAACCCAGAAGATGGAAACTTTCTAAAGCAAATTAGACTAAATTCCAACAACTTTGTGAACAAACAATTTCATATGAAACATTCAAGGATTGTCGTGATCAAACACAGCTATTCACTACATTACTAATAAAAGCAGCAGAACAATCCATACCTCAGACTTCACTAATCCAAAGAGACCATACAAACCCTGGTATGATGATGATTGTAAGAAAGCCATCCAAAATAGGAAATCGGCCATAAGAAAATTCAATTTGAGACCCACCACAGAAAATTTAAACAACATTCGCATATATAGAGCAAAAGCACGACGTACAATACAAAGCAGCAAACGCAAATGTTGGAAACAATACATCTCAAAACTAAATAACAGAACAACAACTAAGAAAACCTGGGACATGATAAGAACAATTAATGGCAAAGGTACTTCACCTATTAACCACCTCACTGCAAACAACAAACAAATCACCACACCTCTGGAAATTTCAAACACCTTAGCAGAAACATTTGCACAAAAATCATCAGCAAATAATTATTCAGAAAAATTTCAGAAATTCAAAGACACTAAAGAAAAGAAAAAACTAAACTTCAATTCAAAGAACAAAGAACATTACAACACACTATTTAATCTTAAAGAACTAAAGTCTGCTTTGTCAAAAGCACATGATACATCCCCAGGTCCAGATAAAATCCACTATCAATTCTTAAAACATCTACCTAGCTCCTCCCTCTTTATCTTATTGGACATGTTTAATTCTATATGGCAAACTGGTGAGTTTCCTACATCTTGGAGGGAGGCTTTAGTCATCCCAATACCAAAACCAGATAAGGATAAAAAGGATTCAAACAACTATAGACCCATAGCGTTAACAAGTTGTATATGTAAAACTATGGAAAGAATGGTAAACAACCGGCTTGTATGGTTTCTCGAATCAAATCATTTAATTGTTAATGTCCAGAGTGGCTTTCGTCAGCAGCGAAGCACATTGGATCATCTAGTTCGTTTCGAAACATTTATAAGAGAGGGCTTTGTCAATAAACAACATGTTGCTTCAGTATTTTTCGACCCAGAGGACGCCTTCCATTATTTATTTCTGCATTTTTAAATGAAAGACTTTTTCGTGTTCGTGTTTGTAATACCCTATCAGATGCTCGGGAACAGCAGATGGGTGTACCACAGGGTTGTATTTTGTCCGTTACATTGTTTAGTAGTAAGATAAACAATATTGTTAAATCAATAAATCCAGGGGTTGAGTGCTCCCTTTATGTAGATGATTTTGTTATTTGATTCAGGTCTAGTAATATGAACATAATAGAACGCCAACTCCAGCAATGTCTGAATAAACTTCAGACTTGGTCGGATGAAAATGGTTTTAAATTTTCTAAATCAAAAACTAAATGTATGCATTTTTGTAATCTACGTGGACTTCATCCATACCCAGAAATTTACCTGGATGGCTCACGTGTAGAAGTAGTCTCAGAATACAAATGTTTAGGTGTTATCTTTGATAAAAAAACTCTCATTCATTCCTCATATCAATAATTTAAAAAAGAAATGTCAAAAAGCTCTAAATATTTTAAAGGTTGTGGCACATTCCGATTGGGGAGCTGATAGAAAGGTACTTCTACGGCTCTATCGGTCATTAGTTCGCTCTAAGCTGGATTATGGTTCGATAATTTACGGATCTGCACGAAAATCGTACCTGAAAATACTTGATCCTATACATAATCACGGTCTACGATTAGTCCTTGGAGCTTTCAGAACTTCCCCTGTTAAAAGTCTTTATGCTGAAGCAAATGAACCCTCTCTGTATGCTAGACGACAGACGCTAGCTCTTCAATACCTACTGAAACTCAAGTCAAATCCTCTAAACCCAGCTCACAAAGTGGTCTTTCAACCCCAATTTAAAGTGCAGTTTCAAAGAAAACCGAGAGCTATTGCCCCACTATGTATACGCATGGAACAATGTCTAGATGACCTACATATTGACATGAAATCTATTGCACAGTATAAAATCCCAGATTCTCCTCCTTGGACCCTTAAAACTGCCGAGTTTCGCTTTGATCTCACTTCTGATAACAAGTCTATTACAGACAGGAGCCAGTTTCAAACAAAATATCATGAAATCAGGGAATTTTATTCTGACTTCAAAGCCATATACACATATGGTTCAAAAGCTGGTGACACTGTTGCGTCAGCAGCAATCTTTGGGAATAAAAATCGGAAATGTAGACTTCCAAACAAGTCCTCAATTTTCTCTGCCGAACTGAAGGCCATAGATCTCGCTCTAGATCTTGCAGTGGAATCACACTATGTTCAATATATCATTTTCTCTGATTCCTTGTCTGTTTTACAGGCTTTGTATTATGAAAATATTGAAAATCCTATTGTTTGTACTTTGCTTAAAAGGATCTCTTCCCTTTCAGAAACAAATACATTTGTGTTCTGCTGGCTTCCGAGTCATATGGGTATAAAAGGTAATGAAATGGCTGACCAGAATGCAAAGTTGGCTTTGTCATTACCCATATCTAGGATTAAAGTGTGTTATACCGATTTTAAGTCTACAATTCTTACCTTAATTCAATCCTCTATGGAAAGCCTAGGATGCCATCCAAACACTAGGAAGTGAGGGGAATGTCATGTCGTGATACGGGGTGGTTCGGTTTTTCTTAACACAGTTCTTAAATAACACGGGATTCAAAGTACCTTCCCTGGTCACTATGCAACTGCTTTGGAAACGAGTAGTGCACTATAAAATGCTCGTACAATGCCGTAGCTGTCGTTTAGGCTGTCTCGTTTTTACAAGGAATCGCATTGGCATATTGGGTGAAATGATCTGTAGTGAAAACATATGCTCATATCCACCTTTAGACATTTCCAAAGACAATACATCTGTGCATACTAGTTGCATAAGCCGATTAGTAACAATGGATACTAGGGGTGCAGTCGGTTCAGTTGGTGTCTTTCGACAGATACAACGCTTGCACGTGTCAGTTCTACATGAGATATCCCACTCGAGACCTGGCCAATAAAACCTGTCGGGCAAGCCACAAGGCCGTTTCTTTTCTCTGATGACCCATTTCATCGTGGATTCCTTTAAAGGCAACTTCTCTTAAGCAATCTGTAATGACAACTTCCTGTCCATCCTGAGATGCGGTTCTGTGCAGGACTCCTTTCTCTACATATAAGCGATTCCACTCGCGTAGGAGCTTCTGAACAGCTGGGCTCTACTCCTCCTTCGGACGAGAACCGCCTCAAAGGAGGTCAATTACGTTAGCGATAGGAATATCGCAGGAATGCGCTTGTTTAAGGTATATCTGGTTGAAGCTGTTTGGAGGTATAAACTTGTCATCCATCGGTATTGTACTCTTATCTCCAGCCAGGGTTTCAACAACAGGGGTTTAGACAGTAGTAGTAGCTGCAAGACACACTACCTTAGCAACGTCTGAGAACAACCGAGAACGTGGGCTTAGACCATCGGCGTCAGTGTTTAATTTACCGGGCTTGTATTCTGTCCAAATGTTTTATGCTGAAAGTGCAGCTACCCATATGTGACCAGTTGCATCCAATCTGGCGGATGACTTTACATAAGTTAATGGGTTATTGTCGGTGAGTACGGTAAAAAGATTACCGTAAAGATAATCGTGAAATTTATCTGTAATTACTCATTTTAGCGCAATGAATTACATCTTATGCGTGGTGTAATTGCGTTCGCTGTGTCTCAATCCTCGGCTGGCATAAGCAATGATACATTCTTTGTCGTCCTGTTTCTGTAGAAGTACTGCGCCTAAACCTAATCCTGACGCATCAATATGAACTATGAATTGTTTGGTAAAATCTGCGAAGGCTAGACTTGATGGGTTCGGTAAGCCTTTGCTTAAGGGCATTGAATGCTAGTTGTTGGGATTCCTTCCAGATCCATGCAGCTGTCCTCTTTACTTACTTGTTGGACTTCTTGTATGTTTTATTGGTACATTGGCCTTCTAGTAGACTGTTTAAGGGTTGGGCTATTTTATAATAGTCTTTAATAAAACGACGATAATACCCAGGGGTCCCAAGAAATATTCTCAACTGATGGATATGTGTATGGGTGGGCCAGTTGGATATATCCGATATCTTTTGAGTGTCGAGGTAGATACACCATCTTTGGAAATAATATGTCCCAGGTATGAAATGGATGTTTTGAACAATCCGCACTTAGAAGATTTTAACTTTAAATCATGGGATTCTAGACGTTGACAAACTGCTTCCGGGCGCTCAAAGGTCTTTGAAAAGATCAATGTCATCTATGAAAACTAAACAGTCCCTAAAATGTATTTCTCCCATACATTTCTATCAATCGTAAAAACATAAATTACACACACTGAAAATGCTGTTTTGTGTTTGTCTTGTTCCTTGATTTCTACCTGCCAGTAACTCGTGCGTTTATCTAATTTGAAAACCGGCAAGGACATCGACTATGTCATCAAACCGTGGAAGCATGTAGGCGTCTTTTCTGGCACGGGAATTTAACATCCGAAAATCTAAACAAAATCGTAAGGATCCATTTTTCTTCCTAATCAATATTACGTTACTTGAGAATGCTGATGCGCTTTCTCTAATAACACCACATTCCAGCATATCGTTCACATGTTGACGAACCTCTTCGTACATTCCTGGCGGAATCTTTCTGTATGGTTGTTTGAAGGGAGTGTCATCTTCCAGGATAATCTTATGTTTAACTGTCGTGGTACAACCAATATCAGTTGGACAAGTGGAAAACACATGGAAAACACATGTGTCCAGTTGCCCAAGACTTGGCGAACACGCTCGTGTTGCTCAGGAGTCAGATTTGATTCATCAATATTAACACCTATTTCGTTTGATGACGGTATATTTTCTGTACAGGAGGACAGTTTGGACGCTAAATTATCTATCACTTTCACCTCATTAATGTGGCACAGGTCAGATTTGGGTTTTATATGCAAACTCTTTGCGGAAATATTACAAATACGTACTGATATCTTAGCTACATTTCCGTGCTGTGGTACTTTCATGACAGCGGTCTTACAGTGAACGACTGTAGCAGTCTACATATTCCGGGACTACATTCGACACCTCGTGGCTTTCACATACACATATATACATACATACACATGTAAATATATATACATATGCGTACTTCTACTTTCTACTTATGCATATCGCTACACGTGCACGAACACTGACTCACATATACATATAAGCGTACGCTACATAAGCTACATAACTTAGCGCATCGTCGGTTGGCATCAGATGATATAACTGCTCTCCTCGCATTATACATATAGTAGTAAACATCAAGGGTATTACATATTTCATCTATATTAATAAATATATGAGGTGCCCTACACATGACCAATGGTTGAAATAATTTTACAAGTATCTGCCGCATAATGTATTATTAATCGACCCATATCGGGGTCTACACGTCTATGCTATTGAATGTCAACCAACGACATGAGTTAAACATCAAATAAACGTGGTATATCGGCATCATACGACGACTTTGCTTGCATACGGTATTGTGTGATATTTTTCAGAAAATTTTGAAATGCATAACTTTGTTAGCTAAACCGGTCTTACAATGCAGAAGCCTCATAACATGCTATGTTTGCGTCCCTTTTAAAAACTATTCTCATTTGCAGTAGTGTAGGTTTGCTAACTGATGGCGGACCAGAACCGTTTCTATACTGTTTGTGTTTGGACTGATACAGATACTGGCTGTGTTTTATACTGCTATTAAACACTATGTGTATACGTTTGTATGTGTTCTGTATTCTCCAACAGTTCCTCACTATGAATCACTAGTTGTCGCATCGATTCCCCTTCAGAAAACAAACATACAACATTGCATCGTGTATATATACATGTAAGGATATGCACGGTATATTCAATATGCATGATACATAACTATGGTATATAGTAAATGGCTATTCTCTGAACTTCAGACAGTTATCTGGAATGTGTGTTATGACAAGCTGTTGCATACAATCAATACATTTAGTAATTTGTATCTTCGTATCGTTTGTATGCTGTTAAAAAATATAAACTATATTTACAGTATGGCTTTGTTGTGAACGTGGTCCATATATTTAATGACACGATATATTAATTACGTAAGCTACCCGTAGACAACATTGAAACATATGTCGATAATTTGAAACACGTGTTGATCAATGTACAATCTTAATTTACCAGAATGTATAGTATATAAGTAATACAGTGGAGGTAACCGCATTGAGCTTCCGGTTGTGAATTCATACAAGCATGCAATGGTTGTCGAATGTGCGTACTGTTTCGTGTTATAAGTAACATTGTAGTATATATGCTAATTACCTCACGAGCTATGCTACAGGTATTTATTGGAAGTTTGTGTACTCTGCTACATAAGTAGTATTACAAATACAGGTATGCTACAGAAACGTGTGTTTTACGTTTATTTATCGTCGCTACCGGTTGCCTATATGAGCGACGCCTCCTGAAGAGATTAGTCATTTTAGATTTTGGAGGATAGTGCAATGATAGAGACAGAGACCCATTCCAGAATCTCCTCTGGTTCTTTTACGTGCACGATGTAAAGCAGCGACACGAGACCTCGGTTTAACGTCCCATCTGAAAGACTGTTAATTTTATTAGGGTCAGACGGGGGATCGAACCTGCGATCCCTGGATTACCAGTCCAGCGTGTTACCACTGGACTACAGATCCGTCTGTCTACAGAAAAAATGGTTGCCTTCCATTTATATGAACGAGATCTAATGAAATGTAGAATAGCATTAGTCTAATAACTAAATAGGTTTAACCAAAGGTACTGTATTGCCTAATAATCAATATAGTCTGTTACGACAAACATAACTTTAATGCGCGCTACATGACCTTAGATGTCGATGCGCCGTAAAACACCATTCATTCATTCAATAGTCTGTTACGAACGTTATGTCCCATTTTATTATTTTAACGATTCAAGCGTGCATAAACTAACTGTCCTGTATATACATGCATGCTTTGTATATGCATATTCCCCCAATGTAATATCTTCTCCTTCCATGAAGGAGGGATACCTTATGTATGTGTTGACAAAACATATAGTAGATGTTAATAACTACTATTAACTTAGGTTATTAACTTCTTGAAGTATTCATCTTGACAGTATTGCACGTGGGAGGAGCGAGTGGTCCTCGAGTTGGCCACGGTAGCACTAACCAGTGCTGGTTGTCTATATACAGTACAGTCTTAACCTGCTCTGTTTTCGTGACATATTGTATTACCCCATTTCGGGAAAATACACGATTAACTTCATCAGTCATTTTCCGAATCACAGACATTAGCACTTGCTGGTTTAATTGGGTACGGTCTTCATGAATAAATAATCCCGGTTTCGTAATATTCTGTCTTGTGCTAACCTCGATTGTAGCTTTACTATTGTCTCTTGACGTCCATGATTGAAGGTTTTCATGAGGTGCGCGACGTCGATGTTGTCCCTGCGCAGCTTGATGTTCATTGTATCATGTAACATTTAAATTACATTGTCTGTAGTTTCGTCTGCTGTTTCATATGCGGTATTACTCACGAGTCCGTGTATTCGTATGTTATTGGACCTGCTGGACCACCATAGTTTTAATTCTCGTTATTTTGATTTTCAACTATTTTCTCTAAGCGTTTCACCTCGTTAGTTAGTGTTTCTATTTTCGAATCTCTGACGTAAAATTTACTTTCGAGCATTTCTAGTCACTTTACTACGGCATTGAGCCGTTCTTCATTCATTTCTCTCATCATATCTCGCAAGACTCCCATTAAAGAGCCATCGTTTTTCATTACAGCATCTTCAAATTTTCTGTCTGATTTATCAACTTTATTTATAACGCTTGTTAGTTTAGAGCTTACTCCTTTGAGTTGTGTTTTATATCTTTCATTTGAGCTTTTGAGCTTTTATCTTCGTTCGCGTTAATGAAATACTCGTATATTGATGGTTCTGGTTTCGCAATCTTGTTTTTCCTTTATTTCGTTATTGGATTGAGTTTCATGCGTCTCCAGTGTACTTGTTTCAAGTTCACTCATGCTTGATTGCTCGCCGCGTTTACTTTTATCTGTCTTCCCCGTTGAATCATTGCTCTCGATCTGTTCATTATGTCCGGTTTACATTTTGGTGTTTTGTAATTTATGTTCACTTTCGCCTGAGTTATGTTTACAGACAAGGCAACTTTCCTATATTTTATACATGCATTGTCACTTTTCACAGTACGATAGAGTCTTGACAATTGGTATTGTTATCGAAATATATTTTTCCTATTGCAAAACATGGCCGCCTCCATCGACAGAAATCATACCTTTGTTCAATTTGAAAATGTCTATTATAGTCATTTTACAACACTGGAACACAAAGTGAACATACCATAATGTTTATCTCACATTTCCAAACTATTCTGCGAATAAATCCAACATTTCACAATCCAAATTAATTTATTAAATCACATTTTACTCAGAGCGTCAACGTTTCCTTCCAAACCAAAGGGGAGACCATCCAAATTTATCTCTTCTCAACACTACGAAGCTCGGGTATAGATGAGGAATGCAAGCGCCATGATAAAGCAATAGAACAGCTACAGGTCGCTCAGGCAGCATGGTCTAAACACGGACTGACCGCATGGACTGGATCAATGAAGAACTCCACCGTCACACGCTATACAAAATTCCAGAACGTTAACGTCGTAATCCGCGAATACACAAGGGTATTTCCGAATATAAATCTCGCGCCGGAGCCTAAACTCTCAGACTTCTATTTACAGTCTGATGACCAAAAGTGACAAGATCGCGTTCATATTCTTGCGGATGGCTGCCGCAGGTATCGTCGCCTACAAACTCGCCAAGTGGTGGCTTGAGAGGTATTCCTTTTTTGATACTCGTAAAGTGATACAATTGGATACTTATAAAGTCGATGAAATACATCATGGGTGAGAAACTGAACTCGTTATACTACAGCCCTAATGGCTACTGGAAATGTATTGCGGCCATTAAGAGCATTGCCGCGAAAGCTAATGTTTCTGAAAACATTTGCCGGTGGTATGAAGTCGTCCGAGTGGGTGGCTCGCTTACCCGCTGTCGTTGCTACCTTGAATGGAGAAGTGACACAGCCAACTGGTAAAAAACTTTCTGATGCCATCAAGACCAAGATAGTGACACATAAGCCCCCTTCCGCAGTTCCTGAACGACCTGGTTGGCTGTCGGAGCAAAAGCTCCCCTCCGGTATAAGAGTTCGCTACCCTTACCAACCCGGCGAGCTGGCTGGTTGTGGTCGTCGGGCGACGGATCCCGTCTGGTCTACAGAAATACTAGTCCATGGCCTCATTCACTCCCACTTAGATTTCTGTAATGGACTATTCACAAACATTCCTACTTACCAAATGAAACAATTAGAACGTGTCTAAAATCACGCAGCAAGAGTTGTAACCGGTGCTAGTTTTGACCAACCAAGCAATGAGATCCTAAAAACATTGCACTGGCTTCCTGTTCGTGCCCGCATCATGTACAAAGTGATTGTTACTGTGTTCCGGGCGTTAAATGGTACAGCGCCTGTGTATATCCAAGGACTGTTCCAACCTGCCATTCAGACCGAATATAGGCAAACACTACGATCATCAACATCTAGTGAAACCAAACTGTATGAACCACCACCAACACGAATAAAACTGGCGGACAAATCTATCGTTACCGTAGGACCGAAATGGTGGAACTCGCTCCCAGACTATCTCAGGGATGTGAAAAAGGAATCAGAATTCAAATCAAAACTAAAAACATACTTGTTTCGACTGTTCTTGAACTAGAGTGTATGTATGACTGTGTCGTTGATTCTGAATTCTACAGTGACTTGCTAGGAAATAAATTGATGTGCTTTTAAATATGATCATATATGTCTCACATTTGCCTTGTTGTAAATGATTTTTTGTAAATACTCATTTTACACTCTATTTTTATGCATTGATACATAGTAATGTAAAGTTTGGATTGTACAGCGCAACCGAATATTTTATACATGTTTGCGCTTTATAAATGCCTTGTATTTGTATTTGTATTTGGTCTTTGACGATTCACCGACTCGGGCGTTCGGTTACAAAGTCTTACGAACCCTACCTACCGAAGCTACCTACTTGATGGTCCACTCCGGGGGTTTGTCCACGAGGAACTCCTGGTTGTACCCCCTGACACAGTGCTACCACCACATTCAGTGGTTAATGGGATCCTCAAGCGTTGAGACCTTAGTGTCCGTATGCTAGTGTATCCGCTCCGTGTTTTGCGATCAAACGCTTGGAGTCGAATGGTGAGAGCGACACCTTGTTTAAACGCTGTCCGTAGATGCGATGGCGCTTAGAGACATCCATTCCGTAGTGGAAGGTCCGTTTAGTGGAAGGTCAGAGGGCCTCTTAGTACTGCACGTGGCGGATGTGCTTTTTACGCCCTTGGCCTTCTTGATATTATTTCCACTGGTCTCCATGATAATATGCGTCTTGGGACGCAGACCTACGTATTCCGCGATCGGACGTCCGGCATACTCATCCTTCAATATACCCAACACCTTCTTATCAATTGTGTTGTGGAGAGGATGGTCCTTCGGTTGGTCGGATGTATCATAGAGGTGTGCGTGCTCAGCCATATCCTGGTATGTATCCTCTGTTTGAATATCGAGGCGTAGCTGTCTGTGTCAGTGTAGAGAAGCTGACAGCGCTCGCCGTACTGCAGCGTTATCTCGTTGTAGTAGAAGTCGTACATGAGGTGTTTGGATAAATCTAGGACACTCATGCCTACGTATCCGGACGGCTTAGGACTAAGCTGCTCTTGTGAACTTGAATCGCTGCTCTGTCATCATTGAAGATGTTAGCCCTTGCGAAGGCTGGGCTGGCTATTAGGTATCTAAGTGTGTCATTCTCGCTCGCACGCACAAGCTTCACATTAATTCTCTGGCGGAGGTTCTCCCAAAGACGCTATTATTCATCGGTTTATAAAGATCCTTTTTTCTGTAGCTTTGTATTTATTCTTATGTATTGCTCCATCTATGGACTCTGCTGGACGTTAAGCTACGAGCTTCATGCCTAGGAACAGATACAACTGCAGATTGCGGTAGTGAAGTACACAGCGTTCCTTATTGCGGAGGTTAGACACCAGCTTTTCAACCTCGCTAGACGCCACCCCGACGTCAAGAGTTATGATACTCCGACACCCACTCTTTCAGAACTACCATGCGCTCATGTGCTAGATGATGTGTGTTGTGCGTTTAGTGCAAACTCTCTGGATACTCTAGGTCTACCTCTGATACCCTCTGGATCATCTACCGTATGATCTGCTATGTTCTGCAAACTCTGTAAGTCCTCCACCCATTTAATATTATACTCCTTCATTAGAGCTCTTTTGTGTCATTGGCCGCTGCACTATTACAAGTAGGAAGCTGTTGGCTCATAGCCCAGCCATATAGATTATTGGCATCTAAGTACATGATATGACTCTTTGGCTTATTCAGGTCATATCCGTCAATCCTAGGATTATTAGCTTTTGCGTGACGCTTCGAAACCATATAGATACCACCGCGAATACCTTTCTCTGTGAAGAGATGTTGGTCGTAGACCCGGACTGGTATAATAGTGTGTCGGATCCAGGCCATATTGTCTTAGGCAGGTCTTCCGGAATGCCTCAAATACATATGCAAGTAGTAGAACGTCTGTGCGATTATAGAGCTCTTGGTAGTCTCCCAGATTGTGACATCCGAACACCCGTGTATATAGTCAGCCACTCTGATGTGTTCGTCAGATAGTTTGCTGTAGATGGCTTCCTTGTATACTCCATAATTGCAACAATACTCCTTGTGTACGTTATATTTCTGCATTCTGGTGTTAGATATGGACACATATATTGTAAATATATGAAATTTTCATCCCAAAAAATGATAATTTTTATTATACAGTACTGCTATCAAATAAAAATTCAGTTCACAATTAAATAATAATTCTATCAAAACACAACAGAAATAAAAGTGTGAATATCGTTTTACCTATTCAGGGTATATATATGTACTAATATAATATGTGCGGCCAATGTCTACAGTTGATTAATGATCACATATGTGTGTTTGTAGCAGAACTGCTCATTTCAAACCCGCGATTGATATGTGGCTCCTTTTGCTCGCTGACACTCAGGTTTGATTTTTCTTCAATTGGTTTATCTCCTCTGGTGTCGGAATCAATAGGTAGAGAATCGGCACAGAATGTGTCTACGAGCATAACTCCCGTCAGTTGGGTGATCAAATTGACAACACTTCGTGAACGGTCTCTGAAAAGTTCCATTGATAAGATTGGTTTATTCCATTAGCCCCTGAATAACGATAACAATGAATGTGGATGAGGCAAACTGAAGGTGTAATAGAACTTTGATATTTCAGCTGAATGACATCCACATACATTTGCTGTACATTTACTGAAGCCACATAACATTAAATAATCAAAAAGTTATGACTATTTAATTTTGAAGAACATACTTTGCTACTTTCTAGTTTTGAATAGGATTATAAGTCAGCATAACTGACATATCCGGATACTCCAGCATTCGATAGTCTCGTGATTGTCCTTTGTGACCTTTTGGTGTAGCAACTGTGCAGTGGCTTTTGGTATTAAGAAATCCTTTGATTTATTTCTACAGAATTCACTTTCACAGACACAAACTGGGGAAATGCCATTGTGTACATAAAATTAGTAACCCAAAGACAAACTTACAAGAAAATTGTCCTTTGTGACATTATGGTGTAGCAACCGTGCAGTGGCTTTTGGTATTAAGTAATCCTTTGATTTATCTTTACAGTTCACTTTCACAGACACAAACTGGGGAAATGTCATTGTGTACATAAAATGAGTAACCCAAAGACAAACTTACAAGAAGAATTCCAGTGCAAACAGCATGGCTGCGGCCTCGCCAGGTATGTTGAGTGCAGTGAGCAGGATAAGAACAGTAACGAGACTAGCACCAGCTACTGACGGTATCGCCAACGCCGAGATCCATGCCAATAATCTGAAGTGGACATTTATCTCCACAATAACATAACTGTACCACCGATGCAGGTATTTTATAGCGAACACGGACTCTAATCTATTGTGGACATTGGATGATTTTTATTTCATGTCATTAATTTGAATTATTCACTTATACGATAGTTTAGCTCCAGAGTACCGTATTCTACCGGAATAATATATGTTGCAACTGACTTGTATGTATTTATATAATATGAATATGTGTAATAAAATAGCAAAAATATAAGCAAGTTTGTATACATATATACATGTATTTGGCCATTAATAAATAGTGGTTTGAATATGACAGAAATAAATATACACATATACATGACAGACAAAACAACAAGACATGTTATAATTAACGTATTGCATTTGCTTCTTTAGTATATTTGGCAGGATCAAGTAATCTTTTTTGATTTGTTGTTGACAGCATAGAGATTTTTTCAGAAAGTATGCCATGCAGAATGTAATGAATATTTACTTATCAAATGAAAATATAGAGGACAACAAACTAGGCAAGAAATGGTACTCATCCTCAATTGAGTTCATATTACAAAGTTTACAAATGCGTTTACTTCTCTCTATGCCTATTTATCGACCAGTTTCAATTTCCAGATGATGCACTGAACATTTTATCTTTCTATTACATTAATAGACTAGACAGGGCGAAACCTACCAAGCTCAACTAATATAGCAATGGTAGGTGTCTGTTTATGTAGTCCAAAAATACGCTTACATAATTTAATGTGAAGTGTATCAATTTCCTTTAAGTTGTAGATACCCCAATCTCCAGCACCATACAATAACATGGAGGCAATCATAGTGTCGAATATATAGAACTTAGTTTTGACCATGGTACGCCCTTAACGCTTTTTCATCTAGCACGTTTACAGCACATGACCTATTTCCCGTATGGGAAAAATTATTCCCAATTAAGTGAAATTATCAACAAATTCAAATGTGTTATGTATAAAACTACAGACTTTGGTCTTGGAAACAGTAATTTTCAAGGCTCACTTTACATGTATATCTGATCTATTTGAGATCGGAGACTCTTTGAATCAATAGTAAATAAAACAATATCGCGAGCAACTATAAACTCAGGTATCTTGATAGCATGTTTGGATCCGTTTCTGTTAAAGGATCAACTATATAATGATTCTGATTATGCGAGATCACAGGGTGTACGTAGCACAGGGATTCGGCACGTTTGGGGGTACCAGTACATATATTTAAGTACAGGGATTCCACTCTGTGGGATGTCAGATTTCACATCGATCAGTAAAATGGCCCTACCTGAAACAATTTTGTACCAATCTGTCCAAATATAACGCCTATCCCGAGTCTTTATATTGTTCTTCAAATAAAACACAACTTTAAGCTGCGTGCATGTATACTTTGCAAACAATTGCCACAGACATTGGCCATAGCAGGTCCATTTCCAGACGTTGAAACGAGCGTTCTGATTGGATTATTAGAATGCAACTAGGTGCTTGTTTTTTATATGAAGAATAATCATAATCCAATCAGAACGCTCGTTTCAACGCGAACTGCGCCGCTTAAGAAATGTTCCAAACAAATTGAAAAATTCTTCGAAATCTCTTTTTGACGTACATTTTTGCCGAATAAACCTACACGTTAGTGGAAACACATTTTATTGATAATGTTATTCACTGTTAAAACTCTCCCGTCGAAGATTTATGTTTTGTTGCTGACAGAACCCGTGTCCTAGTATGAAATGTGACCTGCTATGGCATATGTTTGTGGCAATTGTTTGCAAAGTATACATGCACGCAGCTTAAAGCTGTGTTTTATTTGAAGAACAATTTAAAGACTCGGGATAGGCGTTATATTCGGATAGATGTGTACAAAATTGTTTCAGATAGGGCCATTTTACTGATCGATGCGAAATCTGAAATCCCACAGAGTAGAATCCCTGTACTTAAATATATATATACTAGTACCCCCAAACGTGCCGAATCCCTGTGTGCGAGATTATGTCGCCAAGTAAATAATATGTGTTTGTTTGTTTGGTTTGGGGTGTCGCGGCAACATCATATGGCGTTCTAAGCATGGACGGACACCTGATTAGAACATCCGACCTTCCGCAAGCCAATTTGGTAGCTTCCTCACATGAAAGAATTCGACACGCCCAGCAGGATACGCACTTACATTTGGCCAATATAGGTTTGCGTTATGAATGACTTTATGACTGCGTACTGGCCAATAATATTCATACTACAATGAAAAACACGGATACAACTTTCCATCTTGAATATTGTAAAGAGTAACACATTAATAATTATTACATAACGAGGATGATGTCGGCCATATTGACTTCTCGACCAAGCGTCTGTATGATGAAGAAACACGAACACGTGATATACAGGACACTTCCGGCTCTTCCAATGGTTGCCGACAGTGGTGCCACCAAGCGTGATATTCGGGGGTCCACGCCATTTTTTACCTCTAAGCTGTGGAAGCTTTCGGGAAGGGCAATCATGCTGAAAGGCAACCATATGTGTCTACTAGAAACACTGACCGAAGAGAAATGGAACGTTATCGTGTTAATGAAAACTGTAGTTAAACGGTAGGCTACGCCTAGATGTCTATAATCTCCGTGAGATCTAATATCTAGACTTTGTTTCATGCAATGATGTTTGAAGTATCTACAAATTGTGAGTGCGTGCGTTTCTCTCAAAAGATCTAACGATCTAGATGTGATTATAATTTGAATATATAAAATTATTGAAACTTCAGGCGCCTGTTACATTTACTTACGTACTAGCTGTCACTATGACGATCAGTATGGATGGTATGATGGTGCCCAAAAATTTGAAGGGGTCTGCTCTCCGTACGATGAAGAACACAATAGGAAGTACAATGAATCCCCAGAAAATCAAACCAATTTCTACTGCAAGAGCGTACAGACCAAGCTTACGGAACGTTTCTTCTACATCCGTCGTCGTCACGATTGTCTTGGCGATAAGGCTGGCAACTCCTACCGGCGTCGACCTAAAATATTAGTACACTTAAACATCACTCATCAGTCATAATGTATCTTAATTCTATAATATTAATATCACATATGTGGTCCGCATAAAGCGTAGGACACAATGCGCCTAGTCATGCTTCGTGACTAGATCTACAGGGGCATATATAGGTCACTTCCCTTGTACAGACAGATAAGTGGCTTTAGCCTTTAACACACCTAGCATGAAGGCCGGGACAGGACTACAGATGATAACGATCGGACTGGCGACCTAGCGGTTAAGGTCGCTGACTTTAGTTCTCCATTATCATTGTAGGTCGAACCCACTAGACGTCTTGTTAATCTTTGCTAGGATGATACACGGCTTGCATGCGAACGGTCGGTGGTTCAACCCGTATGTGATCAGCTCATGACTGAATCGTGGGTTCTTCAACCGCATATTGCTGGGTTGTCTGATTTCAACAATGTATGGATTGATAATAACATGCTGAGCATTCTAATAACACTTCTTCAACAAATAGGCAATGCTAGATTAATAATTATGTATACAGCCGTGTTACAATAGATACGCCACTGCCGGGATTCGATCACACGCCACCTCGATCATTAGGCAAATATCATTACTAAGCTAGATGTGTGGTAGATCTGTCCGTACTTAGCTGGACGGTAAATATGTCCATAATGTCGGACCGATTGTTAGCCCTGTAATACCAGTCGCATGGTCGGATATAACTGGTTGTACACATACTAGATCTAATAAATATGCATGTTGGTTCCTAATGCAAGTAAGGTATGTTGTAAGTTTTGGCCCATGGAAAAATATATAAATATAATCGTACCATATAAGGACTCTAAGGATTTTTAATATTATATCTGTTGCAGAACGGAAGAAGAAAAGGAACGGCTCGCCGTCTTCCTTCATTGCTGCAGCGCCAATGCCAAAAACTACGCTCACAACGATCAATCCTAAAACACATGAAACTGTACAACAATCCGCCATAGTACAACAATAACGAACTAAAGGACATCGCGTGGGGGTAGACAACCACCGCTGGTATTTGATATACGAACAAATGATTGAGTTCACATTACCTTGATTTGACATTGAAAGGTCATTGTGCATCGCTTATATGGAAGGACATATAAAGTGTTATATAGGTGTTCCTTTGGGACCATATGTATATCTTGTTTCGTGTTCAGGTTACAAGCACATATAGTTTGGTAGGTTACTATTGAAGTCAGCGGCATTGGACGCTTCCCTGACCACCCTGACCACATTCATTGACCGGTTTCTCCATACATAGTATCATTTCCTCCTGGACCAACCCTCTATATATCCACAAGGCTTCATCAACATCCATCAGCCATTATGTCCACAGATAGATAGACACAGCCAAAAACAGCAATCCCCGTTCCTAACGGGGTGGGTTAAATATCAATGATACGAGTTATATTTACCTAAAACATTGGTAGAGCCGACATAACCCACGTATATTCTATCTATAACATGCACAGTTTATATAATTTATGTTTGTCAAGAACATTGGTAGAGCCGACAGAAGCCACGTATGTTGTATTTAATACACGCACAGTTTATGGACGTTATATTTACCTAGAACATTGGTAGAGCTGGCAGAACCCACGTATGTTGTATTTTACACGCAGAGTTTATGTATGTTATATTTACCTAGAACATTGGTAGAGCCGGCAGAACCCACGTATTTCTTCTCCAGTACTTGCACAGTTTTAGTGACGTCGTGGGTGCCGTTGTTGGTAACGATTTCCTCAGTCTTGAAATCATACTTTGTCTGTGCCTAGACGACAAATTATGAACATTTATACAAACATGTATCAGCTTCCATTGAAGTGTTCATACAAACAGTAGGGGCCTCCGTGAGTGACCTAGTGGTTACGGTCGTTGACATCAAATCACTTGCCCCTTATCGCTGTAGGTTAGAATCCCACTGCGGATGTCGAATTCTTCTTCGCTTGCGGATGGTCGGTGGTTCTACCCGGTTCCCGTCGTCCTCTACCAATATCCCTTAAAGAAAGAAAGACAAATGGCATGTTGCCGTTACCTTTGGAAATGCTAGTTATCGGCGAAGAAACGATTTGAAAGTCGTTGGGACTACATACGCTTGAGGTCTGGGCAAATGGTTTAGGGTTCAAAACCACAAAACTAAAAACATTTGTTTTTGTTTTTAGGAACACTATGATACACTATATAGGCTTGACATTATGAATACAATTGTTTTATGGCATTCCCAGCAAGTTGTAAAATGACACCTCGTCATAATCAATGCTATATACTCAGTGTAAAAATCAAAGCAAAAACATGTTTTTAAAAAACATTAGTCCAGAACCCAAGCGTCTGTTGTTCGGACTAATGTCCGATGAACCCCCACCTGCTGTTTTCAAAGTTTTGTGGTTTTATTGGTTATTTCATCTCGTGCATGTTGGACTTTTCAAAGTTTATTGGTTACTTCATCTAATGCATGTTAGACTTGTCAAAGTTTATTGGTTATTTCATGTCGTGCATGTTAGACTTTTCAAAGTATATTGGTTACTTCATCTCGTGCATGTTGGACTTTTCAAAGTATATTGGTTACTTCATCTAATGCATGTTAGACTATTCAAAGTTTATTGGTTATTTCATCTCGTGCATGTTGGACTTTTCAAAGTATATTGGTTATTTCATGTCGTGCATGTTGGACTTTTCAAAGTGTATTGGTTATTTCATCTAATGCATGTTAGACTTTTCAAAGTATATTGGTTATTTCATGTCGTGCATGTTGGACTTTTCAAAGTTTATTGGTTATTTCATGTCGTGCATGTTGGACTTTTCAAAGTTTATTGGTTATTTCATCTCGTGCATGTTAGACTTTTCAATGTTTATTGGTTATTTCATCTCAGGTATATTAGACTTTTCAAAGTTTATTGGTTATTTCATCTCAGGTATGTTAGACTTTTCAAAGTTTATTGGTTATTTCATCTCGTGCATGTTAGACTTTTCAATGTTTATTGGTTATTTCATCTCGAGAGTGATTAATATAAGTTGTAAGAACTTGTTTCGCAATCGAGCTAAGATTAATTTGTATAAACTTTTAAAATTAGCAAACGTAAAAAACGCTTTTAAATGTAAACATTGCAATTGTAAAGAACGAATACGTTAAAACATAATAACATATTTGTTCTCAGCAGCCAATGGCATTCGCTTTTAACGTATTCGTTCATAATCATTTATAACATGTTATTTTAATTTCATACGTGAAAAAATAAAATAAAATGTTATATTAAGAAAACTTAATAATAGCCGATCCCTATGACAATAACTTGATCAGAAACGCGATTAAAAAATTAATGAGAAGCTATAACATTTTGAACAATATTCCGAGAATTACTGTACCTGATGATTCTTAGAATTACTGCACCTGTATATTCCGAGAATTACTGTAACTGATGATTCTTAGAATTACTGCACCTGTATATTCCGAGAATTACTGTACCTGATGATTCCTAGAATTACTGCACCTGTATATTCCGAGAATTACTGCACCTGTATATTTTGAGAATTACTGCACCTGTATATTCCGAGAATTACTGTACCTGATGATTCTTAGAATTACTGCACCTGTATATTTTGAGAATTACTGCACCTGTATATTCCGAGAATTACTGCACCTGTATATTCCGAGAATTACTGTACATGGTGATTCTTAGAATTACTGCACCTGTATATTCCGAGAATTACTGTACCTGGTGATTCTTAGAATTACTGCACCTGTATATTCCGAGAATTACTGCACCTGTATATTCCGAGAATTACTGTACCTGATGATTCTTAGAATTACTGCACCTGTATATTTTGAGAATTACTGCACCTGTATATTCCGAGAATTACTGTACCTGATGATTCTTAGAATTACTGCACCTGTATATTCCGAGAATTACTGCACCTGTATATTCCGAGAATTACTGTACCTGATGATTCTTAGAATTACTGCACCTGTATATTTGAGAATTACTGCACCTGTATATTCCGAGAATTACTGCACCTGTATATTCCGAGAATTACTGTACCTGGTGATTCTTAGAATTACTGCACCTGTATATTCCGAGAATTACTGTACCTGGTGATTCTTAGAATTACTGCACCTGTATATTCCGAGAATTACTGCACCTGTATATTCCGAGAATTACTGTACCTGATGATTCTTAGAATTACTGCACCTGTATATTTTGAGAATTACTGCACCTGTATATTCCGAGAATTACTGTACCTGATGATTCTTAGAATTACTGCACCTGTATATTCCGAGAATTACTGCACCTGTATATTCCGAGAATTACTGTACCTGATGATTCTTAGAATTACTGCACCTGTATATTTTGAGAATTACTGCACCTGTATATTCCGAGAATTACTGTACCTGATGATTCTTAGAATTACTGCACCTGTATATTCCGAGAATTACTGCACCTGTATATTCCGAGAAGTACTGTACCTGATTATTCTGAGAACTACTGTACCCGGTGATTCTAAGAAATACTGTACCTGTTGAAAGCAGGAACCTATTATGTTATCAGGTACAATGTTCCTGTAATGAAACAATGCATAATAGTTGATACCCTCCGCATATATAATACAAACACAGAACATCAGTTTAACGCGCCATAACAACGGTGGTGGGGTGGGAAAGAATTTCTACAGAATTATATTGTTTTTTCCACCCAAATATTTGCCACAGAAACTGAATAATTTGGCTATCCGATTAGCGCAGTGGTTAGCGCGCTCGCTTCTCACCAATACAATCCGGGTTCGGTCCTAGGAAGTATGTGTGTATGTAATATTATCAAACCGTTTACGCATGATCAAAAACGCATGATTGATTGATTGACAACTTCACTTATATACGTTATTTGCACAGCAATGTACATACATATACTATGCACAACATGATCAGATAGTCTTTGAAATTGAAACTTTGAATACATGCACCCATGCATAACAACATAATATTAAACTGATAAACTGTTAATTTTGTGATGTGTACATAACAGTTCGCTTCTCACCAATGCAACCCGGGTTCGATCCTCGAAACGGGAAGTATGTGAGATGGTACGGTGGTCGTCAGATCGGACGGGTGGGTTTTCTCCTGGTACTCCGGTTTCCTCCCACACGAATGACCACATTTACGCTTTCATCCGCGCCAACGATAGTGATTAATATAAGTTGTTAAAACTTGCTTCGCAATCGTTGTAAAATAAATAAAAGTTAAAACTTTTTTAAACTTTCACTTAAGACACAGTAATGGAATGAAAATAATCATATAACCTTTAACCTGCTGTATAAATTGAAAGGAATTATGTGCTGAGTAATGTCGCGGCTGATTAGAATCTATATTGTTTGCTATTTGGACTAGTGTTTTAGTTCCACTATCTGAATAGCAAACATCAAAGAACCTGATCAGACGGCATGTTCTGTGTCGTCTGATCTGGCTCTATCTGTTTGCAAAAGCGACTTTAGTCGTTATTGGCATGTCAAGGGTTAACCATAGCACACCTATGGGTTCAGCATACTTGTAACAAGTATCAAATTCGCTACCTCCTGGTTACCTTAGAAGGTCTGCAAAGATGTCTTCTGTTTGCATTATGTTACCACTTAATCTGGAAGTATCCACACCCGTGTCAACACCGTCACCTGTAGAAAGGTCACCCGAAAGTCAAATACTCGAACACGGCCGTTGCTAAACGGTTGCTAAATTTCATGATTGGTATTAAGGAAAACATGTTATTAATTTGTTTACAGTCTAGTACCCCAAGCGGTACTCGAACGACGTGTATACATTTGGAAGTTCCCAGAGAGCGGTCTGAGACGATGAGTATAAATTTGGAAGTTCCCAGAGAGCGGTCTGAGACGATGTGTATACATTTGGAAGTTCCCAGAGGGCGGTCTGAGACGATGTGTATACATCCCAGAGAACGCTCTGAGACGATGTGTATACATTTGGAAGTTCCCAGAGAGCGGCCTGAGACGATGTGTATACATACCAGAGAACGCTCTGAGACGATGTGTATACATTTGGAAGTTGCCAGAGAGCGGTCTGAGACGGTGTGTATACATTTGGAGGTTCCCAGAGAGCGGTCTGAGACGATGTGTATACATTTGGAAGTTCCCAGAGAGCGGCCTGAGACGATGTGTATACATTTTGAAGTTCCCATAGAGCGGTCTGAGACGATGTGTATACATTTGGAAGTTTCCAGAGAGCGGTCTGAGACCGTGTGTATACATTTGGAAGTTCCCAGAGAGCGGTCTGAGACGATGTGTATACATTTGGAAGTTCACAGAGAGCGGTCTGAGACGATGTGTATACATTTGGAAGTTCCCAGAGAGCGGTCTGAGACGGTGTGTATACATTTGGAAGTTCCCAGAGAGCGGTCTGAGACGATGTGTATACATTTGGAAGTTCACAGAGAGCGGTCTGAGACGTTGTGTATACATTTGGAAGTTCCCAGAGAGCGGTCTGAGACGGTGTGTATACATTTGGAAGTTCCCAGAGAGCGGTCGGAGACGATGTGTATACATTTGGACGTTCCCAGAGAGCGGTCTGAGACAATGTGTATACATTTTGATGTTCTTAGAGAGCGGCCTGAGACGATGTGTATACATCCCAGAGAACGGTCTGAGACGATGTGTATACATTTGGAAGTTCCCAGACAGCGGTCTGAGACGATGTGTATACATTTGGAAGTTCCCAGAGAGCAGTCTGAGACGATGTGTATACATTTGGAAGTTACCAGACAGCGGTCTGAGACGACGTGTATACATTTGGAAGTTCCCCAAGCGTTCCTGGGACGACGTGCATACATTTGGAAGTTTCCCGAAGCGTTCCTGGGACGACGTGCATACATTTGGAAGTTTCCCCAAGCGTTCCTAGGACGACGTGTATACATTTGGAAGTTTCCCCAAGCGTTCCTGGGACGACGTGCATACATTTGGAAGTTTCCCCAAGCGTTCCTGGGACGACGTGCATACATTTGGAAGTTTCCCCCAAGCGTTCCTAGGACGACGTGTATACATTTGGAAGTTTCCCCAAGCGTTCCTGGGACGACGTGCATACATTTGGAAGTTTCCACAAGCGTTCCTATGACGACGTGTATACATTTGGAAGCTTCCCCAAGCGTTCCTGGGACAAGGTGTATACAATTGGAAGTTCCCCCAAGCGGTCTGGAACGACATGCATACATTTGGAATTTCTCCAAGCGGTCAGGGACGACGTGCATACATTTGGAAGATCCCCCAAGCAATATGTGACGACATGCGCACATTTGGAAGATCCCCAAGCTGTGCCTGGATGAAATGTATATATTTGAAAGTTCCACAAAAGGTACTGGGACGACATGTATACATGTGAACGTTCCGCAAGCGGTCTGGGACGACACGTATACATTTAGAAGTTCACCAAGCGGTCTGGGACGACATGTATACATTTAGAAGTTCACCAAGCGGTCTGGGACGACACGTATACATTTAGAAGTTCACTAAGCGGTCTGGGACGACACGTATACATTTAGAAGTTCACCAAGCGGTCTGGGACGACACGTATACATTTAGAAGTTCCCCCAAGCGGTCTGGGACAACATGTATACATGTGAACGTTCCCCAAGCGGTCTGTGACGACATGTATACATTGGGAAGTTCCCCAAGCGGTCTGGGATGACATGTATACATTGGGAAGTTCCCCAAGCGGTCTGTGACGACATGTATACATTTGAACGTTCCCCCAAGCGGTCTGTGACGACATGTATACATTTGAACGTTCCCCCAAGCGGTCTGTGACGATATGTATACATTGGGAAGTTCCCCAAGCGGTCTGTGACGATATGTATACATTGGGAAGTTCCCCAAGCGGTCTGTGACGACATGTATACATTGGGAAGTTCCCCAAGCGGTCTGTGACGATATGTATACATGTGGACGTTCCCCAAGCGGTCTGGGATGACATGTATACATTGGGAAGTTCCCCAAGCGGTCTGTGACGATATGTATACATGTGGACGTTCCCCAAGCGGTCTGGGATGACATGTATACATTGGGAAGTTCCCCAAGCGGTCTGTGACGATATGTATACATTGGGAAGTTCCCCAAGCGGTCTGTGACGATATGTATACATTGGGAAGTTCCCCAAGCGGTCTGTGACGACATGTATACATTGGGAAGTTCCCCAAGCGGTCTGTGATGACATGTATACATTGGGAAGTTCCCCAAGCGGTCTGGGACGACATGTATACATGTGGACGTTCCCCCAAGCGGTCTGGGACGACATGTATACATGTGGACGTTCCCCAAGCGGTCTGGGACGACATGTATACATGTGAACGTTCCCCAAGCGGTCTGGGACGACATGTATACATTGGGAAGTTCCCCAAGCGGTCTGTGACGATATGTATACATGTGGACGTTCCCCAAGCGGTCTGGGATGACATGTATACATTGGGAAGTTCCCCAAGCGGTCTGTGACGATATGTATACATGTGGACGTTCCCCAAGCGGTCTGGGATGACATGTATACATTGGGAAGTTCCCCAAGCGGTCTGGGACGATATGTATACATTGGGAAGTTCCCCAAGCGGTCTGTGACGACATGTATACATTGGGAAGTTCCCCAAGCGGTCTGTGACGATATGTATACATGTGGACGTTCCCCAAGCGGTCTGGGATGACATGTATACATTGGGAAGTTCCCCAAGCGGTCTGTGACGATATGTATACATTGGGAAGTTCCCCAAGCGGTCTGTGACGACATGTATACATTGGGAAGTTCCCCAAGCGGTCTGTGATGACATGTATACATTGGGAAGTTCCCCAAGCGGTCTGGGACGACATGTATACATTGGGAAGTTCCCCAAGCGGTCTGGGACGACATGTATACATGTGGACGTTCCCCAAGCGGTCTGGGACGACATGTATACATGTGAACGTTCCCCAAGCGGTCTGGGACGACATGTATACATTGGGAAGTTCCCCAAGCGGTCTGTGACGACATGTATACATGTGGACGTTCCCCAAGCGGTCTGGGACGACATGTATACATTGGGAAGTTCACCAAGCGGTCTGTGATGACATGTATACATTGGGAAGTTCCCCAAGCGGTCTGGGACGACATGTATACATTGGGAAGTTCCCCAAGCGGTCTGTGACGACATGTATACATGTGGACGTTCCCCAAGCGGTCTGGGACGACATGTATACATTGGGAAGTTCCCCAAGCGGTCTGTGATGACATGTATACATTGGGAAGTTCCCCAAGCGGCTGTGACGACATGTATACATGTGGACGTTCCCCCAAGCGGTCTGGGATGACATGTATACATTGGGAAGTTCCCCAAGCGGTCTGGGACGACATGTATACATTGGGAAGTTCCCCAAGCGGTCTGGGACGACATGTATACATTGGGAAGTTCCCCAAGCGGTCTGTGACGACATGTATACATTGGGAAGTTCCCCAAGCGGTCTGTGATGACATGTATACATTGGGAAGTTCCCCAAGCGGTCTGTGACGACATGTATACATTGGGAAGTTCCCCAAGCGGTCTGGGACGACATGTATACATGTGAACGTTCCCCAAGCGGTCTGGGATGACATGTATACATTTGAACGTTCCCCAAGCGGTCTGGGATGACATGTATACATTTGAAAGTTCCCCCAAGCGGTCTGGGACGACATGTATACATGTGGACGTTCCCCCAAGCGGTCTGGGACGACATGTATACATGTGGACGTTCCCCCAAGCGGTCTGGGACGACATGTATACATTGGGAAGTCCCCCAAGCGGTCTGGGACGACATGTATACATTTGAACGTTCCCCAAGCGGTCTGTGATGACATGTATACATTGGGAAGTTCCCCAATCGGTCTGGGACGACATGTATACATGTGGACGTTCCCCCAAGCGGTCTGGGATGACATGTATACATTGGGAAGTTCCCCAAGCGGTCTGTGATGACATGTATACATTGGGAAGTTCCCCAAGCGGTCTGGGACGACATGTATACATTGGGAAGTTCCCCAAGCGGTCTGTGACGATATGTATACATGTGGACGTTCCCCCAAGCGGTCTGGGATGACATGTATACATTGGGAAGTTCCCCAATCGGTCTGGGACGACATGTATACATGTGGACGTTCCCCCAAGCGGTCTGTGATGACATGTATACATTGGGAAGTTCCCCAATCGGTCTGGGACGACATGTATACATGTGGACGTTCCCCCAAGCGGTCTGGGATGACATGTATACATTGGGAAGTTCCCCAATCGGTCTGGGACGACATGTATACATTTGAACGTTCCCCAAGCGGTCTGTGATGACATGTATACATTGGGAAGTTCCCCAAGCGGTCTGTGACGACATGTATACATGTGGACGTTCCCCAAGCGGTCTGGGACGACATGTATACATTGGGAAGTTCCCCAAGCGGTCTGTGATGACATGTATACATTGGGAAGTTCCCCAAGCGGTCTGGGACGACATGTATACATTGGGAAGTTCCCCAAGCGGTCTGTGACGATATGTATACATGTGGACGTTCCCCCAAGCGGTCTGGGATGACATGTATACATTGGGAAGTTCCCCAAGCGGTCTGGGACGACATGTATACATTGGGAAGTTCCCCAAGCGGTCTGGGACGACATGTATACATTGGGAAGTTCCCCAAGCGGTCTGTGATGACATGTATACATTGGGAAGTTCCCCAAGCGGTCTGTGATGACATGTATACATTGGGAAGTTCCCCAAGCGGCTGTGACGACATGTATACATGTGAACGTTCCCCAAGCGGTCTGGGACGACATGTATACATTGGGAAGTTCCCCAAGCGGTCTGTGATGACATGTATACATTGGGAAGTTCCCCAAGCGGCTGTGACGACATGTATACATGTGAACGTTCCCCAAGCGGTCTGGGACGACATGTATACATGTGGACGTTCCCCAAGCGGTCTGTGATGACATGTATACATTGGGAAGTTCCCCAAGCGGTCTGTGATGACATGTATACATTGGGAAGTTCCCCAAGCGGTCTGTGACGATATGTATACATTGGGAAGTTCCCCAAGCGGTCTGTGACGATATGTATACATTGGGAAGTTCCCCAATCGGTCTGGGACGACATGTATACATTGGGAAGTTCCCCAAGCGGTCTGTGATGACATGTATACATTGGGAAGTTCCCCAAGCGGTCTGTGACGATATGTATACATTGGGAAGTTCCCCAAGCGGTCTGTGACGATATGTATACATTGGGAAGTTCCCCAATCGGTCTGGGACGACATGTATACATTGGGAAGTTCCCCAAGCGGTCTGTGATGACATGTATACATTGGGAAGTTCCCCAAGCGGTCTGGGATGACATGTATACATTTGAAAGTTCCCCCAAGCGGTCTGGGACGACATGTATACATGTGGACGTTCCCCCAAGCGGTCTGGGACGACATGTATACATGTGGACGTTCCCCCAAGCGGTCTGGGACGACATGTATACATTTGAACGTTCCCCAAGCGGTCTGTGATGACATGTATACATTGGGAAGTTCCCCAATCGGTCTGGGACGACATGTATATATTTTCCCGGAATAGTTTACCTGGATTAATAATGTAGCATAACGCAGCTGCGATTAAGGGGGTGATGAAGTTTGTAATCATAATGTAAGCCAGAGCATATGCACTCACTTTACCGTTGGTACGAGGGTCCATTTTCGCAGTGCCTGAAAAGAAGAATTGCAACCATATGGAGACAACATAACATATGTATGAACAACAGATTGCCAAGTACACATAAATATGTATGAACAGATTGCCAAGAACACATACATATATATGAAAAGATTGCCAAGTACATATAAATATGTATGAACAACATATTGCCATTGTACACATGCATATGTATGAACAGATTACCAAGTACACAACCATATGTATGAACATATTTCCAAGTACACAACCATATGTATGAACAGATTTCCAAGTACACATCCATATGTATGAACAGATTTCCAAGTACACATCCATATGTATGAACAGATTATATATAATAAAATGTAAATAACGTGATTGGAATAAATGTAGCAAATGTAACAGATTTCATTTCATAAATTGACATCAATAATATGCATCCTTAATGATTATTATACGGAATAGGTTTGCTCGATAACCTCAACTCCTTGCTTCAGCCATTACACCATGCACTCCATGTTCCCTAATTCTCGTCTAGTTTCGGGTGCGCGATCCAATTGTGGCATATAAGGTGTGTGCCCCTCATATTGCAGAAATAACTGGGCGTCGGATGCGTTCTACATAAAATGTATGCGCCTGGCGCCATGATTCTGAACATATTGTCAGCTATTGCGCCACTCCGTCTATGGATCCGGCTCTGAACTCTTATCATGTTGCCATTCGTTTAGCTTATACATATTAATTTTAGCTCGATTGCGAAAGAAGCTCTTACAACGTATATTAATCACCCTCGAGACCGCATTCCTAATGGAATACATCGCCATGAAGGAGAGAGAAGAGGTAATGTGGAATTTAAGTACCTTGCCTAAGGACACAGCTCCAGCTGGGCGCCAACGCCGGGCCTTTCGCACCTGAGGCGAATGCACAACCGCTGCGCTCTCACGAGATAGTTGTCATTCGTGAAGAGATTTATTGTAATGACTAGGCATCTATTTTCGCCTTATCAATATGAAATGTCGCGCAAAATAATGTGATGCGCTACGTCATGGTCATGGTCATGCAACTAGGTTTTAAGTTTCATCAAATTGAATATAAACAAAATCGAATTAATAATATATACGGTAGCGGTTCGAATATAAGCCAAGGTGATTTAAGTTGACCCGGCCGATCTCCTCACGGCGTGCGTTGAAAAGACCATTTTTCGAAAGAAAACACACATGATTTGTCACCCTGGACAGTAGAAAGAAGATACCGCACCGGGATGTCTCCATAAGCAACATAGAAACTATAAACTACTTAGAGAAACCAGTCGCCCACATGCCTCGGTGGAGGCGACTTTATGTAAAGCTACAGAATTGGACTTATATTAACCAACTTATGATACTATTATCCGGTAAAGCATTCCATAGACAACTGATTGTCTGAATACTTCACTTTTAGATCTGAGAGGATAATGTATCTTGCAATGTAAATTTGTGTGACTTGGTTTGGAGATACATGGTGGGATATGACCCTTTTAATTTGACAAATACTTTTAAAGTTTAAAGTTGCACCAACAAGTTATATAGCGACTCTCCAACGATTATGGGTGGAGGAAGACCCCGCTGCCCCTGCCCCGCTGCCCCGCTGCCCCTCCGAGTAGTATTTCAGGCAAGGATAGAACGACATACGTGGAAGTCGTGATAGCGCAGTGGATGCGCGTTCGTTTCAGGTGCGAAAGGTCCGGAGTTCGAGCTCCACTGGAGCCGTTACGATTGTGCCCTTAGGCAAGGCATTTAAATTCCACGTTGCCTCTTCTCTCTCCCTCGTGGCGATGGATTTCATCAGGAATGACGTCTCGAGAGTGATTTATATAAGTTGAAAGAACTTGTTTCGCAATCGAGCTAAAATAAATTTGTATAATAAATAGAACGACATACCGTCCGCAAGCCAGCAGGATAGCTTCCTTACTTGAATGAATTCGACACCCAAGTAGGAGTCGAACCTGCAGCGGGGAGGGGTAAATGATATGATACTCAGTTGATCGTCACATATGTATGTCACTTTTTCTAACTTTGTTGGAAATAATTAACATTGGTCCTCCCATTTCACACGCGCACTGGTGACCGTCACCATGTCCTGTTTCGCATATTATCTCCTGCATATTACAGTGTTTGCGTATTTCTTGGTTTGGCACATATCAATCAGGAGTAGAGAGTTGCTTCCAGGGGCGTAGCTTGGCTGGAATCGATGTGTAGGCCAACTTAAAACTTTAATACCCGGGGGTCGTCCCCAGTAAAACAATGTATAGCGTATATAATTTAATACTGGCCTCCCGATTTTTGTTGCAGGTTTGGCATTTTTATGTTTTTTGAAGCTACGCCAATGGATTCCTCAAAACAGTTTTATCGTGTAGGTGTCATTCCAAGATATGAACAGCACCATTCTTCTTAAAGCATATTTAAGGGGAATATATGACAACTTAACTTGTTTAATACTGATTGTGTAACGAATACATTTGTATGGATTTGTATGGATTTGTATGGGATTTGTATGGATTTGTATAGATTTGTATGGGATTTGTATGGATTTGTATGGATTTGTATGGATTTGTATGGATTTGTGACAAAATCAGTTTGAATAGGAATATGACTTCAAGTTTACAGTCTTAACAACAGTAGTCATTATTATTAAGAGGTGGCATTTACATATGCCCATAATACATTTTATTGAAATATGTTGCACATTGTCTGATGCAAGGGAACCCATACTTACGATCCATAGTTACTGCTTTATACATGTATCACCATTTCTCAATAGCGCTATTTTTTAGAGCCTCCGAAGGTATATCATCAATTCCATTAGCTTTACCACGCTTAGCTTTATCAATAACTTTCTTAACCTCTAATACAGTGATTTCATCATGAAAAGGTAGCTGATTATTACCTTGGGCAAAATCTAACACATGAGTTTCTGTGTCATTAGTATATGTATTATTGAATAAAGAATTAAAATCAGATTTCCATTGACAGTGTCTAACCTTGAAGAGGTTGAACCATCATTAAGAACAACTTCCATTGGAATTCTATTACTCTTACTATAGCCTACACTAATATTGCCACTGGATTTCCAAAATCTATCTTGATTAACATTACATTCATTTATCCTACCTTCATGCGAAATAACGTACAAAAACGGCCTGCCTAATAAATTTTGCTTTATTAGTCAGTGCCTAATAAAGCTTTAATGACATCATAGGGCTAACTGTGGATATAAATAGAAATATCAATGCGCAACATATTACCAAGTGCGTAGCGAGTTTGTAAGCTGTCATGGCTAGTTTGTTTGTTTTTGTGTCGGGTGCACACTCAGAATGTAGGATAAATAGAATATTAGGCAGAGCCTCGCCTTGTATTTTTTCTCCGACTCGCCTAATAAATTAAAATTTATAAGACAGTAACATAATATTTTCTATTTAACAAATTACTCTAGTATTCACACAGTAGGGAAATACTGTTATTCTAACACCTCCCCAGAGATGGATTAGTGCTTACGAAAGTATGCATCAGTTACTGCCCCTGAATACTCTTTATAGTTAGGGCATTTTAGAAAAATTCCTAACCATCTGTGAAAAAATGAATTAAAAAAAATGTCATTAGCATATCAATTTTATTGGTGTATATGGTGTTATATGGTGGAAGTCGTGATAGCGCAGTGGATGCGCGTTCGCTTCAGGTGCGAAAGGTCCGGAGTTTGAGCCCCACTGGAGCCGTTGCGATTGTGCCCTTAGGCAAGGCATTTAAATTCCACGTTGCCTCTTCTCTCTCCCTCGTGGCGATGGATTCCATCAGGAATGAGGTCTCGAGAGTGATTTATATAAGTTGAAATAACTTGTTTCGCAATCGAGCTAAAATAAATTTGTATAAATATCAATTTTATTTCATATTTTGGTTAGTAATACATAGTACTAGTGATGTACCAAGTATGAACAAATTCTATTATTGTAAACTTTTTTTACAAAACTTTAGAGAACGCCTTTAATAAACATGATTTTGATCAAATCATATCTATCATATCGCATCATCTGGTTATTATGGTTTCCCTACCCAGATGATGCGATATGATAAATATTAGTTGATCTAAATCATGTATATTAAGTGATATTAATTGTTTACGGTAAAGTATCCATTGGATATAATGGATAGAATATCTGCCGATATTTATTAATTTAATAATTATAAGATGAGAAAATGAATGAAATTGATAGCATTTTACGCAAAGGCAGCCTCGATTAAAACAGAAGAAACCAATTAAAAACAATGAAAACAAAGGATTCCAACGAAAAGGAACATTGAACATTTCCGGATAAATCGCAATTTATCTACCAAGGGAGGTAATAGAAAACCCAGGAATCTAATCAATTTGAAGAAAAGTAGGCATTATACGATGGGTGCGTTAAAGAGGTTTTCTAGCGCCCTAGAACTTAGAAGAGTGTTTATGTAAAACATACTAACCAGCGATCACGCTACATACAACAAGCGGAACAATCATCATTTTTATCATCCGGATGTACAGCTCCCCAGGTATACCTACAACAGGTACACATTAATAAATACCACACGGATACAACATGAAACAATTAGTATATATCACACGGATACAACATGAAACAATTAGTATATAAAACACTGATGGACAATTATCCAGGTGGGCTTACAACATACAACAATTAATACATTACACGGATGTGCAATTCTCCAGGCATATCTACAACATGCAACTATTCTCCAGGCACACCTACAACATTTAACAATTCTCCAGATATACCTACAACATGCACCAATTGTCCAGGCATATCTACAACATGCAACTATTCTCCAGGCACACCTACAACATTTAACAATTCTCCAGATATATCTACAACATGCACCAATTCTCCAGGCATACCTACAACATTTAACAATTCTCCGGGTATACCTACAACATGTAACAATTCTCCAGGCATATCTACAACATTTAACAATTCTCCGGGTATACCTACAACATGTAACAATTCTCCAGGCATACTACAACATTAACAATTCTCCGGATACCTACAACATCAACAATTCTCCACAACCACAACACAACAACCCAGGCATACCTACAACATTTAACAATTCTCCGGGTATACCTACAACATGTAACAATTCTCCGGGTATACCTACAACATGTAACAATTCTCCAGGCATACCTACAACATTTAACAATTCTCCGGGTATACCTACAACATGTAACAATTCTCCAGGCATATCTACAACATTTAACAATTCTCCGGGTATACCTACAACATGCAACAATTCTCCAGGCATACCTACAACATGCAACAATTCTCCAGGCATACCTACAACATTTAACAATTCTCCGGGTATACCTACAACATGTAACAATTCTCCGGGTATACCTACAACATGTAACAATTCTCCAGGCATACCTACAACATTTAACAATTCTCCGGGTATACCTACAACATGTAACAATTCTCCAGGCATATCTACAACATTTAACAATTCTCCGGGTATACCTACAACATGCAACAATTCTCCAGGCATATCTACAACATGTAACTATTCTCCAGGTATACCTACAACATGCAACAATTCTCCAGGCATATCTACAACATGTAACAATTCTCCAGGCATATCTACAACATGCAACAATTCTCCAGGCATATCTACAACATGTAACTATTCTCCAGGTATACCTACAACATGCAACAATTCTTCAGGCATATCTACAACATGCAACAATTCTCCAGGCATATCTACAACATGTAATAATTCTCCAGGTATACCTACAACATGTAACAATTCTCCAGGCATATCTACAACATGTAACTATTCTCCAGGCATATCTACAACATGTAACTATTCTCCAGGCATATCTACAACATGTAACTATTCTCCAGGCATATCTACAACATGTAACTATTCTCCAGGCACACCTATAACATGTGGATATTCTCCAGGCACACCTATAACATGTGGATATTCTCCAGGCATATCTACAAGATGTAACTATTCTCGAAGCATATCTACAACATGTAGCTATTCTCGAAGCATATCTACAACATGTAACTATTCTCCAGGCATATCTACAACATGTAACTATTCTCGAAGCATATCTACAACATGTAACTATTCTCCAGGCATACCTACAACATATAACAATTCATATAGTAGCACACGTGCGAACATTCCCTTCGAGTTTAAAGAAACATATATGCGAGTTTGGTTTACTTGCTATTCTTTATATCTAGACTTAGAATCTGCCAGCTTACGCTTAGATATAGGGTACAGTAGATATTCTAGAAACAGGATTAAAAGAAATTAACGTTTTTTTCTAAATGTTGCATCAAAACAGATATAGATTTTTATCATTAATTGGCCATGTTACAGAATAGTATGCAGACTTAAGAGAACGGTGTAAAAAAGTGTTACTATGTTAAGCCAGTGCTCTCCGTAGAATATGAAGTAGCCGGTTTTAATTTATAAGTAACCGGCATTCACTCGCTACCGAGCCGGCGTAGTCGAGGAGGGGGAGAGTGCGGGAGGAGTTTTCCCTCCTGCTGGGGGGGGGGTTTGGGGGGCCTCCCCCATAACATTTTCCAAAATTGGTCTCATTTCGTGCAACCTGGTGCATTTTTAAGGCAATATTTACACCAATTCTTTGATCATTTTTACACATTTTATTTTCACAGAAAAAAAAAAATTGTTAAACACAGATTGAGACTATATAACAAATGTTAGATCTTCTGAATCTGAATCTGAATGGATACGACGTAGAATCCTTTCGGCATGTACACGTCGGAGAGAGAGAGTCTATAATAATTTGGCTGAAAGAGCTGACCTAAAGCTCTCAGTTGATTTGGTGTCATGGAGTTTCAAGCATGTACATGTACTTTGTTTTACTATTGTTGACCCGTTCTTTCCACTTGTACAACTATATACCAGTTATGTATGCAACACACTCGACACTATCTTCTTCTAAAGGCAGTCTCTGACATTAATGTTTCCACCGAAACTGTTACGGTGTATGAGCAATTCGGGTAGCTATCCGAATTTAAAAAATCTACACCTAACACGAAAAATAGTTTCTATACCATTTCTGATTAAGACCAATACATGTTTTTACTCAATGATGTACTATATCAAAATAAGATATTCAATAAGTTATGGTGGATAAATAATAAAAAAAACAAGTACACAGTGCATAGCCATAGGTGCCCTGAAGTATTCAGGCATATAAACCGGTGCCGACCGACACCGTTGCGATAGCGATATTGAGCAGCAAGGTCACGTGATGAAGCTAAAAAATTCAACAAGAGTGTTTTGAAAGTTGTTTTCACGACTTAAGAAAATAATAATATACACGGCAAGTGCAATTAACATTTTATACTGGTCATTATTATATGTGGGATATACGCCGAGCATAGGTTCCACCACTCTAATAAACACACGGACCCATAAACACATGATAAATGTGCACTGCCCTACTACCTGTACCATCACTGATCATTACCTGTGTGACAAAAATCTGACATAACTCTTTGATTATTGGAAAGTTTTCTTTTCTTTTTTGCATTCATTTTCAAAAAAAAAAAGTCTAAATTTAGAAACTCACGGAAAATCCAGATTTTCCCAGCGATATGATTGGTAGATAGCGCTGATCATTTGCATTTGTACTAGATGCGCGTCTCTTATGCGCATTGTAACAAAAACATCCGATAAAATGGATGCGCCCACAGAATCACTTCCGGATCGATTTATTTGACGATTTCGTCCTAAATATTCGCTGTTTTGTTTCGAAATAATATATTTATTATACCGGAAAGTAACCGGCGCTCAGTCAGCGTGTAGTCGGCGAAATCGCCGGCCGCCGGGGCTTCCGGAGAACACTGGTTAAGCATATAGAATTTATAGAATTACTTTAATCTGACCATAAAAATGTACTGGGTAAATTAACGATACACTAATTAAAAATGATATACAGTCAAACCTGTGTTAAGCAGCCAGCCAAGGGAGTCAGAGAAAATGGCTGCTTAGCACAGGTGACTGCTTAATAGAAGTCAAATGTATAGTAAATCAACATATAGGGAATCTTGAAACAGACTGGTTAATACAGGTTGGCTGGTTAATGGAAGTGACCACTAACACAGGTTTGACTGTATCTGGTAGAGCATCAATACTGAACAATAGTGTGTAGAATTCACCAATGTAATATTAGGCATTTCTAACCTATTCTGATGACGAGATGAACATCGGATGACGATAAGATATTGGGGGTTTTCTCAAGTTTATTGTACAATATAAAATTTATGCATGGCTGTAGCAATGGGTTATTTATTTTGTGAGGCGTACACTATAATGAGAACTGTACATTACTGTCCTTTGTAGTTGGATGACTGTGTAGGATTTCTGTATGGACTGTTGCCATCTATTTATCTGGGTTAGCCATGCCAGTAAAATGAAAACCCCATACATCCAAGCCAACTTGTAACGACAATAATTCAAAGAACAGAAATCGGATATAGCCATACTATTTTATTTTATTTCTTAAAGAATCAGTTCCATTTGCTTGCGCCTACACACAACGAAACACATATGGACACCGTTTGGGACAACATATTTCTGGGGTTTCTCCACACAATACCAACACATCTATAACATTTGATATCTGCCATAGCATGCTCTACGCACACTCTGTATTTTGTGATATATCTATTTAGTTTACGACACTATCGTCTTTCTCCTGGCTGCTTTCGAGGTATATGCGTTCATAACATAATCGCGATTAGGGTAGATTTTTGTCGCATAAAATAAGCAAATCGTCTGGAAAATGTAAGTCTGGTCCAACCTGTTTCATCAAGCCGTATTGATGGGCATCGTCAAGATGACCTAGATATCCACTCTCGATGTGTCGATGCACATCAACCACCACCTGTCAGTGCATGTACTGATAGTTACGGTGCCCCGACTAATACCGTTATTGTGGTTCCATTTCTTGTCGATACATTTGATGGGACGTTCGATCTATAACAACCACAGCCATGTGCAGTTTGGCCCATGTACTCTCCATAGCCATTCAACCACTTTCGGCCAAACAACAAAATGCCTTAACTTGTCATAAATCAGTGGGATAATATGTCTGACTTCAAGACTCACAGTGCCAACACTTACACCAAACATAGTGGCCAACACATGGGATGTTGGATATGTTCTTGCCCAAATCATAAACAATAATGTTCTATTCCTTGCTGACAGCAAGACGGTAGTCTAAAGGATATATATATATATAATTTACACATCCCCAATCATGATAACCAGCCCGTGCCAGTACAGGATGATAACCAGCCCGTGCCAGTACAGGATGATAACCAGCCCGTGCCAGTACAGGATGATAACCAGCCCGTGCCAGTACAGGATGATAACCAGCCCGTGCCAGTACAGGATGATAACCAGCCCGTGCCAGTACAGGATGATAACCAGCCCGTGCCAGTACAGGATGATAACCAGCCCGTGCCAGTACAGGATGATAACCAGCCCGCGCCAGTACAGGATGATAACCAGCCCGTGCCAGTACAGGATGATAACCAGCCCGCGCCAGTACAGGGTGATAACCAGCCCGCGCCAGTACAGGATGATAACCAGCCCGCGCCAGTACAGGATGATAACCAGCCCGCGCCAGTACAGGATGATAACCAGCCCGCGCCAGTACAGGGTGATAACCAGCCCGCGCCAGTACAGGATGATAACCAACCCGCGCCAGTACAGGGTGATAACCAGCCCGCGCCAGTACAGGATGATAACCAGCCCCCGCCAGTACAGGATGATAACCAACCCGCGCCAGTACAGGGTGATAACCAGCCCGCGCCAGTACAGGGTGATAACCAGCCCGCGCCAGTACAGGATGATAACCAACCCGCGCCAGTACAGGGTGATAACCAGCCCGCGCCAGTACAGGGTGATAACCAGCCCGCGCCAGTACAGGGTGATAACCAGCCCGCGCCAGTACAGGATGATAACCAGCCTGCGCCAGTACAGGATGATAGACAGCCAAGAGCAGACGGTCGTGCCCCACGGAGGGCGGGTAACCAGGTCACCCGTGCTCCTTAAAGAACGGCTGGTCGTCGTTCTACTGCAGCCGGAGATCGTCGCGACAACATCGCTGCGAATCTAAGTTCTGACGATGAGCAAGTCGAGCCCCCGCGTCGTCGGTGACGACTGACGGATCTAATCCGCGAGAACAACGAATTGCACAATGACTTTATGAGAAACACATTACACTACTACAAGAGTATGGATTGGATTAGAATTGAATAAAACAATGCGACACCTGCTTATTGATTTATATTTTATTTGAAAGAAACCAGTGTTTATTTTGGCTTTGCCTAAACGCTTATTAAATTTATATTTTGAGATAACCCCTACACAGGTGAGTGCGTCCTTAATCCGGTGTACATCTCGTCATCAGAATAGGTTAGAAATGCCTAATAATTACAAGCATGTTCATCCTGAAGTGACGTGTTACTTTCTTAGCTAGAAACTTTGATAGTTCAATTATCTGTGTGATAAATCTTATTGCGTGTTGATGTTTCTATTATATAATGTATCTATTTATTGGTGATATCATTTGTGCAAATAAAAATAGACTATATGGTCCGTTATGTTCTGCTAAAATTATTTGGGAAATGTTCTGAAAGGAAGTGTGGTTGTTGGCGCGGACAAAAAGCAAAATGTATGTGGTCTTTCATAGCATTGTACCAAGATTTATTCTAAAATTACTACGATGTAGAGACCTTGTATACCCTTCGCCTGTAACATGAATAACTGTATGTTTGGCTGTGTATTCAACCTGAACATTCAGTTAATATTTTATCGCGAGGTCAGTTGCACAATTATGCAAGTATTTAGTATATACCATACGGACCTACATTTCTCCAACGTGAAATATTAAAATTCGATAGGCCAAATAAACAACGTGTTTCTGGTCTCTTGACATATTTTCGGTTTACAAACGCCCAACTTTGTACAAAGTATTAGCAACATTTGAATACATGCTACAATATGGTATTGATCTAAATATCTCAATGTCAACATATATACATTATTCTACGAGAGAACTTGTTTAACAAAAGTTAATCTACCATGAGGCCCTCAACATAATTATATACAAATCAAATGCAATCAAAAGATAGGACTGTAAGTGAAAACTGCACATTGGAATTATAAAGTAATGCTAAAACTGAAAAGTAGTAAACTATATATATCATATGTAATGGAATATGATGAATTATGGAATTGTCTATCAGGGTAGAAAAGGGGGAATGAGACAATAAATGACAATTTTTTCCCATCTCCAAACTTGACTCTTCTCTCTCCTATGCTCTTTATTATTTATATATCAACCCGTGTCACAACTTCTGTTAACTAATTACATGTATACTCATATGTCATGTAAATGATCTGAGTTAATAAAGAATAATTGAATTGAAAATTGAATTGACAATAAATCTATAACAATATGCAGATATGACTCATAGGGGTATCTTGAAAATATAACAATGGCAATACACAAATGTGATAAAGACTGTTTATACTATCATCTGAAGTAATAATAGTAGAAATATTGTATTCGTTTGTATTTGTATTATTTCACATTAAGTAGACACTTTCGAACTGTTGGATAGTTGAAGCATTGTGAGCTGAGTGATGCAATGAATTATAAATAGATGATCCTGAAAATGTAAATGTATTACGAAATTAATCGCAGTTTGGTCTTGGTGTGTATAACTGATATTCTGAGGTTGATCTAAAATTCTAGGATGTATTTGGACGATACTTGTCTGTGTGCGATGGGTCGGAGAGTCTATTTAGTTGGTTTCCTATGTTTTCATCGTGGTTTCCTTCACACCATCATTTTCATGTTTACTCATTGTGTGCGTTATTAGGCATTGTTTACAATACACGTTTACACTATCAAATGTATTAATAATAGTTTAAATTGAGTTAGTTTATGCACATTTATTTTAGCTCGATTGTGAAACAAGTTCTTTCAACTTATATTAATCACTCTCTAGACCTCACTCCTGGTGGAATCCATCGCCATGAGAGAAGAGGCAATGTGGAATTTAAATGCCTTGCCTAATGGCACATTCGTAACGGCTCCAGCGGGGCTCGAACTCCGGACATTTCGCACCTGAAGCGAACGCGCATCCACTGCGCTATCACGACTTAGATATGACATAGATTTAGGATAAAACGGAAAATCTGTGATGTATTTCCTAGTATTTCATTATTAACTGTATATGTACTAACCACTGTCTATGTACTAACCACTGTCTATGTACTAACCACTGTCTATGTACTAACCACTGTATATGTACTAACCACTGTATATGTACTAACCACTGTATATGTACTATATGTACTAACCACTGTATATGTACTAACCACTGTATATGTACTAACCACTGTCTTCATGTACCAGTAAGTGCTTTACCTGCCAATTAAAATAACTTAAACTGCACCATACAGGGGGATTAATGTAACCATTATACTTGTTTAATGTACCATTACTTCTATAGCATGCCCTATTTGTTGGATGTAAAGTATGTACTGAATAAAATATGCTAAAACTAACTATGTAACAAATAAACCATGTTGAAAATATATTACTGTATTTACCTATCCACATAATTGTACTAGGAGACGGGTCCTCTGGCTGAACAATAAATCCGACGAGGAATCCGACGGCGCACCCGACGAACGTCAGCATCACTAATAAATTCTGTCTGAGAAACACGACACATTTCCCTTGGCCTGATACATCATTCTCGTAAGTTCCCATTTTGGTTTGGCCTATGTTGATTCTAAAATAAATATAATATTTACTTAGAACAAACAAAGCTTTAATAACAGAATTTTTACAAGCTATATTTATTTTACAAATACTGTACTACAGTAGTGAGCACAGGGATTCGGCACGTTTGGGGTACTAGTATATATATTTAAGTACAGGGATTCTACTCTGTGGGATGTCAGATTTCGCATCGATCAGTAAAATGGCTCTATCTGAAACAATTTTGTACAAATCTGTCCAACTATAACGCCTATCCCGAGTCTTTATATTGTTCTTCAAATAAAACACAACTTTAAGCTGCATGCATGTATACTTTGCAAACAATTGCCACAGACAGTGGCCATAGCAGGTCACATTTCCATACTAGGACACGGGTTCTGTCAGCAACAAAAAAAAATCTTCGACGGGAGAGTTTTAACTGTGAATACCATTATCAATAAAATGTGTTTCCACTAACGTGTAGGTTTATTCGGTAAAAATGTACGTCAAAAAGAGATTTCGTAGAATTTTCAATTTGTTTTGAAAATTTCTAAAGCGGCGCAATTCGCGTTGAAACGAGCATTGAAACGAGCGTTCTGATTGGATTATTAGAATGTAACAAGATGGGTTTTTTTATATGAAGAATAATCATAATCCAATCAGAACGCTGTGGTAGTGAGTAGGTATGCCAAATGGACCGCCTCCGTGGACGAGTGGTTACGGTCGCTGACTTGTATACCACTGTAACCTATCATCACTGATGGTCACGGGTTCGAGCCCCGCTCAGACCGTGTCTCATTTATATGAAAACGTTGGCAGTTTCTTACGGAGGTTGGTGCACCCAAATACTGGTTAACCGCTGGAGCCTGCCCAGGAAACGTGTTGTTAGGTCAACTGCCCGCCGGCGATATAGCCCAAAATGGTGCTGATGCAGGCGTAAAACCCGAAATATAATATAATAGGTATACTAATGTCTGGCCATGTAAGCTATATCATACACAAAGCCCTTCGGCTGACATAATATTACAATGATTACAATTTAAATCATGTTTCATATCTAATATTTCATTCATTTGAAACGTACCTTATATGATATATGATATAAGTTAAGTTTCAAATAAATGTCATGCTAAACAGTCCATGAATACCTTCATTAAATTCAGGGGCGTACCCAGGGGGGGGCCGAAGGGGACCTTGGCCCCCCCCCAAAACCAAACTTTCACTGGTAAAGATTGAACTTCAACAACCTTGGACTAAATTTATCATAACAAGTTTTGAATAGTGCTATATAGGTCCCATTGTAATAACCTGTGGTGAAGTTTTCTCATCCTTTGAGAGGTGTAACAATCATGCTAAACCCTATTGTAAATGACTCTTTGAAAATTGAAGATGTGCAGAGAGGTTGGAACAGAGCCTTCTATACCTAGGTGATGCAGCAAGCAGCGCAACCGTGCTAACACTCCAGCCCAAACAGCAAGTGAATGCTACAAGCGCATCCTCACCATTCCCCTGCTTGACCATGTTCTCAGTCAGCTCAACTCCAGGTTTGCCACCCATCAATCCAGGCTATCCAGGGACTGTGTCTTGTGCCAGCTGCTCTTGTCTCCCTCGCTCCAGATGAAGCCCAAGAGAAGCTGACATCACTGATCAACTTGTACAAGGATGATCTACCATCACCAGGCAGTGTGAAGAGTGAAGTACACTGCTGGCGAGTCAAGTGGAAGGCTGAACTGGATGTTGCTGGGCCTGACAACCTCCCCAAGACGCCCTCTGCAGCCCTTGCATATGCCAGCAAACACCTGTTCCCAAATGTGAGAACACTGATCACTATTCTCTGCACCCTGCCTGTGACCACCTGCTCATCAGAACGATCAAACAGCACGCTCAAGTTGGTGAAGAACCGCCTGAGGTCAACCATGGAAAATGACAGACTCACTGGGTTAATGCTGATGTCTGTGCACAGAGACATTGAGGTTGACCCAGAGAAGGTCATCTCTGAGTTTGCTAGGAGACACCCCAGGAAACTAGAGCTGAAGAACATCCTGACTGAGTGCTAAGAGACTAAATACAACCTTGTGGACCTGTGTGAACTTTATGCAAAGTTGTGCTAAACCGGAATAGTGTCTAGAGTCTCTATACTAGACATAATAGTATAGTGCAAGACAGACTTGATATCTCTTGTGATAGTTAACTTAAGTAAAATTAGAGTATTTTATGTGTAATAGATTTTAAACAAAAATTACAATACATGTATATCAAAATAAAGTTTAACTGGTCATTTCTAGTAATGTGTACACCCACGCTGTTTTAGCTCGGCCAGCCAATCTCGGCACCCCCCCTCAGAAAATCCTGGGTACGCCCCTGAAATTCGTTATCAATCTGCATATATATTATATATCTACGATTTAAATCAATTGAGATGCGCATTTAAAATTTAGATTTAAAAAGACTCGAAATCAGTTGGAAATACCAATTTATATGAAGAAAGATCGAGTACCTGTAACGTCTTCAATCCGTTATTTTGTGGCTATTTTGTGTTCACGCGAAATCGACAGCTAAGCAGTACGTACGTAGCAAGTTAAACGCGACCTGCACGCTCTACATAGCATCTTCTTCACGAGCAAGCAACTGCATCACGGTAGTTCATGATAAATGTGGCAGGTTTAAGTTAAATGTTATTAGACAAGTTCGGGCCATGATACAGCATAATTATAAAACCGTTTACGCATGATTAAAAACACGCGATTGATAGACAACTTCACATATATAAGTTATTTGCACATCAATGTACATACATGTACTATGCACAACATGCTCAGATATTCAACTTTGAATACATGCATCCATGCATAACAACATACTATTAAACTGATAAACTGTTAATGTTGTGATGTGTACATAACAGCTCGCTTCTCACCAATGTAACTCGGGTTCGATCCTCGAAACGGGAAGTATGTGAGATTGTACGGTGGTCGCCAGATAGGACAGGTGGTTTTCTCCGGTACATAGATATGGATTTACATTCGGAGACTTAGGGGACTACATTCTCATCAATGCAATTGATACTTATTAAACATGGTACGGTAGTCGTCAGATCGGACAGGTGGGTTTTCTCCGGGTACTCCGGTTTCCTCCCACACGAATGACCACACATACGCTTTCACCCGCGCCAACGAGAGTGATTAATAAAAGTTGTTAGAACTTGCTTCGCATGTACCGTAATCGTATAGCATAAATTCCAACAAGTCCAAGTTATAACACAAGTATTTATTTATCATTAAAATAAATTGTTACGATGTGCATAAGCACCATAAGGCGCTTTCAACCATCCCAGTTCGTCTCCCTCTAATCTAATTTTATCCCATCTTTTATAGAGAAGCACGCTTGGACATGTATTCCATAAAATGTCAAGCTACATATGTTCCAGTAAACATGTTTGGCATAACTACCACTCAATATATCAATTCGGATATATTGTTTTGGTGCAAACACATGCTTGTGTGGAAAATAACATGTTACTATTTTGAAATTGTACTGTTTAAACTTAAAACATCAGAGTACATTTCTGATGTAATAGCACACATGTGTGGGAAAACCTTTAATATGCTGATCAGGCATACATGTAAGGGATGTCCACGCCAAGTATACTGACTTATCTGCCAAATGTATTTGCTTCTCTGCCAACATAAACAGTTAGTACAGTACCATGTATAATTGCATTGTATAACGACCGTATACAGCATTATTATAAATAGACCAATACTCATGAATATGTACCATGCTATACAACTAATTATGGAGGTAATTAATTAACATAATCAACATATAACCCCATTATGTTACACACAATCGTTATAAAACAAATAAAGCTTAAACTTTACGTAACAGCTAATACATGAAATATGCATCGTTTTCTCTAGCGTAGCTCCCTCGTTATGCAGGGCGATGCCTTCCACCAACATAATATTAGTATTATTGTTTAACGAGGATATAGCCAGATACGCTTCAATTCCAGAAGCAGTACTCGTTCTTTTACATGTCCTGTGATACATAAGACCTCAGTTTATATTTAAGGAATGAATCGCGGGATAATTGTTTCCATTAGGGTATGAACTACATTGGGCGTTGTTAAAGTGTATTGGAAGCATCCGCGCTGACATTAAGCACGCCCGATATAGTTCATACTCCGATGGAAACTATTAACCCGCGATTTATTACTTATGCTTATATTAATTATTCTTTTCAATGACACAACGCAAATATAGCATACTTTGCGTTTAAACTGTTCTTAGTCCAGATTTGCAACTTACCGTCTGCCAGAACAGGTTAATAGATCATGCTGGGAACAGCCTTTTCTGACGACAAATGTTGCCTAACACTGACAACACACATTCTATTGTTGCTATTTTTGACTTGTTTCTGTTCTATTTCTTCAAAACATTTAAGACAAATTTGGACAATATATTATATATTTAACATGTTATCATATAACATACACCACCAGCAGACGGATCTGTAGTCCAGTGGTAATACGCTGGACTGGTAATCCAGGGATCGCAGGTTCGATCCCCCGTCTGACCCTAATAAAATTAACAGTGTTTCAGATGGGACGTTAAACCGAGGTCTCGTGTCGGTGCTTTACACCGTGCACGTAAAAGAACCAGAGGAGATTCTGGAATGGGTCTCTGTCTGTATCATGCACTATCCTCCAAAATCTAAAATGACTAATCTCTTCAGGAGGCGTCGCTCATATGGAAAACCGGTAGCGACGATAAATAAAGGTAAAACACACATAACATACACCTTTTTCTGTTATTGCCAGATACGGGTATTACTTGTTTGCACTTTGCCTATAATATCACACGTGTACACATTATGTTGCCAGCCGTCTCACTTATTGTAGCTGTCCTAGAAGGCGGTGGCTTGGGGCCATATCGATCTATTCTGATCTGTCTTGGTTCATGTCCGATCAGGTGATGTTGTTGGTCTGTGAACTACCCGTCCGAGTATATTACTTGAGTATCCCTGGCACATGTGAGCAGGATATTTACACTTCGGTTACGTGGTCCCTTGTTGGACTTCATGGAGGGTGCGGGCTACACGTGATTAACGTTCAATAATTGAATGTGGATAGTTTATACACATTTATTTTAGCTCGATTGCGAAACAAGTTATTTCAACTTAAATTAATTACTCTCGAGACCTCATTCCTGATGGAATCCATCGCCACGAGGTAGTGAGAAGAGGCAACGTGGAATGTAAATGTCTTGCCTAAGGGCACAAACGTAACGGCTCCAGTGGGGCTCAAACTCCGGACCTTTCGAACCTCAAATCAAATCAAATGTATTCACTCAGTGCATCATACATGATACAAACATGAGGTATATATATAGTAATACGGTTTTAAACAGCGGTACATAGCAAATCTAATTTACAGAGAGCAAACAGAATAACCTGAAGCGAACGCCCATCCACTGCGCTATCACGACTTCCACTTCAATAATTTAATGTGGATACTACCGCATATCGAACCCGACTATAATGATACGGATACGGGAGGTAAGCATTATTCTCAGAATGTGCCCCAGGTTTCTAATCAATGCATCAGCTAAGGCCAGTATAAACATTTTGAACCTCTCTCCGTTTGTTATTGAGAAAGAAATCGACGGACATTATTGCAGGTGTGCCCAAATCAGTTATGAGGTCCGGAGTTCGAGCCCCGCTGGAGCCCAAACGTGCCGAATCCCTGTGATCCACGGCCGTACTCAATTGTACCAGCATACCTTCATCCCATCGGGAATAAGGATGTAGTGTTCTTGTGTCTGGACTATTTTAGAGATTTTACACATATTTTTTATCTGCAGTATTTGTTGGCAGACATAATGTTTAATAAGAAACAGTGGTAGTTGTGGGCGCATGGTTAATGTATTATATCTGCCCACGTATATGTGTAAAGTCAAACCTGTCATAAGCAGCCAGCCAATGAAATTAGCGAAAGTGGCTGCTTAGCACAGGTGGCTGCTTAATGGATATCAACTTTATGATAAAACAATATATTGGGAATCTGAAAACTGGTAAGAAACAGTGGTAGTTGTGTTGATGTATTATATCTGTCCACGTATATGTATGCAGTCAAACCTGTCTTAAGCAGCCAGCCAATGGAATTAGCGAAAGTGGCTGCTTAGCACAACTGGCTCCTTAATGGATATCAACTTTATGATAACACAATACTGTATATTGGGAATCTGAAAACTGGCTACTTAATACAGGTTGGCTGCTTAGTAGGTGACCACTAACACGGATGTGACTATCGCATATATTATTATTATAAAATATATTATCAGATATGACACTGCACACTACTAACGGTACAGGTGTGACTATCGCATATATTATTATTATAAATCAATTACCAGATATGACGCTGCACACTACTAGCGGTACAGGTGTGACTATCGCATATATTATTATAAATAAATTACTAGATATGACGCTGTACACTACTAACGGTACAGGTGTGACTATCGCATATATTATTATTATAAAATCAATTACCAGATATGACGATGCACACTACTAGCGGTACAGGTGTGACTATCGCATATATTATTATTATAAATCAATTACCAGATATGACGCTGCACACTACCAGCGGTACAATCATCATTTTAACATTCGAATATATAATTCCCCGGCCATACATGAAAAGTACACAACGAAAATACATGTCAGTGCATGTACATATAACAGTGGCGTAGCTTGGCTGGAATCGATGTGTAGGCCAACTTAACATTTAAGACGGGATGGGGGTCCGGGGGTTGTCCCCAGGACAAATATTTATAGCGCATATAATTTAATTGGCATTTTTATTTTTTCGATTTTTCGGGGGGAAATGTAGGCCACGGCCTACACGGCCTATAGGAAGCAACGACAATGTATAATACATGTATATACACCTCTCACAGCCTGTACGTAATCGTAATATATATAATTCATCATAGTGTATATTATGTCAGTCGCATACGTACTTGTGATAATTAATGGTTTCAATTGTACACCACTTATAAAGAATGGTGAACATCACATCAACAAGCTAACCAGCGTATGTGGAAGTCCTGATAGTGCAGTAATAACGCGTTCGCTTCAGATGCGAAAGGTCCGGAGTTACGATTGTGCCCCTAGGCAAGGCATTTAAATTCCACATGCCTCCTCTCTCCCTCGTGGCGATGAATTCCATCAGGAATGAGGTCTCGAGAGTGATTAATATAAGTTGTAAGAATATGTTTCGCAATCGAGTTAAAATAAATGTGTATAAACTAACCAACGGAATACTAGTAAACCACACAGCAACCAACCGTTTGTACAACAAACCAACCAACTAACCGACACAATAAACCACACAGCAACCCATCCGTTTGTACAACAAACCAAGCAACTAACCGACACAATAAACCACACAGCAACCAACCCGTTTGTACAACAAACCAACCAACTAACCGACACAATAAACCACACAGCAACCCATCCGTTTGTACAACAAACCAACCAACTAACCGACACAATAAACCACACAGCAACCAACCCGTTTGTACAACACACCAACCAACTAACCGACACAATAAACCACACAGCAACCCATCCGTTTGTACAACAAACCAACCAACTAACCGACACAATAAACCACACAGCAACCAACCCGTTTGTACAACAAACCAACCAACTAACCGACACAATAAATCACACAGCAACCAACCCGTTTGTACAACAAACCAACCAACTAACCGACACAATAAACCACACAGCAACCAACCCGTTTGTACAACAAACCAACCAACTAACCGACACAATAAACCACACAGCAACCAACCCGTTTGTACAACAAACCAACCAACTAACCGACACAATAAACCACACAGCAACCAACCCGTTTGTACAACAAACTAACCGACACAATAAACCACACAGCAACCAACCCGTTTGTACTACAAACCAACCAACTAACCGACACAATAAACCACACAGCAACCAACCAGTTTGTACAACAAACCAACCAACTAACCGACACAATAAACCACACAGCAACCCATCCGTACATCCAACAACTAACCGACACAATAAACCACACAGCAACCAACCCGTTTGTACTACAAACCAACCAACTAACCGACACAATAAACCACACAGCAACCAACCCGTTTGTACAACAAACCAACCAACTAACCGACACAATAAACCACACAGCAACCCATCCGTACATCCAACAACTAATCGACCGAATAAACAACCCAGCAACCCATCCGTACAACCAACAACTAACTGACAGAATAAACCACACAGCAACCCATCCGTACATCCAACAACTAACCGACACAATAAACCACACAGCAACCAACCCGTTTGTACAACAAACCAACCAACTAACCGACACAATAAACCACACAGCAACCCATCCGTACAACCAACAACTAACTGACAGAATAAACCACACAACAACCCATCCGTACATCCAACCAACCAACCAACCAACCAACCAACCAACCAACCAACCAACCAACCAACCAACCAACCAACCAACCAACCAACCAACCAACCAACCAACCAACCAACCAACCAACCAAACCAACCAACCAACCAACCAACCAACCAACCAACCAACCAACCAACCAACCAACCAACCAACCAACCAACCAACAACCAACCAACCAACCAACCAACCAACCAACCAACCAACCAACCAACCAACAACCAACCAACCAACCAACCAACCAACCAACCAACCAACCAACCAACCAACCAACCAACAACAAACAAACAAACAACCAACCAACCAACAACAAACAACCAACCAACCAACCAAACAAACGAATTAACCAACAGAATAAACCACACAACGACTAAAGTGTTACATTTTTGGACAAGGAGTTTTCCAATGTTACATCCAGATTGAAGAAGCTCATTTGCATAATGAAATGGCGACAGGGCCCAAATAAAATATAGGAAATGTTTCAACATAAAATGACATTTGCGATATGAGTACGTGTCCACGCAGACGCCCGTACGTGAATAAAGTACTGACCGGAGAGTCAGCTGGAATTGCGACATTATTCCACAAAGAAACTAGTATAGTCATAGTATATAGTATTATATGTGTGTTATTTTGGATTGAATGACAATGCATGTACTCAAACTTGTAAAACAACTGTCGATGGGATGTTCGATTAGCGCAGTGACTAACGCGTTCGCTTCTCACCAAAGCAACCCTGGTTCGATCCTCGAACCGGGAAGTATGTGAGATGGTACGGTGGTCGCCAGATCGGACATGTGGGTTTTCTCCGGGTACTCCGGTTTCCTCCCACAGGAATGACCACATATACGCTTTCATCCGCGCCAACGAGAGTGATTAATATAAGTTGTTAAAACTTGCTTCGCAATCGTTGTAAAATAAATAAAGTTTAAATGGAGGATCTGGTAAAGAAGTAATACACTTATTGTTTTCATTCATTCTCCCGAGATTGAAAGCAGTTGTGCGATCTCTCTGTTTTAGGTGTCTCTGACCTTGAGTAATATGTGTCTAATACCTTTAGTCGATGCCGATAGAATTTGGTAAATGTAGTATGTTGGCCTCACGTTTTTCGACGTCGCCATGGTGATCGGTCTTTTCAGGCTCAATTTTCGTCAGTTTGTACAAGTCGTACGCCACAACAATGTAGGTATTTAGTCTGCAAACTACTAGCCCTTTATTTCTCAATTATTCTCTATTGTCATTTTATAGTAGGAATCATCGTCCAGTCATATGGGTTCATACTAAATATTCTTGTACCCACGTTTCGTACTCGTAATAAGTCGTACATTATTTATCTGGCCTCATAATGTTATAGTACATCTTGCTTTACAGTATTTAAGTAAATTAACTTTTGTAATACAACAAACTACATTATTGTTGTGTTTTCTCAATACTGGACTATTGTTATAAATTCTTTGTAACTGTATTTTCAGTATTAACCACATACCAGTACAACATATCTGCGTCATACATACCAGTACAACATACCTGCGTCATACATACCAGTACAACATATCTGCGTTGAATAAAGAAGTAGAAACAGTTAACGTTTTGTTCATGGTATTGGTTGACTTTCGCCGTGGGGCAGTAAAGTTAAGAATTGTTCTGTACCACCCAGTACAGCATCAGCGAGAATAATCAGAAACAGTCTTGTGTACATTGATTTATGACGTCAAGACCTCCACGTTTAAAGAAACTAACTCCAAAGGCGATGGAGCAGTACGAACAGGCTGTAACTAAATATCGGGGAAAACTTTCTACCAAGTGGGACATATTGGACAAACATATTTCTGAGAATAAAACAGTTGGTCCTGATATTGACTATCTAGCATTAAAAACATTGAAGTCAAAGACTGTCAAATTATACCAACATGTTGACGATGTAGCAACATAATTCTTTAGATTCTTAACGCAAACTGGAACTCCAGAAAGTCTACTTGAGTTTTCAGAATTCAACAAGGAAGTCACCAGCAAACACAAACAAGCTAGTGATTATATTAACTATTTGAAAAGTTTGAAAGATGATATGTCATCCTCATCCAGATCCTCAAACATATCCCGTGATAGACTAAATGCGGCGGAATCTAATGCAGCGTTTGCAGAAAAGGCAGCAGCACTGGAGCTGGAACGGATTGCAGTGGAGGAAAAAGAAGCGAAAGAAGCAGCAGAAGCAGCAAGGCGCAAATAGGAGCTAGAAGTTAAAATGAGACTTTTGAAAGAGCAAGAAGAATTGGATCAGGTCAGATCTGAGGAAGAATCTGAATATTCTGAATATGAATCTGAAAATGCGCCATCTGAATTGAAACATGTACCAATGGACAATCCAAACCTTAGAACAGCTGAATTTGTGAAATATGTTGGTAAAGAGATTCATCTCAGTCCTGAAGCTCCAACGTTCCAGCCTACAATGCCATATGACCTGTCAAAATTCTTATTAAAGAGAGATCTGCTGTTACCTAGACTATCAGTTTTCAGTGATACCCCTGAACAATATCATGGGTGGAGAGAGACCTTTAAAAGTGCTGTGTTAGAAATTGGAGCAAACCCTAATGAAGAAATGGATCTTCTCCTGAAATGGCTGGGTCCTAGTTCTAAACGCCAAGCAACATCTCTGAAATCAGCATACATCGCAAATCCGATGGAAGGGCTTGCCAAGATTTGGGAACGTTTGGAAGAGAGATTTGGCACTCCAGAGTCGATATATCATGCTATTACAGCAAAGTTGGCATCTTTTCCTAAGATAACTGCAACGAATCCTTCTCAGTTGTATGATCTTTCAGACATTCTCTCGGAAGTTGAAAGACTCAAGTGTGATCCCAAATTTGCCTCAATCCTGGCTTACTTTGATTCAGCGATAGGTTTAAATCCGGTCGTAAATAAACTCCCACATTTCTTACAAGAGAAATGGGTGACAACAGCTACAAGGTATAAGGAAAATAACTGTGTACCATTTCAGCCGTTCAGTGTATTTGCAAAGTTTGTTCGTGATCAAAGTCGCATCAGAAATGATCCCAGCTTTGCCTTTGAACCGCCTAACACAACTTCAACTCCAATATCTACAAATCTGAGATATACAGGTCAAAGTGACAGATCAATTACAGTAAGGAAAACAACGGCTATGGAGAACCAATGTCCAATCCATAGAACACCTCACAAGCTCGAAAAGTGTCGCGTGTTCAATAGCATGAATACAGAAGAAATGAAAAAACTTCTTAGTGATAGAACATTGTGCTTTAGGTGCTATTCAAGTCAACATATGTCGTACCAATGTACCAATAATGTCAGTGCTTCTAGTGGCAGTAGTGCTAGTGAATATAGTAGAACAATTAGTGTAAGTGAAGTGAAACCGCAGTCATCTGACCAGAAATCACAGCCGTCTACCGACAGTCATGCAGAGCAGAAAAACAAGCCTGTTGAAACCACAGTTGGCGCCTCTTGTACTGAGATTTGTGATGCTAGTGGTAGTGGAAAATCATGTTCTAAAATTTTTCCAGTTAATGTGTGTACACAAGATGATAATGTTTTTGTAAAATGTTATTGTATTGTTGACGAACAGAGTAACAGGTCTTTAATAAAACCAGAACTTCTGTCTATGTTAGGCATTAAAGGGGAAAATCATGCGTACTTACTCAAAACATGTCATGGCGAGATGGTTGTCAGTGGCCGTAGAGCTAACAATGTTGTTGTTCAATCACTTGATGGGTTATGTACCTACAATTTACCTACTTTGATTGAATGTTCTCATATACCAAATGACAAAAATGAGATTTGTACACCAGACATGGCTAGACATCATAGCCATTTGAAACACATTGCTGATCAAATACCAGATTTTGATGTTCAGTCTGATATCATGTTGTTGTTGGGTAGAGATGTTATAGAAGCACACCATGTATGTAACCAGGTATTGGGTCCGTCGTGAGCGCCCTTTGCTCAGCGATTGGGTTTGGGCTGGGTCGTTGTCGGCGAGCTATGCCTTGGTCAAATTCATGCTATGAACGTTGTAAATGTGAACAAGACATATGTACTTGAGGATGGCAGATCATCTCTGTTTCATCCTTGTTGTGATCACTATTTGTCTGTGACAGATCCGTTGTTTATCCAAACTCCTACCGACAATAAACCATCTCTATCAATTGATGATAGAGAGTTTCTTGAGATCATGGATACACAGGTGCACAAGAAGCCCGATGGCAGCTGGGTCGCTCCACTGCCTCTCCGGGCAGATAGGCCTCGCTTACCTAACAATAAGATACTGGTTGTTAGAAGAACCAACACCCTCCTGAAAAGTCTTGAGAAAGATCCCATTAAGAGAGGGCATTTTTTTGACTTTATGGACAAACTCTTCAGTAATGGACATGCAGAGTTGGCCCCCAGGTTAGGAGATTGAGAAGAGTGCTGGTACTTGCCCATTTTCGGGGTCTATCACCCTAAGAAGCCAAACCATGTCAGGGTTGTTTTTGACTCATCGCAGTTTGAGGGGGTTTCCCTTAATTCAGTCCTTCTACAAATTCCCGACCTTACTAATAGCTTGGTAGGTGTACTTGTTAGATTCAGGAAGGATAAGGTTGCTATGGTAGCAGATATAGAAAAGATGTTTTATTCGTTTAGTGTGCAGGAGAGGCATAGAAATTTACTCAGATTTCTTTGGTTTAAGGACAATGACCCCACTCAAGAATTGGTAGAGTATCGTATGGCTAAACACGTGTTTGGCAACAGCCCTTCGCCGGCTATCGCCACTTACTGTCTTAGAAAAGCTGATGACGATTCTGATGAAGACGTCAAAGTATTTGTTAACCGAGATTTCTATGTAGATGACGGGTTAACTTCTCAACCCTCTGTAGATAGCGCAGTAGACTTGATAAGTAGAACACAAAAGGATTTGAGTGCTAGTAAGTTGCGTCTCCACAAGATTGCTTCTAACGACCCTGAGGTTTTGAAACAATTTTCCAGCAATGACTTGACTAACGGTCTGAAGGATGTTGATCTTGATTGTGGTAATACACCTAGTACAGCATCAGCGAGAATCACCATGTGCGGTCTCTCTGTTTTAGGTGTCTCTGAACCTTTCTTAATATGGAAAGTTTGACCTCATCCCTGAACGTAACATCCTAGATCAGGCCTTTGCATAGCATGGTCCAGCAGTTCCCTCTCTTGCTGAAGAGTTAGCAATGGCTTACTACCCCATACAGCCCCCTCCCGAACCCTTCTTGTACGTCTGTCACTAAGTGATGACGTAGGAACTCCGTACTTCCTTGCTCGCACGGTCATATTACTAGACCTTATATCAGCAAGTGCACTTGACATGGCCTGCTCAGTATACGTCTTTTAGGAGGCGGACCCATTCGATGGAAAGACATGCTTTGCTGCAAAAAGATAGAAAGACAGTGTCGACATATATTAATTGAGGAGTTCTCTGTGGAGTTACCCAGGGACCAATAGACAACAACTCCTGAAAGTGATATAAATATCCTAGATATTTATTATAATTTATATTACCAATATATATCGTAACTAGACGTTACAATGTTCAGATATCAAGTGCTACGAGGCATTTCACAAGCTACACGAGCAGCATAGGTTTAGCTACGGGTGACAGGTTAGTATTCAGTTAGTATAGATTAGCGTTGGAGGAATATAATAGGCTAAGTATATAACGGGATGATTTGGTCACGGCAATAGGATGTCAGGTAAAAGAAAATCAAGTCAATACACTGCAATTTAATACCACCATATTTTCCGATATAATTATTTCAATAAATTCAAACAGCATTAAGTTCTGTCCTACGACACAGTGTGAAGACAGTAAAATATCAAAGGATACAAGATTTGACAACGGAAAATCAAGCTCTACATTTATTTGTTTCTCATCATACAATTAGAGATCATTTTAATCTTTATTATATTTATCGTCAAGGATGATAGTAATTAGTTCGCTATCTTTGGTCATGTATGGTCTGTGACTGTTGACGTTTCCACAATTGTTCTGCCCAAAAGAACCAAGCTGTTGATGCCGCCAAAATCTCTGCACCAATCTACACCAAGTATACAGCTTCTCATAGCATTGTACTGTCTTCCAAGGATTACCAAACTATCCAAAGATGTACAATAAGTTCATGTTCAAAGTAACACTCTTCTCTCAGCATTCTCAGCCTTTAGCTTTTCCGTGTTCGTTCGATTCCCGATTTCTCGTTATGCCAGTACCGTCACCTCATTATGTAACTTGTTAATTGACAGAGATTGGAAATTGTGCATAGAAAGAACTTTATCATACACAGTAAACACACTTTGTTTGATTAATTTATATCCTAAAAAGAAGATATTTTGACATGCACCCCGAGTCGTACACTATACGTCTCAGGGGCAAATCACTGTACGTCTAACGGGCAAAACAATGTTTAATGATTTTGACCTTGATGCCACCAGACTTGTGAGGTAAACATCTAAATATTGCACTTTTCTACATATTTAAGTGTTATTCTTAATATTCCAACGGGTAATGAGGGTATTTATAAATAACACCTACTTACCCGATAATGTTCAGAACCATTCGGTGACAAAAATATTTCACAATTTTGCGCAGTTCTAACTCCCAACAGAGGTCACTTGCAAGCGTCTACAAACGTAGACTGGTCACGTGGCTATCACGGTAAATATAATAAAAGACGCTATATGTTTATATTGTTTTCATCACTTTATTCATGATCTATGTGCAGCTATTGATAAGTAGTAAGCCTCAACATTTGTCCGACTTCAGGGTCAAGTCCGACTAAGGGGCGGATGTGCTAAAAATAAAGTGTGCCTAATGTCTATAGTTGATCAATAATCACATATGTGTGTTTATAACAGAACTGCTCATTTCAAACCCGCGATTGATATGTGGCTCCATTTGTTCGCTGACAATCAGGTTTGATATTTCTTCAATTGGTTTATCTCCTCTGGTGTCGGAATCAATAGGTAGAGAATCGGCACAGAATTTGTCTACGAGCATAACTCCCGTCAGTTGGGTGATCAAGTTGACAACACTTCGTGAACGGTCTCTGAAAAGTTCCATTGATAAGATTGGTTTATTCCATTAGCCCCTGAATAACGATAACAATGAATGTGGATGAAGTAAACTGAAGGTGTAATAGAACTTTGATGTTTCAGCTGCATGACATCCACATACATGTGCTGTACATTTACATACATAGCGCTCAAACTCCAACCCAAAACATACCCTATTACACCCATTTTGCTCTAAATTTGGCTAGAATGAACATTGTAGTGTCAATTAGGATTTTGGACCCCTTGCAAAAATGATCAGTACTATCTAGAAGATGTCCGCTCATAAGCAAAAGAAACACTTGTTTGTACAGTCAAAACTGTCTTAACCTGTACTTTAGCCACATGGAGAACCAAGGCATACAGAATCACATCAGCCGCTACGACACAAGCCAATACGAATTTTGAAGTCACATAAGAGATTAAATAATCAAAAAGTTATGACTATTTTATTTTGAAGAACACACTTTGCTACTTCTAGTTTTGAATAGGATTATTATTCAGCATGATTGATATATCCGGATCTCCAGCATTCGATAGTCTCATGATTGTCTACTGTGACATGTTGGTGTAGCAACCGTGCAGTGGCTTTTGGTATTAAGTAATCCTTTGATTTATCTTTACAGTTCACTTTCATAGACACAAACTGGAAACATGTCATTGTGTACATAAAATGAGTAACCCAAAGACAAACTTACATAAAGAATTCCAGTGCAAACAGCATGGCTGCGGCCTCGTCTGGTATGTTGAGTGCAGTGAGCAGGATAAGAACTGTAACGAGACTGGCACCCACTACTGACGGTATCGCCAACGCCGAGATCCATGCCAATAATCTGAAGTGGACATTCATCTCCACAATAACATAACTGTACCAGGAATGGTACTCATCCTCAACTGCACATTGCAAAGTTTACAAATGCGCTGGCTCTCTATGCCTATTTATCGACCAGTTTCAATGTCCAGATGATGTACAGAGAGCCTAAAATCTTGCTAGTTCGCTCCTTAATGGGTCATTTACAAATGTATGTTTCACATTTAAATGACAATTTAAATTTGCTATAGGAACATAGTTTATACATTGACTTCACAGAGTCATGCCAATCTTGTATGAATTGGTATCGGATACGACGTTTAAAAATAGGTATATTATTCGTGTTATCATTAAAATTATATCAAATGTTAGTAAATCCAAGATGATCAATGATAGATCATATTATATTAGACTAGCACTTACCACGTATGACGCTGCATTGTTCGAAATATACATTGTTATAATAACTACTTTATTTAACGAGAGAACTCATTCGAACAATTAAGTCAATCTACTATGAGGCAACAAATTAACAATGTTAATAAGAGAATTATTATTTTTGATAATTTTAATCCAAAATAATTAATTTTAAAAATCTTTCTTTTGCATTAATATACAGGGAGAAACCTACCAAGCTCACCTAATATAGCAATGGTGGGTGTCTGTTTACGGAGTCCAAAAATACGCTTACAGAATTTAATGTGAAGTGTATCAATTTCCTTTAAGTTGTAGACACCCCAAACTCCAGCACCATACAATAACATGGGGGTAATCATAGTGTCCAATATATACAACTTAGTTTTGACCATGGTACACCTTAACGCTTTTTCATCTAGCACGTTTACAGCACATGATCTATTTCTCATATGGGAAAAAGTTATTCCCAATTAAGTGAAATTTTCAATAAATTCAAATTGTTATGTATCCACGAATATTCAAGGCTCACTTTAATGAGTACATATACATGTATATATGATCTATTTGAGATCGGAGACTCTTTGGATCACTAGTAAATAAAACAATATCACGAGCAACTATAAACTCAGGTATCTTTATAGCATGTTTGGATCCGTTTCTGTTAAAGTATCAACTATATAATGATTCTGATTATCCGAGATTATGTCGCGAAGTAAATAATATGTGTTTGTTTGGTTTGGTGTGTCGCGGCAACATCATATGGCGTTCCAAGCACATTTTGTGAAGCATGGACGGGCACCTGATTAGAACATCCGACCTTCCGCAAGCCAATTTGGTAGCTTCCTCACATGAAAGAATTCGACACGCCCAGCAGTATACGCACTTACATTTGGCCAATATAGGTTTGCGCTATGAATGACATTACGACTGCGTACTGGCCAATAATATTCATACTACAATGAGAAACACGGATACAACTTTCCATCTTGAATATTGTAAAGAGTAGCACATTAATACTTATTACATAATGAGGATGATGTCAGCCACATTGACCTCTCGACCAAGCGTCTGTATGATGAAGAAACACGAACACGTGATATACATGACACTTCCGGCTCTTCCAATGGTTGCCGACAGTGGTGCCACCAAGCGTGATATTCGGGGGTCCACGCCGTTTTTTACCTCTAAGCTGTGGAAGCTTTCGGGAAGGGCAATCATGCTGAAAGGCAACCATATGTGTCTAATAGAAACACTGAACCGAAGAGAAATGGAATGTTATCGTGTTAATGAAAACTATAATTAAATGGTACGCCTAGATGTCTATGATCTCCGTGAGATCTAAAATCGAGACTTTGTTTCGTGCAATGATGTTTGAAGTCTCTACAAATTATGAGTGCGTGCGTTTCTCTCAAAAGATCTATTAATTTTTTTAATATAAATTATTGAAACTTCAGGCGCTTGTTGTATTTACTTACGTACTAGACGTCACTAAGACGATCATTATGGATGGTATGATGGTGCCGAAGAATTTGAAGGGGTTTGTTCTCCGTACGACGACGAACACAATAGGAAGTATAATGAATCCCCAGAGAATCGTAGAAACTTCAACTACAAGAACGTACAGACCAAGCTTGCGGAACGTTTCTTCAACATCCGTCGTCTTCACGATAGCATTGGCGATAAGGCTGGCAACTCCTACTGGTGTCGACCTAAAATACTAGTACACTTAAACATCACTCACCAATCATAATGTATCTTAAATCTATAATATAAATCATAATATTAATATCACAAATGTGGTCCGCATAAAGCTTAGGACACAATGCGCCTAGTCCTGCTTCGTGACAAGATCTACAGGGGCATATATAGGTCGCTTCCGGTGTACAGGTAAGTAGCTTTAACGCATGTAGAATGCAGGATTACTGAGGATAACGATCGGACTCGTGACCTAGCGGTTAAGGTCGCTGAGTTCACTTATCCCTTATATCTGCAGGTCGAATCCCATTAGTCGTCTTCGTATTATGTGATATGAGCTACCCGGCCTACATACGAACGGTCGGTGGTTCTACCTGTATGTGGTCCGCTCATGACTGAAACAATGGATGGGAAACATGGGGTTTTCAACCGCATATAGCTGGATTGTCTGATCTCAATATAATAAAAGCTTCTACAACAAATAGTCAATGCTAGATTAATAATTATGTCTACAGCCGTGTTACAATAGATACGCCACTGCCGAGGTTCGATCACACGCCACCTCGATCATTAGGCAAGTCTCATTACCAAGCTAGATCTATGGTAGATCTGTCCGTACTTAGCTGGACGGTAAATATGTCCATAATGTCGGACCGATTGTTAGCCCTGTAATATCAGTCGGATATAACTGGTTGTACACATACTAGATCTAATAAATATGCATGTTGGTTCCTAATGCAAGTAAGGTATGTTGTAAGTTTTGGCCCATGGAAAAATATATAAATATAATCGTACCATATAAGGACTCTAAGGATTTTTAATATTATATCTGTTGCAGAACGGAAGAAGAAAAGGAACGGCTCGCCGTCTTCCTTCATTGCTGCAGCGCCAATGCCAAAAACTACGCTCACAACGATCAATCCTAAAACACATGAAACTGTACAACGATCCGCCATAGTACAACAGTAACGAACTAAAGGTAATCACGTGGAGAGAGGCACAAGATAAGAACAAATGTTTCAGTTCACATGACCTTGATTTGACATTGAAATGTCAACCTCAAGGTCGTTGGGTATGACTTATATGGAAGAAAATTTCCCATAGTTGTTCCTTTGGAACTATATGTATATCTTGTTTCGTTTTCCGGATATACGCACACTATATATAGTATTATTTCCTCCTGGACCAACCCTCTATATATCCACACGTATTGAATTAGATAGATTTTCAACTATAGTTATCGCAATTTCATCTATCTATGCAAACGATGGACTGAAGAGTTTATACAGACGGATATGTAGCCCTGTGGTAAAACGCTGGACTGGTAATCCAGGGATCGCAGGTTCGATCCCCCGTCTGACCCTAATAAAATTAACAGTCTTTCAGATGGGACGTTAAACCGAGGTCTCGTGTCGGTGCTTTACACCGTGCACGTAAAAGAACCAGAGGAGACTCTGGAATGGGTCTCTTTCTGTATCATTGCACGTACTATCCTCCAAAAATCTAAAATGACTAATCTCTTCAGGAGGCGTCGCTCATATGGGCAACCGGTAGCGACGATAAATAAACGTAAAACACACACACAGAAGAGTTTTACAGCCTATCAGCATACTGGTATCATTTAAGGTAGCTATACCGAGCATAATGGCTAATTTTACACCGTTTGAAGGGCCGGCAGCTGCTTTAAAGCTAGCAAAAACAAGCTGAGATGAGTTACCTAATGCAACCTGGTACATCCATTTGTTTATGTTGACGAGCTTTTGTTTTTTGTCATTAATGGTGTGTGCAATTAGTGATGGTGAGGTGAACCCTTAAATCTTCAAAGGCAGAGTAATTAGACAGTATTAGTATTATAATACAAAAGTCAAAGAGTAAAAAACAACAACCCCGTTTTTTAAAGTTTATTTTACATCGCTATCGGTTGCGCATTTGAGCGACTATCGGTTGCGCATTTGAGCGATGGACACTTGATCTAACAAAACCTTTCCTTGGCAGACTCCAGCGGTTAACTAGTACGTGTGTACCAAACTGCCTACTTTTTCAAATACATGTACAGAGATACGGTTTGAGTGGGCTCGAACCCGTGACCATCAGTAATGATATTCCTGATACAGTGGTATGACAACTCGACCACGGAGGTGAACTAACGTTATGTTTGCCTAGCACATTGGTAGAGCCGGCAGAACCCACGTATGTTGTATTTAATACACGCAGAGTTTATGTACGTTATATTTACCTAGAACATTGATAGAGCCGGCAGAACCCACGTATTTCTTCTCCAGTACTTGCACAGTTTTAGTGACGTCGTGTGTGCCGTTGTTGGTAACGATTTCCTCAGCCTTGAAATCATACTTTTTCTGTGCCTAGTTGACAAATTATGAACATTTATACAAACACATAGCAGCTTCCATTGAAGTGTGCATACACATAGCATGGGCCTCCGTGAGTGACCTAGTGGTTACGGTCGTTGAAATCAAATCACTTGCCCCTCATCGCTGATAGTTGAAATTCCAATGTCAAATTCTCGAATGTGAGGAAGCTATCCAGCTGGCTTGCGGATTGTCGGGGGTTCTATCGGGTGCCCGTCAATGCCTGAAATACTGACCCGGAATCCTGGGTCGTCCTCTACCAATATCCCAAAATGATAGAAAGACAAATGACAACACGTCATGTATACAATAAGCTATCTTCACGCAGTAACGTTGCGCCACAGCAAGCAAACTAACCGCCACCTTTAGAAAGGCTATCTATTGGCGAAGAATCGATTTGAATGTTGATGGGACCAATGTTCGGTGAACCCCACCTGTTGTTTTTAAAGGTTATTGGTTTTATTGGTTACTTCATCTAATGCATGTTAGACTTTTCAAAGTTTATTGGTTATTTCATCTCGTGCATGTTAGACTTTTTCAATGTTTATTGGTTACTTCATCTAATGCATGTTAGACTTTTCAAAGTGTATTGGTTATTTCATCTCGTGCATGTTAGACTTTTTCAAAGTTTATTGGTTATTTCATCTCGTGCATGTTAGACTTTTCAAAGTTTATTGGTTATTTCATCTAATGCATGTTAGACTTTTCAAAGTTTATTGGTTATTTCATCTCGTGCATGTTAGACCACTGTGACGATCTGGGTTGTTAACTATTTTATTTTTATCATTAGTAATTGATGCTGACCAGAAAGCCGATACTTTGTAGGAAATGTCACATGGTCATTAAAATTAGCAAATATAAAAAAATGCTTTAAAATATAAACGGACGAATACGTTAAAAGCGAATGAAAGGACAAATGTGTGTACGTGAAACGTTAAAATAACATGTTATAAATGATTATGAAAACTTAATAATAGCCGATCCCTATGACAATACATTGATCAGAAATGCGATTAAAAATGTAATGGGAAGTTATAACATGTTGAACATTATAACAAATCAGTTTCCGGTTCTATTTATTTTAGTTTTTAGCAACTAGTTATATTGCTGGAGAGAATAGATGGGTAGGTCCCAGGCATTTTGAGTTAAATTATCCCTGAATCAAGCCCCGCAAATGTTCCAGACACGAAACTCCACTGTTCCACACGTTTATTCGCCAAATTCAAAAATCCATATAAAGATTCGACAATAAAAAATCAAGAGTACTTAATTAAGAGTATACAAATGATTCTGATGAGAATTACTGTACCTGGTTATTCCGAGAATTACTGTACCTGATGATTCCGAGAATTACTATACCTGATGATTCCGAGAATTACTATACCTGATGATTCCGAGAATTTATGTACCTGATGATTCCGAGAATTACTGTACCAGATGATTCCGAGAATTACTGTACCTGATGATTCCGAGAATTACTGTACACGATGATTCCGAGATTTAATATACCCGACGATTCCCAGAATTACTGTACCTGATGATTCCGAGAATTACTGTACCAGGTGATTCCGAGAATTACTATACACGATGATTCCGAGATTTAATATACCCGACGATTCCCAGAATTACTGTACCCGACGATTCCCAGAATTACTGTACCCGACGATTCCCAGAATTACTGCCCCTGTAGATTCCAGGAATTACTGTACCCTGTATATTCTAAGAATTACTGCACCTATATATTCCGAGAATTACTGTACCTGTATATTCTAAGAATTACTGCACCTGTATATTCCGAGAATTACTGTACCTGTATATTCTATGAATTACTGCACCTGTATATACCGAGAATTACTGTACCTGATGATTCTAAGAAATACTGTACCTGTTGAAAGCAGGAGGATATTATGTTTTCTGGTACAATGTTCCTGTAATGAAACAATGCATACTATATGATATACTCTGCATATATAATACAAACACAGAACAGCAGTTAAAAAGCGACATAACAACGGTGGAGGGTGGGATAGAATTTCTACAGACTGTAATTTCCTATTATACTGTTTTTTCCACCCAAGTATTTGCGACAGAAACGGAGTATTTTAACTAACAAACAAACGTCGTATACGACATTTGTTGACATAACAAATTTATATAAAACAGTTGTAAACTAATGTGTAACACAGCATGGCCCTTTTGGGTCTTGTCTATAATTGGTTACAGGGATAGTTATGGTTCTCGAATTAAAAATATAAATACAAACGGATGAAGATAGTTAATAATACGTCGACTATAGAGGTGTTTTTCTGTTACTTGGTACCGAGTTTATTATATCATGTAAGATAGGACACCACTGCCTGCCTAGATCGGTGTCCCAACGTTTGTTCTGGCCAATGAGACCCTGGTCCGAGGTTGTAATACATTTCCCAGATCTCGGGCTCAGTCTCAAGTTTCGGATTGATTGAACCGAAAGAAATGTCACACTCTTTCTAATCAAATAACTCTCAAGCTCGAGTTTGAGATCTGCGAAATGTTTTATAACAGGATCTATGTTGCTTACTATTTGGACAAGTGTTTGAGCTCCACTATCTGAATAGCAAACAGCATAGAGCCTGATCAGACGGCATGTTCGGTGCAGTCTGATCTGACTCTATATGTTTGAAAAAGAGACTTTAGTCGTTATTGGCAGGTCAAGAGTTAACTATAGCACACTTATGGGTTCAGTATAATTGACCTTTCTGCACGCCCCCCCATAGTTACATGTGCTCGCCTTAACCACGCGAGACAATGGCGTCTAACGCAGACCTGCATCGAGTTGATCTAGATAAAATTCCGTCGAATTTCTCGGTTTTATTTCACCCAGATAAGAATATCTCGTTGAAAGCAAGACAGCAAGGGTTTATGTTCTTCAGTGAAGGTTATTTCTCTAAAGTACAGATATATTTAACGGTTGAGGACGTGTTAAGTGTTCGTGGAAAATGCTTTCGCAGTCAACGGAAGAGTGAACAACCACATCGTGTCAACTTTGAGAAAAACGGCATTTTCCGTCTTGATGGACTCGACCCTATGCCTCCTAGAAGACTCGAACATTAGGCCCATAAACTGAACACCAGTACGTTCAGTGAGCTAACATGGGAATCCCACAGCTCTGCGCATGCATGTGTACTATTACTACTATCTGGTCCCTAGTCCACCATCCACGACAATATGTATGAACCACATGTATAATTGTAATCACCATTATACTCGCATATCTCTTGTGAACTGTAGATCTATAAATGCAGAATATATTTTTTGGAAATATTTTATTATGTATAAATAAATTAATTTCAACTTACTTTTGTGCAAATATATCTGTTTGCATTAATTTTGGATGTATTCAGCTGGTCGTTTGGTCGTCCACACAACTTGATCCACCTTAGACATTTTTCAAGATCTGTCTTAGGTTTTGGAAATGACACGAATTTAACGTCACCTATCAATCGATCTGGATATCTATTATCACTGTCACACAGCCCGTAACTACATCTTTTCACCATTGTCAATGACAGACAGCATTAATTAATTGCAATTAATTTGTAATTAATTTTCAAAAAATAATTTCAGATCACGATCACTCGTTATCAGATTTGATTAAAATGTTACTAAATAACTCGTTTGTCTGACAGAACGATAAAACAATGACTCGGTGTAGTAATCAATACTATAATTATGTGCACACATTTTATAATTGACCAATTAGCACAATCAGTGCTAAATTCCGATGTGCAATTCGGTGTTTTTATAGATGCATTGATTTTAAAGCAGCTGTCTGGCATTTTGTGTTTCATATACAAGATATCGACTAATTTAATACTATAACTAACCCACACACCAAAGCTACACATTTTCAACATCATTAAAACAATTATAAACCCGTATTTTCGATCAAATTCACGCCTTTTCAAATTTGTCTACTCATTACTAGTTTGTCTAATATGCATTGTTTGCCTAACAAGATGGCGGCGATAAACCGTTGCCGGGGGTGTGTGCGAATGGTGCGATGCGATTGGCTAACGCCAGCTGTCAATCAAAATCGGCAGAAAGGTCAATTGGAACAAGTATCGAATTCGCTACCTCCTAGTTACCTTAGAAGGTCAGCAAAGATGTCTTCTGTTTCCATGACGTCACCATTTAATCTGGAAGTATCCACACCCGTGTCAATACCCTCACCTGTAGAAAAGACACCCGAAAGTCAAATACTCGAACACATTGTGGAGAGTGTCACATCCGTGCGGTTCTGGGACACTGTACATTCATGGACGACAGTTATACATTGTGGAGAGTGTCCCACCCATGCTGTCCTGGGACACTGTACATTGTGGAGAGTGTCACATCCGTGCGGTCCTGGGACACTGTACATTCATGGACGACAGTTATACAGTGTGGAGAGTGTCACATCCATGCCGTCCTGGGACACTGTACATTCATGGGCGTTTTCACAAATAAAACCATTGTCACTTGAACTGTTTTCCATTGAAAGGTGTTTATTTTCCAAATGATTATTCAGATTGATGTTGTACCCGAATATGCTAAATCCAATTTGCATAGATTGCACTTTTCTTATTCTCAGAGCGATTGAAGTCTTTCCAAACGTGTGACTGAGCGGGTGACATTTTTGAGGAAACTAATTTATTTTATTATTTACGTTTATTTAACGTCGTTATCGGTTGCCCATTTGAACGACGGCCAGATTACCTAACAACACCTTTCCTAGGCAGGCTCCAGCGGTTAACCAGTACTTGGTGCACAAACCTCCGTAAGAAGCTGTCAACTTGTTCATATAAATGAGACACGGCCTGAGCGTGGCTCGAACCCGTAACCATCATAAAAATCGTACTTTAAATAGTACTTTTTGATAATATTGAGCAGTTAATTAAAATGTTAAGATACATGGGAGTGTATGTTGTTGCAAAGTGTCTGTAATATTTCATTCTCTGTCTAAACAGTTTTGACGTTTTGACATCATAATCAAACACTACCTACCTTAACACCTACTGTAATTATCCGATTACACGGCAGAGTGTCAATTAACACATGCCATGGATAGGACCACAACATGGTTTATTCGTACATCCTGGGGGCGATTTCTTTTATATTGGAAGGATTTATAATGGTTTCAAAAGAAAACAAAATATCTGATTTATGACAGTTATTTCATTTTTGCAAATATAATATTTTTTACCGAATATTCGAATACTGGAATAGTATTCGGATATTCGGACGTTCGAGCGAATATTCGTTAACACCCATCGTTTATTTCCATGAAAGTGTGATATGAAACCAGAATATTCAATCTTATAGCATGCAGCATATCTTGCACTAGTCTGCCTAGCTGTAAAACTGAAAAATAACGAGACGTATGCTTACAACCAGGCGTAATCAGTTCTAGATCGGGAGAATCCTTCTCCTATACACATATAAGATCTATCCAGAATCCTTTTATATTCATTTTGTTTAATTTTTAATTTATGTCCAATCTGTTATTTCGAAAATGCTTTGATAGGAAATATCAGAATAACAATGCTTAATATAAAACGTCCAATTTTCCAAGTCTAAATATTTGGACTAGGTTAACACCTGCCCGGAATAGTTTACCTTGATTAATAATGTAGCATAACGCAGCTGCGATTAAGGCCGTGATGAAGTGTGTAATCATAATGTAAGCCAGAGCATATGCACTCACTTTACCGTTGGTACGAGGGTCCATTTCCGCAGTGCCTGAAAAGATGAATTGCAACCATATGGAGATAACATAAAATATCAATGAACAGATTGCCAAGTACACATACATAATTATGTATGAACAGATTGCCAAGTACACTCAAATATGTATGAACAGATTGTCAAGTACACATACATATGTATGAACAGATTGCCAAGTACACATATATATGTATGAACAGATTGCCAAGTACAGACACATATGTATGAACAGATTGCCAAGTACACATACATATGTATGAACAGATTGTCAAGTACACATATATATGTATGAACAGATTGCCAAGTACAGACACATATGTACGAACAGATTGCCAAGTACATATACATATGTATGAACAGATTGCCAAGTACAGACACATATGTACGAACAGATTGCCAAGTACATATAAATATGTATGAACAGATTGCCAAGTACAGACACATATGTATGAACAGATTGCCAAGTACATATAAATATGTATGAACAGATTGCCAACTACAGACACATATGTATGAACAGATTGTAAATAACTTGATTGGAATAAATGTAGCAAATGTAGCAGATTTCATTTCATAAATTGACATCAATAATATGCATCCTGAATGATTATTATACGGAATAGGTTTGCTCGATAACCTCAACTCCTTGCTTCAGCCATTACACCATGCACTCCATGTTCCCTAATTCTCTGTCTAGTTTCGGGTGCGCGATCCAATGGTGGCGTATAAGGTGTGTGCCCCTAATACATAGTTCCCATGGCCTGTGAAAACACTGTGAAAATGGCCAAACACTGATAAGATATTATCTTGGACGCCATTTTGTTTGGCAAGTTTTATAAATGGCAATTTCAGGATTTTCCTAGTAATTCTATAATTGCATAACATAATAATATTTTGTTTGTTAATATAAAATTTGGCATCATTTTAAAGGTATTGAAATGCACTTTTTAAATATTAATTTATTTTTTAACAATTATGTATGAATTATAATCCTTGCAGTTATATTCGAAACTCTATGTCCATGGTTTAACTATTAAATTATTAATATACAGTCAGGTAAATTATTATGTATTCGTTAGTGATACGCCAGGAGTCCCATACTTACGATCCATAGTTACTGCTTTATACACGTATCACCATTTCTCAATAGCGCTGTACTAGTATTCACACTTTAGGGAACTACTGTATTCGAACACCTCCCCAGAGATGAATGAGAGCTTACGAAATTATGTGTCAGTTACTGACCCTGAATACTCTTTAAGGAGCATACGCGGGTCTTTTTAATTTGTTTCTTCTGTTTTAATCATAGCTTCCTTTGCACAACATGCTATCAATTTTCATTCCTTTTCTCATCTTATAATTATTAAATTATTAAATATCGACAGATATTCTACAGCATACCCAATGGATAAGTTACCGTAACAGTTTGTTATCACTTTAATTAACATGACTTTGATAAAATCACATTTATCATACCGCATCATCTGGTTAGGGTTCAACAGTAAACACAACGGATTCCAACTATAAGGAACTATATGCATTTCGGGATAAATCGGATTGCATCTACCAAGTGAGGTAATAGAGAGATCATTGTGCACAGTTTGGTTTCAAAAATATAAAAGAATCGACGAAAGCTTTCACTAAAACCAATTTGCGTTATAAAGGTTTTCTAGCATTCTAGAAGAGTGTTTATGTAAAACATACTAACCAGCGATCACGCTACATACTACAAGCGGAACAATCATCATTTTTATCATCCGGATGTACAGCTCCCCAGGTATACCTACAACATGTACACATTAATAAATACCACACGGATACAACATGAAACAATTAGTATATATCACACGGATATGCAATTCTCCAGATATACCTACACCATGCAACAAACCTCCAGGCATACCTACACCATGTAATAACCCTCCAGGCATACCTACACCATGTAGCAACCCTCCAGGCATACCTACACCATGTAACACTTCTCCAGATATACTTACACCATGTAACACTTCTCCAGGCATACCTACACCATGTATCATTTCTCCAGGCATACCTACACCATGTAACAATTCTCCAGGCATACCTACACCATGTAACACTTATCCAGGCATACCTACACCATGCAACATTTCTCCAGGCATACCTAAACCATGTAACAATTCTCCAGATATACCTACACCATGCAACACTTCTCCATGCATACCTACACCATGTAACAATTCTCCAGATATACCTACAACATGCAACAATTCGCCAGGCATACCTACACCATGCAACACTTCTCCAGGCATACCTACACCATGTAACAATTATCCAGATATACCTACAACATGCAACAATTCGCCAGGCATACCTACAACATGTAACATTTCTCCAGGCATACCTACACCATGTAACACTTCTCCAGATATACCTACACCATGTAACAATTCTCCAGGCATACCTACAACATGCAACAATTCTCCAGGCATACCTACAACATGTAACAACCCTCCAGATATACCTACAACATGTAACAACCCTCCAGATATACCTACAACATGTAACAATTCTCCAGGCATACCTACACCATGCAACAATCATCCAGGCATACCTACAACATGCAACATTTCTCCAGGCATACCTACACCATGTAACATTTCTCCAGGTATACCTACACCATGTAACAATTCTCCAGATATACCTACACCATGTAACAACCCTCCAGATATACCTACACCATGCAATAATTCTCCAGGCATACCTACACCATACAACAATCCTCCAGGCATACCTACAACATGTAACAATTCTCCAGATATACCTACAACATGTAACAATTCTCCAGATATACCTACAACATGTAGCAACCCTCCAGGCATACCTACACCATGTAACACTTCTCCAGATATACTTACACCATGTAACACTTCTCCAGGCATACCTACACCATGTATCATTTCTCCAGGCATACCTACACCATGTAACAATTCTCCAGGCATACCTACACCATGTAACACTTCTCCAGGCATACCTACGCCATGCAACATTTCTCCAGGCATACCTAAACCATGTAACAATTCTCCAGATATACCTACACCATGCAACACTTCTCCATGCATACCTACACCATGTAACAATTCTCCAGATATACCTACACCATGCAACACTTCTCCAGGCATACCTACACCATGTAACAATTATCCAGATATACCTACAACATGCAACAATTCGCCAGGCATACCTACAACATGTAACATTTCTCCAGGCATACCTACACCATGTAACACTTCTCCAGATATACCTACACCATGCAATAATTCTCCAGGCATACCTACACCATACAACAATCCTCCAGGCATACCTACAACATGTAACAATTCTCCAGATATACCTACAACATGTAACAATTCTCCAGATATACCTACAACATGTAGCAACCCTCCAGGCATACCTACACCATGTAACACTTCTCCAGATATACTACACCATGTAACACTTCTCCAGGCATACCTACACCATGTACATTTCTCCAGGTATACCTACACCATGTAACAATTCTCCAGATATACCTACACCATGTAACAACCCTCCAGATATACCTACACCATGCAACAATTCTCCAGATATACCTACACCATGTAACAATTCTCCAGGTATACCTACACCATGCAACAATTCTCCAGGCATACCTACACCATGCAACAATTCTCCAGATATACCTACACCATGTAACAACCCTCCAGATATACCTACACCATGCAACAATTCTCCAATACCTACACCATGAACAATTCTCCAGGTATACCTACACCATGCAACAATTCTCCAGGCATACCTACACCATGTAACAACTCCAGATATACCTACACCATGCAACAATTCTCCAGATATACCTACACCATGAACAATTCTCCAGTATACCTACACCATGCAACAATTCTCCAGGCATACCTACACCATGTAACAATCCTCCAGATATACCTACAACATGCAACAATTCTCCAGGCATACCTACAACATGTAACAATTCTCCAGGCATACCTACACCATGTAACAATTCTCCAGATATACCTACACCATGTAACAATTCTCCAGATATACCTACACCATGCAACAATTCTCCAGGCATACCTACAACATGCAACAATTCTCCAGGCATACCTACAACATGTAATAACCCTCCAGATATACCTACAACATGTAGCAACCCTCCAGATATACCTACAACATGTAACAATTCTCCAGGCATACCTACACCATGCAACAATCATCCAGGCATACCTACAACATGCAACATTTCTCCAGGCATACCTACACCATGTAACATTTCTCCAGGTATACCTACACCATGTAACAATTCTCCAGATATACCTACACCATGTAACAACCCTCCAGATATACCTACACCATGCAATAATTCTCCAGGCATACCTACACTATACAACAATCCTCCAGGCATACCTACAACATGTAAAAATTCTCCAGATATACCTACAACATGTAACAATTCTCCAGATATACCTACAACATGTAACAATTCTCCCGGCATACCTACAAAATGTAACAATTCTCCAGGTATACCTACAACATGTAACTATTCTCCAGGCATATCTACAACATGTAACTATTCTCCAGGTATACCTACAACATGTAACAATCCTCCAGATATGCCTACAACATGTAACTATTCTCCAGGCATACCTACAACATTTAACAATCCTCCAGGCATACCTACAACATGTAACAATTCTCCAGATATACCTACAACATGTAACAATCCTCCAGGCATACCTACAACATGTAACAATCCTCCAGATATACCCACCATGCAATAATTCTCCAGATATACCTACACCATGCAACAACCCTCCAGATATACCTACACCATGCAACAATTCTCCAGATATACCTACACCATGAACAATTCTCCAGGTATACCTACAATGCAACAATTCTCCAGGTATACCTACACCATGCAACAATTCTCCAGATATACCTACACCATGTAACAACCCTCCAGATATACCTACACCATGCAACAATTCTCCAGATATACCTACACCATGCAACAATTCTCCAGGTATACCTACACCATGCAACAATTCTCCAGATATACCTACACCATGTAACAACCCTCCAGATATACCTACACCATGCAACAATTCTCCAGATATACCTACACCATGCAACAATTCTCCAGATATACCTACACCATGTAACAATCCTCCAGATATACCTACACCATGCAACAATTCTCCAGATATACCTACACAGCAAATCCCAGATATACCTACACTGCAACAATTCTCCAGGTATACCTACACCATGCAACAATTCTCCAGATATACCTACACCATGTAACAACCCTCCAGATATACCTACACCATGCAACAATTCTCCAGATATACCTACACCATGCAACGATTCTCCAGATATACCTACACCATGCAACAATTCTCCAGGTATACCTACACCATGCAACAATTCTCCAGATATACCTACACCATGCAACAATTCTCCAGATATACCTACACCATGTAACAATTCTCCAGATATACCTACACCATGTAACAATTCTCCAGATATACCTACAACATGCAACAATTCGCCAGGCATACCTACAACATGTAACATTTCTCCAGGCATACCTACACCATGTAACACTTCTCCAGATATACCTACACCATGTAACAATTCTCCAGATATACCTACACCATGCAACAATTCTCCAGGCATACCTACAACATGCAACAATTCTCCAGGCATACCTACAACATGTAACAACCCTCCAGATATACCTACAACATGTAGCAACCCTCCAGATATACCTACAACATGTAACAATTCTCCAGGCATACCTACACCATGCAACAATCATCCAGGCATACCTACAACATGCAACATTTCTCCAGGCATACCTACACCATGTAACATTTCTCCAGGTATACCTACACCATGTAACAATTCTCCAGATATACCTACACCATGCAACAATTCTCCAGGCATACCTACAACATGCAACAATTCTCCAGGCATACCTACAACATGTAACAACCCTCCAGATATACCTACAACATGTAGCAACCCTCCAGATATACCTACAACATGTAACAATTCTCCAGGCATACCTACACCATGCAACAATCATCCAGGCATACCTACAACATGCAACATTTCTCCAGGCATACCTACACCATGTAACATTTCTCCAGGTATACCTACACCATGTAACAATTCTCCAGATATACCTACACCATGTAACAACCCTCCAGATATACCTACACCATGCAATAATTCTCCAGGCATACCTACACTATACAACAATCCTCCAGGCATACCTACAACATGTAAAAATTCTCCAGATATACCTACAACATGTAACAATTCTCCAGATATACCTACAACATGTAACAATTCTCCCGGCATACCTACAAAATGTAACAATTCTCCAGGTATACCTACAACATGTAACTATTCTCCAGGCATATCTACAACATGTAACTATTCTCCAGGTATACCTACAACATGTAACAATCCTCCAGATATGCCTACAACATGTAACTATTCTCCAGGCATACCTACAACATTTAACAATCCTCCAGGCATACCTACAACATGTAACAATTCTCCAGATATACCTACAACATGTAACAATCCTCCAGGCATACCTACAACATGTAACAATCCTCCAGATATACCTACACCATGCAATAATTCTCCAGATATACCTACACCATGCAACAACCCTCCAGATATACCTACACCATGCAACAATTCTCCAGATATACCTACACCATGAACACTTCTCCAGGTATACCTACAATGCAACAATTATCCAGGTATACCTACACCATGCAACAATTCTCCAGATATACCTACACCATGTAACAACCCTCCAGATATACCTACACCATGCAACAATTCTCCAGATATACCTACACCATGCAACAATTCTCCAGGTATACCTACACCATGCAACAATTCTCCAGATATACCTACACCATGTAACAACCCTCCAGATATACCTACACCATGCAACAATTCTCCAGATATACCTACACCATGCAACAATTCTCCAGGTATACCTACACCATGCAACAATTCTCCAGATATACCTACACCATGTAACAACCCTCCAGATATACCTACACCATGCAACAATTCTCCAGATATACCTACACCATGCAACAATTCTCCAGGTATACCTACACCATGCAACAATTCTCCAGATATACCTACACCATGTAACAACCCTCCAGATATACCTACACCATGCAACAATTCTCCAGATATACCTACACCATGCAACAATTCTCCAGGTATACCTACACCATGCAACAATTCTCCAGATATACCTACACCATGTAACAACCCTCCAGATATACCTACACCATGCAACAATTCTCCAGATATACCTACACCATGCAACAATTCTCCAGGTATACCTACACCATGCAACAATTCTCCAGATATACCTACACCATGTAACAACCCTCCAGATATACCTACACCATGCAACAATTCTCCAGATATACCTACACCATGCAACAATTCTCCAGATATACCTACACCATGTAACAACCCTCCAGATATACCTACGCCATGCACCAATTCTCCAGATATACCTACACATGCAACAATTCTCCAGGTATACCTACACCATGTAACAATTCTCCAGATATACCTACACCATGTAACAACCCTCCAGATATACCTACACCATGCAACAATTCTCCAGATATACCTACACCATGCAACGATTCTCCAGATATACCTACACCATGCAACAATTCTCCAGGTATACCTACACCATGCAACAATTCTCCAGATATACCTACACCATGCAACAATTCTCCAGATATACCTACACCATGTAACAATTCTCCAGATATACCTACACCATGTAACAATTCTCCAGATATACCTACAACATGCAACAATTCGCCAGGCATACCTACAACATGTAACATTTCTCCAGGCATACCTACACCATGTAACACTTCTCCAGATATACCTACACCATGTAACAATTCTCCAGATATACCTACACCATGCAACAATTCTCCAGGCATACCTACAACATGCAACAATTCTCCAGGCATACCTACAACATGTAACAACCCTCCAGATATACCTACAACATGTAGCAACCCTCCAGATATACCTACAACATGTAACAATTCTCCAGGCATACCTACACCATGCAACAATCATCCAGGCATACCTACAACATGCAACATTTCTCCAGGCATACCTACACCATGTAACATTTCTCCAGGTATACCTACACCATGTAACAATTCTCCAGATATACCTACACCATGCAACAATTCTCCAGGCATACCTACAACATGCAACAATTCTCCAGGCATACCTACAACATGTAACAACCCTCCAGATATACCTACAACATGTAGCAACCCTCCAGATATACCTACAACATGTAACAATTCTCCAGGCATACCTACACCATGCAACAACCCTCCAGGCATACCTACAACATGCAACATTTCTCCAGGCATACCTACACCATGTAACATTTCTCCAGGTATACCTACACCATGTAACAATTCTCCAGATATACCTACACCATGTAACAACCCTCCAGATATACCTACACCATGCAATAATTCTCCAGGCATACCTACACTATACAACAATCCTCCAGGCATACCTACAACATGTAAAAATTCTCCAGATATACCTACAACATGTAACAATTCTCCAGATATACCTACAACATGTAACAATTCTCCCGGCATACCTACAAAATGTAACAATTCTCCAGGTATACCTACAACATGTAACTATTCTCCAGGCATATCTACAACATGTAACTATTCTCCAGGTATACCTACAACATGTAACAATCCTCCAGATATGCCTACAACATGTAACTATTCTCCAGGCATACCTACAACATTTAACAATCCTCCAGGCATACCTACAACATGTAACAATTCTCCAGATATACCTACAACATGTAACAATCCTCCAGGCATACCTACAACATGTAACAATCCTCCAGATATACCTACACCATGCAATAATTCTCCAGATATACCTACACCATGCAACAACCCTCCAGATATACCTACACCATGCAACAATTCTCCAGATATACCTACACCATGAACACTTCTCCAGGTATACCTACAATGCAACAATTATCCAGGTATACCTACACCATGCAACAATTCTCCAGATATACCTACACCATGTAACAACCCTCCAGATATACCTACACCATGCAACAATTCTCCAGATATACCTACACCATGCAACAATTCTCCAGGTATACCTACACCATGCAACAATTCTCCAGATATACCTACACCATGTAACAACCCTCCAGATATACCTACACCATGCAACAATTCTCCAGATATACCTACACCATGCAACAATTCTCCAGGTATACCTACACCATGCAACAATTCTCCAGATATACCTACACCATGTAACAACCCTCCAGATATACCTACACCATGCAACAATTCTCCAGATATACCTACACCATGCAACAATTCTCCAGGTATACCTACACCATGCAACAATTCTCCAGATATACCTACACCATGTAACAACCCTCCAGATATACCTACACCATGCAACAATTCTCCAGATATACCTACACCATGCAACAATTCTCCAGGTATACCTACACCATGCAACAATTCTCCAGATATACCTACACCATGTAACAACCCTCCAGATATACCTACACCATGCAACAATTCTCCAGATATACCTACACCATGCAACAATTCTCCAGGTATACCTACACCATGCAACAATTCTCCAGATATACCTACACCATGTAACAACCCTCCAGATATACCTACACCATGCAACAATTCTCCAGATATACCTACACCATGCAACAATTCTCCAGATATACCTACACCATGTAACAACCCTCCAGATATACCTACGCCATGCACCAATTCTCCAGATATACCTACACATGCAACAATTCTCCAGGTATACCTACACCATGTAACAATTCTCCAGATATACCTACACCATGTAACAACCCTCCAGATATACCTACACCATGCAACAATTCTCCAGATATACCTACACCATGCAACGATTCTCCAGATATACCTACACCATGCAACAATTCTCCAGGTATACCTACACCATGCAACAATTCTCCAGATATACCTACACCATGCAACAATTCTCCAGATATACCTACACCATGTAACAATTCTCCAGATATACCTACACCATGTAACAATTCTCCAGATATACCTACAACATGTAACAATTCTCCAGATATACCTACACCATGTAACACTTCTCCAGATATACCTACACCATGTAAAAAAATCTCCAGGCACACCTACAACATGTAACAGTGGTAGCACGAACCTACAAAAATTACATGTACGTAAAGTACCAACATGCATATATTTGACTCTTGAAAATTCCAGCTTGACTCTTGAAAATTCCTGTTTGACTCTTGAGATTTTGACCTCAAGGGTCATTGGCTCTTGAGTTTCAAAGTCTAGTGAACGCCCTGTATAATACTGAACATGTATTATTTACTTTTCACAGCCATTATAGTGAAACGACGGAGAAGAGCCTGGCAGGGAGGTAAAAGTGCAGAGGGATTGTGGTAGGGGTGGCAGAGAGGAAGTTCTAGGAGTAGAAGTATAGGAAGAGGTAATTATGAATGTTCCATTTATTTCGAAGAAAAACCTTGCAGGACCTAGACATGTTTTTCTGGGCAAGCTTGATCGACATAAACGATTAACCAGTACTAAGCACTGTGTATGAGGGAGCCTTGCTCAATGACACTACATTTGGTCCGTGACCGAGTATCGAACCTGGTACCCTTCAGACATTCTATTCTAAATCTGGCGCTCAACCATGGGTGTCACACAATTAAATACACATTCCAGCTTTATGTCTTATAACTAACATATCTTGAAATCTAAACCATCAAAACATCAGTAGCAACATAGCTTTTTGTTGTTTTTGCAATACCTTTGATGTTTGATTTGCAGACATACATGGCCATTATAATACAGTATCGTGCGCAAGATGTAGTCCTTTTAGAGGTACATTTGCTCATTCGAATGCGTATCAATGGTATAAAAAGTGTTCATCACTGAATCATGGATGTCACACAGGGTTACGTCACACATACAGTGAGTGACGCACCATCACAATGAAGTCACATTGGAAAAAAGAGAAGGATGTATTTATTTAAAATGTTTTAATAAGATACTGTATTTTTTTCTTAATGGAATTCTGTCTGTTTATATATGTACCTCATAGAAAATTCATTACATTTACAGATTGTCATTGAGCACATGGGTGTTGAGAAGTTGCAGAATCTGGTACTCAGTCTCCATCACCATAACCAGGACCTCTATAACCAGCTGTTAGTACACAATATTGGTGCAGGTGTGGACATTGCAATAAGATGGGGGCAGACTTGAACAAATAGTGTGAATGTCTGCCCAGCAACTGCATTTCAATGCGCAAGGTAAGAATATATTCCAGTCATATATAGATATCAGTCAAATATGAGTGTGCAAGTCATAAATGTTTGGATGATATTTGCATCACTTAAAGTGTTACAAGTGGAAGTTGATTGTGTGTGTGTTTTATGGATATTTAACATCGCTACCGGTTGCCCATATGAGCTACACCTCTTGAAGAGATTAATGATTTTAGTGGATTGTGCAATGATACATACAGAGACGCATTCCAGTGTCTTCTGTCTCGTTTACGTACACGGCTTAGAGTGTTATCCGAAAGACTATGATGGGAATCATTTTAGTATGGTATAGTGGTGAGTTTAACCTGCGTGTTCACCACTGGACCGCTACATAATTGAAGTTGATTCTGATCACAAATTATTATCCATTTGTTTATAAGTAACCTCACGTATATAGTTGGCTGTCCGATTGGCGCAGTGGTTAATGCGCTCGCTTCTCATAAATGCAACCCGAGTTCGATCATCCTCACACTTGGAAGTATGTGAGATGGTACGGTGGTCATCAGATCAGACAGGTGGGTTTTCTCCGGGTACTCCGGTTTTCTCCGGGTACTCCGGTTTCGACACGAATGACGACACATACTATGTCATCCGCTCCAACAAGAGTGATTAATATAAGATGCTACAGCTTGTTTCCCAGTCATTGTTAAATAAATAAAGTTTAAACTTAACCTCATACAGTTGTCACAGGTGAGCGATTCCATTGGACATCATTGATATACCTCATCCCCCCTCCCTTATGTCATAATGTTAATTGACGAAACTTCAACATTTTAAAAATCATCTTTAATATCAGAAACCATAATTCTCAGATAATGTGGCTAGTGGATATGTGTACTAGCAGTGTTGCAACTATAACCATTCATTGGGCGACCTGTTAAACTAGCTTTAAATAGAATAAAAATAGTGTAACGTATTGTTTATTTTAATGTCACCCCTATTGAAAGGGCCAGCCATTTCTGGCGAGGTTCGAATTTTCGACCTCCCGCTACATATGTGGACGGACGCCTTAACCACTAGGCCACGGAGAATATGCAAACGTTCCAGATACTGTGTTTGTATAACCCTTTGAACTCTGGTGAGCACACTGAGGCCTTCAAAAGTTCATGGTGCTCTTGTTTAAATTAACTTGCATCCTAGAAATTACTAACCTCAAATGTCACTAATACATTCAGACTTTTATGATAATTTACACTTGTTTCAGATTGAACCGTTGGTCCTAGACGGACAGGTTCTGACAGTGTCTTCGGTACTACATGGAAATGTTGGGACGCAATGGAATATACATGAAAATGTTGGGACGCAATGAAACAAACTAATAACCAAATAAATTTGATATTATGGATCTTAATGAAATGAATTGCTGTAAAATCATCTGGAATAAAAATGCATTAAATGACAATTGTTCTCTTTCATTTCTTTGTTTCAAATAAAGTATTAGTTTGAGGGGGAGATAAGTTACAGTCAGTAATCCTCGACTCATGTTGAGTCGGCACAGTTTGTTCTGTCCGTTGTTCTTCACTGTATAGTGTCTGGATATGATTGGCATTATCGCATATATATCCATACTACTTCGGTTCTTTCACAGCATAATGTGTCCAGTTGTTGCTATATTCTTCATAGCCTGTAAATAAAATACAATATCAATAATACTGGTACTAAACCAAACTAGAACCAGTTTACCCTGACAAACCAGACAATGGTTACAATTGTCGTCAAACTACTGATCTGGCTTTGTACGAAGCAACTGTTGTGTAAATGAGTTATCACACAATTCAGTATTGTAAGCTGGCCTAGTTTTACGCAATGATCCCATTTTAACTCGGAAGTTTATATGAAGCTATTGACAGAATGCTACATCCACTATATGTCTGCAACAGCCACTATATCTCCGTGGATGAGTATCTAAGGTAGTCAGTCACCTGCTTCTCAACACTATAGGTTCAGTTCCACTGGTGGTGTCCAATTATATCAGGTTGGTGGTTTTACCAGGTGCATACAATACTGCTCAGAGGGCACCTGTATACATAAGCTGTTATGCTGTCGGTAATATACACATTTCAGAATGACCATAACATCTATAAAACTAGGGAATAGCACTTGGATTGCTGGTATTTGACAACAGATTAGCATGACCCCGATTCGACATTGAAAGGTCAAACGCATGGTATTGTTTATTTGACAGTTCATACGAGGTTTCCTACTATAGAAATCAATTGGAGTGGACCCGTCGCTGATCACACAAGACATTTGACCGAATTCACACACATCATACACCAGCAAACATCCACAAAGTCTATCAACATATTTTTGAGATACCCTGTCCCCAGACAGACGTAGCTATAAACATTAGCACCCATTCCTATTACATGGTTAATTATTGATTGATGGAAAAAACAAACTACATTCTCCAAGTAATATGAACATTTCTTTAGGTGGTGGCATATTCACGACCCTTTGAGGAGGGTTACATAGTGTCCAAAGTATCGATATACAGTCAATAGAATAAACTATTACATGGTCATTCAGGCATTATAAATTTATACCTGTTTATATAATAATAATAAATTAAATAAGGTGTGAGAATCTGGTCTATTAAAATAAAATAATTAATATGCGACACAGCTGCTTTAGTGTAGATTCAATGTATTAATGAAGTTACCTTATGAATGATCTCTCTGTTATTCAATATTGTGGTGTTTCCGTCCTCGTTCATCTTGTGGACACTCGACAGTACCCTGATACCTGACATGTCTTCAATAATACACAGTTCTGATCTAATTCTGCAACAAGAATGACACATACCCATAACAATTCTTAATTTTAGCTGGGTGAATATCTTATCTAGTTTATTCAAATTGCTTGATTGCGAAACAAGTTATTTCATTATTAGTTTAATTGATCTCGCTGCCTCAGCCCCTTAATGGAACACATTGTCACGAGGAAGAGGCCATGTTGATTTAAACGGCTTCACTACATACATCATCACTATGGTTCTGGTGGGGCGCAAACTCACACCATTATGGTATATTATTAAAACCTTTCAAATTACATGTAAAGGTTATTGCATACATGTGGGTATGCAAACTCACAAAATGAAATGGGTGTTAATTAGATTCCTGGCAAAACGAACAACAGATGCCTAGCAGACCATATGTTAAGGTACAACTATGTAATTTGCAGCTGTCCCTAAACAAAGATCCCCCTGTTGAAGCAGGTTGTCAACCTTGCCCCCCACCCTCGCCATTTTAGAAAGGTGTATGATAAGTGGAGTAACATGTAGATGTGTTGCCAGAAAAAAAACCACCCAAAATGCAAACTGGTTTTGACGCCACCCCCGACAAAAGATCGTCCAGGGGGGGGGGGGGCTATTTTTCCGAATAGCCTTTAATGCATGAGAATCAGTAATAGAAATGTATGCAATGATTCGTAATAATTATGTATCAATCTTTGTTATGGCACAGTCTTTGATATTGCTAAACACCATTTTCCACTTGTCTCCTGCATGTATATATTACATTTAGAATTAATACTTTGAATATCAAATGTATTCTAAGCACAACCAATTTGGTATTTACGAAAATATATAGGCGATAAAGTAACTGTCTTCTCAAATATGTCTTGGTTTTATACCCCGTGGGGGGCCCCATACATTATAACGATTGTGTGACAAAAAGTATGTCCAGTTTGTCCACTGACATATACCATAGTACGTTGATTTTAAGCGCTACAATGATTAAACAACTACTGGTACTTATAAGATACATCGTTAGTGCTCAAAATTAAAATAATTCTTACAAAATAAAACATAGCAACAAACCTTGCGTTTAGCAGTTTAGTAGATAATACGCGACGGCATTGGTGAATTTCAATGTCTTTGTCTTTCTAAATCCTCCCCATTTGCCCCACGTTGTCTGTTTTAATTGAATTACTTGATATGTCGATTCATAACCACTGTTGTATAGGTTCCCGCAAGGGGTTTGACATTAATGGGACATACATACACGTCTGTCATGTTCAACGTGCTTTTCTACATCCGCTATGTCACGCATGCGCGTTGTGTGTGTTTACACTTTGGTTTGTTGATAAACAGTGCGTGTTTACGTTTTGGTGTTTGTAAACAAATTCGCGTATACGACGGTTTAAATTTATTGGAATTTTATCGTTTCTGAGCGACTATTTCAATATTTGTAAACACACACCCATTAGTATTTATATTTTACCCAAAACATCCTTTATTACGATGTAATGCTGCTATCAGAACGCTCGTTTCAACGTGAACTGCGCCGCTTGAGAAATTTTCAAAACAAATTGAAAAATTCTCCGAAATCTCTTTTTGACGTACATTTTTGCCGAATAAACCTACACGTTAGTGGAAACACATTTTATTGATAATGTTATTCACTGTTAAAACTCTCCCGTCGAAGATTTGTTGTTGTTGCAACCCGTGTCCTAGTATGGAAATGTGACCTGCTATGGCCAATGTATGTGGCAATTATTTGCAAAGTATACATGCACGCAGCTTAAAGTTGTGTTTTATTTGAAGAACAATATAAAGACTCGTGATAGGCGTTAAATTTGGACAGATTTGTACACAATTGTTTCAGATAGGGCCATTTTACTGATCGATGCGAAATCTGACATCCCACAGAGTAGAATCACTGTACTTAAATATATATACTAGTACCACCCCCAAACGTGCCGAATCCCTGTGGCACGAACCGGTGTGAAAATTAGCAGGTGCCCCTGAGCAAATAAGAACGGGCGCTCAGGAATGTGCACTGACTGACCTCTGCAAATGTAAACAAACAATTGAGAATTTTACGTTCACGCTGAACGAGATAGGGCAGGTGCCCGTTTACCTTGTATAGTGCACAGCAGTATCGAGGTTGCTATGAATATTAAAATTCATGGACTATCTTAATATGTATCTGTACTAAGATATTTGGTTGATTGATCCCAAGTACATATAGTTACTACCAGTCATACAGATATATAACTGGTAGTAAAATATCTTCCATAGTTATGGGAAATGTTAACAAGATAGAGAATTTCACATATCACAAACGACTAAACCATTAGAGGTATCAGCCTACTATGATGTTTGGTCAATCTTTTTAACATATGTAAGTATCACCAAACTAAACCATCATGGGTTGCCCCTATACATATTTACATAAAACTAATTACATAGTAGTATAGGTTGTACAATGTGTGATATGTGTACCCAAAACAAAATTGTTACCCCCCACTATATGCCCCCGTGTACTAGGATCATAAACATTACATCTAAAATAGGCGACTGAACCCCTGCGTGACAGCGTTTAAAAATAACATAGTAAAATACACTTCCATACAAACAACGGTCCCCTTAGTAGGGTCTTTAAAATTACATGTTTAGCATAAACAAGAAAAGCTATGACAACAATTGTTGCCATAGCAATACTCATCTGCTATAAATAACGATGTATGGGTTAGAGAATGGAGGTATATATTAGCAAGACATCTCAACCCCCCACCCCCATATTTAAAAGTCGCCATCGCATAAATGCATGTGGGCGACTAAGTTTTCTAAAACGTTTAAAATAAACATCATCTAAAAGTGATGAGCCTGACCCTCTCAATATCAAATCTTTCAGATGGGACTATAAACGAGAGACTCGTCTCGTTGCTATACAACAGGCATATAAAACAACTAACGTGTGGATACTAATAATTAGGTGGATCTGTAGTCCAGTGGTAACACGTTGGACTGGTAATCCAGGGACCACAGGTTCGATCCCCCGTCTGACCATAATAAAATTAACAGTCTTTCAGATGTGACGTTAAACCGAGGTCTTGTGTCGGTGCTTTACACTGTGTGAATGTATACAGCGATTGACGTGTTATTTATTGCTCTACAAAAACAATGGAGTTCATTTCCAGTGTGATTTATGGATATAATTTATTATCAAAATGTGCGTGAATGTAGGCTGCATATGCTGGTGTGGTTTATTTGAACTTATTGTTTATAGTTCGGAAATTATTTAGGTAAAACTAAGAAACAATAGGTGATGAATAACTAACTAATCTTTCAAAACTTTGAAATCTGATTTTCGCTCACTGCATTGTGGCATTGTATCTACGAGTGGACTGTATGTCGCCTACGGGCAGGTGGTCCTCGATTGATCGACAATACGGATCGGATTACAAGTACATGCATCAACCGTATTCAATATGGAGAGTTGTGACATACTCTTATCAACGAAGCATCACGAACTCGAACCAATGCTGATGAGTGACAATACAGAGGTGAAAATACCATACATACCCAACGAGTCTGAATCTTCGGACAATAGTGCAAGCGACATAATGGGTGCAGTAAACGGTGACTTTACTGAATACAACAGACTTATTGAACTTTTCAGGGGACTTCCTGGAAGTTTGTTTGTTAATAGGATATTAAGTGAATATAGCTCGTGCGAACAATCACTAGATAACATGCGTGGCTTACTGTTTGAATCGTTAAAATCGAACGAAGACTTTCCGTTTGATTTAGACACATATTTGAAGAGGAGAGTATTCACTAGAAAAGGAGATCCGGTATCCGTGAAACTTTCGAATGATATCCATGCATTGATATCCGTTATTGAGGGGGAGGAATATTCGACCATCAAAGACATAATTAGTAACTCCCGCAGGAAATCGTCAGCTTCACAGCGTGTATATACAGATCGCAAGGACGTATCACGGCATCACGCCGGTAGTCTGTCTATACTGCAACACTGTTCATGTTCCCATGATATTGCTCTACTGAAAGATACCATAGCCAGTCTACAGAGTGACTTGCTCTTATTCAAACAATCACAAGCTGTGATCGATAAACTTCGTTCGGATGAGTACACAACAGTAACGTCAACTGTCCGTGGGATTATAGAAGATGTTTCCAAATGTGTGTCTCAAACTCGTGATGATTTCAAATCAATAAGTAAACACTTAGCAGTACTCACCGAGCCAAATACAGAATCGCGCGTCGATTCTAATTGTAGCAGACTTCGGGAGATGAACGAACAACTAACTTCAGATAATATTTCTTGATACAAATGGCTTAATCACGATCGAAAAGGCATTGGCCAATGGAAACCCGCCTAGTCCCATCTATGCATCATACAACAGTGAGGATCTAGACACTCTCCTTTCGTCGACGCTGTCTGGTGAGTGCGAAAATCATGATATGTACGGAAACTGCATTATCCCACATAAACATGTCAAATGGTGTAACGACGATGAAAATTCAGAGTTATGAAGCAGTTACTATAGGATAAGAGAACTTACCAATCGTGTACCCTACATCAGCTTCTATTTCTACTGGATAAATACGTCTTGTCAGGCGTATAATCAGAGCGTGTATGGCGTGCTTGCTTCGTTCACACCCGGATCTAGAATGCCTCACTTCCGGTCCAGACGGTGTCTCCATCTCCCGCATCAGACGGTGTCTCTTAGGAACCCAATTGCCATTCACTACACTCCTCCCCACTTTATCTGGAAGGACTTCCTCCACATCCTTCTGGCAATGGGTCTGTTCTTCAGGCACAATCGGTCTGACCGGCTTGTGACATCTCTCGACGGAAATGACATTCTCTGGACCTACTTGGTGTCTGACCCCCAAGTAGGTATCTTCCAAGTTTTCTACCTTTCCTGGGCAGGCTTAGCGGTTAACTAGTACTAAGTCCATTCCTGAACACCTCTATGGCTTAGTGTCTTACCCCTAAGCTTACACCTACCTTTCATGGGCAAGCCTCCATAAGCGGCTAACCAGTACTACGTCCATTGATGACTCCTTCCCTGGCTTGGTGTCTTACACCTAAGCTTACCCCTACCTTTCCTGTGCAAGCCTACATAAGCAGGTAACCAGTACTACGTCCCTCAATGAACCCCCCTCTGATTTAGTGCCTTACATCTAAGCCATAATTCCAAGAGATGCTCCAAGCATTTCTACTGTTCCTGGGCAAGCTTTAGCCGACTTAAGCGGTTCACGAGTACTAAGTCCCTCACCGGACCCGAATCCAGATCTGGCTTAGTGTCTTACCCCTAAGCTCTTACCCCTAAGCCATAATTACATGCAATCCGGTCCTTTCGGTCGGCTTACTTGGGAGGTTGATGATGCAAATAAAGACGACGTGCGTTTTCCACTGCCATCTTCATCACATCATCCCATTTGCCTCCCCTGATCCTGGAACAACCGGGACCTCTCCATGTCCTTTACCATAAGGATGTGGTCCTTGTTTTGCTCCCTAACGAACTGATGGACCAACCTGGTAAAACCAAAGTATGTGTTTGGGTAGTGCTCCAGCCATTGTCTGACAATGCTGGAATCCCCACTAAAGCAATGCAGATGTATAAGCTGCTCCCGCTTAACACTGGCCAGTAGAACAAATAGCAGGCTAGTGTAGGCCTCACCATTGTCTACTCCGGTCATCCCTCTGCAATGGAGGACAAGCACATGTCTAGCCTGGAGAAGCCCCAGGGTTTTCCTCAGCGTCTGCATCTGTCCAGACCACTTTTCAACTGGTTCGGTGTGGTCTAACCCCACCTCACCAAGTCCGGAGACATCCGGGTTTTCTAGGAGCAGTCGCAGCCGCTTGAGGTCGGATTCTGTAGCCTCCTTTTTGGGGTGTAATCCCACACAGATTACCACCCCCTGTCCCTTCCAGGTATCGACTTCCTCGGGAGTTGGGTATGTTTCGGGGTCACAGAAATGTGCGACTACCCCGACCAATCTCACCACATGGTCTTTGTCCGGTGTTGATGAGTCACATATCGTTGCCAAACTAGAATCCCGAGGAAGCCCACATTCTATACGGGTTCGATCTAGGTGGCAGTGACTGTCAAATGCTTCAGGGATCCTCTCCACCTGAGCCATTTCGTCCTTCGTTAGGGAGAACTCATCCATCAAGGACTGTCGTTGTTGGGGTTTCAACACTGAGAGTAGGGCCAGCAGAATACTCCAGTTCACCAGGAGAGCCGGCGAGTTACCGGATGGTCTAACCATCCAGCCCGTTGGAGTGACCTCCCCTAGGGCGACACACATGCTCTCCATGGCTTGCCTTGGTAACGGAACTAGGATCACTCTCAGAGCAGGCAGATTAGTCAGTAGCTCCACGTATCGCATAAGGTCATGCAGAGTGGCGCGATGACCGAGCATCCATCTCGTGACTAGCCTCAGCGCCGTCACCCTGCGATCTGTAATGTCGTCGGACATTACCTCCAGCTGAAAGATACCTGGAAGATGGCAGCTGAACGCATGCACCTGCTGCCATTTCTCAGGGCACTCTGGTACTGGGCACCGACGAACCAGCATATTCTCCTCCGGCCTACATTCTCTGGAGCTACCAGGTGATGTCACTGTAGCGGCACCAACTGTAGCTTGGTTGTAATCTACAGTCATACCACGACCCACAGGTAACATCACCTGGTCTACCCGGCTTCGCTTATTTGGGTATGATTGGGTGGTGTTATGTTCGGTGACTGAGAGGTCTCTTCCACTCCTCTCCGAAACCGATTCCTCCCTGTAGGGCATCCTACTAGGGCCAGGTCCATAATGACCTTGACCTCTACACAAAGCTGCTTTGCCGGATAGCCTTTCCTTCGGGTAATGGCGAGAACGATGACCTGCACCTCTATGCCTAGGCTGCCTCCCGCATTCAAGCGTCACTCGTTCATCCTGCCATGGCCGTCCATCTCTACTCGGCCGTCTCCGACCTCCAGAAGGCCGATGGCCACCACCCCTCCTAGATTCCCCCATAGGAGAGTGATGGCCTCGTCTAGGCTGCCCCTGTTTGGGTCTGGCACCCTCATACCCCTTAGGGACAGAGCTGCGGGCCTGACCCTCGCACTCAGTCGTCTTGGGTTCATTCCGAACCCGGACTGGAGATCTGCACTCCACCTCCAGACAGATCTCGCTGTCCGATGCCAACAGCCTGTCTTCCTCCGCGGAATCCAATTCCATGGATTCCAGATTCTCCCCGCTACGCTCAATACTGGGGTCCTCATCTAAACTCACATCCCTCCGACAACTAGGTCCGGACTCCTTGGGAGTGACCGGTATCTTAACCCCAATATCCTGGATATGTTCCCGTATCCACGTGCGGGAGTGGAACTGCAGAGTCTCTGCAGTTCGCGCCGCTAACCGGCGCCACTTGGCATTGTTCTTCGCCTTAGACAATGCCACCTGCCCCAACATAGCCTAAACACGCTGTTCGGTCGTGGACCTGAAGCAGCGGTTCAGCCCATCTACCACCGACTGGGGAGGCAACAAATCCCCACGTCGGGTACTACAATTTACCTCCTCCAAGTAGGCATCGGTCAACCTCGTCATATGTCCAGTCATTATTCCTGAAAGATAAAAACCTTGGTCAGTGACTCTTGCACCTCCTACAGCGGTATTTATCTATAGCCAGAGCCTCTGTTGCTGTGATATCAACACATGACCCGTGATACCACTCCTCGCAATAATAGCACTGGATCATGAAACGACCCTGCCATGGCTTCCGACACACACAGTATAATTCTCCATTATCACTGGTGTCGTCATCCCTGCCTGGATGTGCTTTCCACTGCATGATCCATGCGGGTGGAGTACGGTCCTTACATGGCTTTAGTCGGTCATGATTCACTACAACTACTTCGTTCTTCAGCTTAATCCTGAATATGAATGCAGAGAGTTTAGTAACTATGACACCTGGACCCTTCCAAGGTGGACATAGTTGTCTGCATTTCCCCTTCAGAACAACCGTGTCTAACAGGTATACAACGTCACCGACATCGTAATTTCTTTCTAAGATACGGAGGTCATAATTATTCTTCATTCGTTTAGAAGAAGTTGTCAGGGTAGATCTGGCAGTGGTATGAGCTTCCTGCAGCTTCGCAGTCAGCTTTGCCACATAACCCTCCTCCGTCTCATGTTTTTCAATCACTTGTGGAAACATCACCGTGGCTGGTATGTTGACCTCTTTCCCGAGCATCAGCATATTGGCCGTGAACCCAGTATTACGGTTCACTGCTGATCTGAGAGCTCCAGCAATCTGTGGGAGTTCCACATCCCATTGATTTTGATGCTTACCTATAAAGCATCGCACAGCCTCCATGAGGGTGCGGTTGTACCGTTCCACTTGACCATTCGCCGATGGCCTATACGGAGTTTTTCTAGCCTTATGAATGTGAAGTGCCTTGCACAATTCACTAAAAAGCCTAGACTCGAAGTTCCGACCCTGATCTGAATGAATCTGGAACGGTACACCAAACCTGGAAAAGACACAATCTACTAGTGCTTTTGCAGTAACTTCAGCAGTTTGGGAGGGCAGGGGTATACACTCGACTCACTTACTAAACTGATCTACTACCATCAAAATGTGTGCATTTCCGCGGGGTGTCTTAGGAAGTGGACCCAGGAAATCTATATGTATTCGTTCCATCGGATCCCCTGCCTGGTATTCTGTCATAGGACACCGCCCATGGCGGTCTGACTTTTTATTGCGATTACATGTTTCGCAACCAGCTACGTAATTAGCCACATCTCGACTTATTCCATACCAGGCAAACTTTTCCTTAACACGTTCAGTTGTCCGTGCCACCCCCTGATGTCCTGCATACGGAAGATCATGGTTGCTATGTAAAGCATCATCTCGCATGCTGCGAGGAACCATTAACTTCTTCTCCCCAGAAGCTGCATCATCTTGATACAACACATCATCAATCAATAGGATCTGTTCTTTGTTTAACCAATAAGACTTGGTGGCCGGGCTAGACAAGAACAACTCAGATTCACTTGGCACACTTTCAACCAATCCTGATGAGAAATAGATCCTCATCTTTCTCCTGGGCTTCACTAAGATCCAACAAGGTGAAGCCCCATGCCGATGGCTGAATATCAGTATTATGTACAGTGGTGCTTAATATGGAGCCACTAATTCCCTGCCCTAATTGATTATGGCCAGCATTAGACATACCCTTCACCTGGGTCACTTTGCAAGTCTGTGTCTCATCCTGGTTCGAACTTACACCTGCACAGTTCAGCCTTTTAGCTTGAACTGGCTTGCCACTGTCGTATAACTGATTTTCTGCAGTTCCCTTCGAATCCCTGTAGACCGACCAGTTCCCTTCTCGGCTACCCTTAGTACTGATCCCGACGCCGACCTGCGCACTATCGACCGCGGATACCTGTACTCTCTGCGGAGCCTCCGGGTCTGCAATGTCTACGATGTCAATGGACGATTCTAAATCCCCGTAGACCGACCAGTTCCCTCCTCGCCTACCCTTAGTACTGATCCCGTCGCCGACCTGGGCACTGTCGACCGTGGACCCCTGTACTCTTTGCGAGACCAAAGGGTCTGCAATGTCTACGCTATCCATGGACGATCGCTTATCTCCATAGACCGACCAGTTCCCTCCTCGTTTGCCCTTAGTACTGATCCCGACGCCAACACGGGCAATGTTGACCGCGGATCCCTGTACTCTTTGCGAGGCCAACGGGACTGCAATGTCTACGATCTCGATAAATGATCCCCACTTTTCTTCTGCCTTTAAGCAGTAATCACACCAGCCACAAGGCAGATCCTCAGGCAACCTCTGAGCACACGCTTCCTCTCTAGGTATTCTAGACAAGGAATATGCGTTTCCATGCTTATTGCCTGGCCGGTACCGTAGCACCATATTATATTGAGATAGCTCCTCGAGCCATCTCGCCAACTGCCCTTGTGGTTCCCTGAACCGCATCAACCAGGTTAGACTCGAGTGGTCCGTCCTAACCGTAAAGGGTCTCCCTAACAGATAGTGTCGATATTGGCGTGTGAACCGCACGACTGCTAAAAGTTCTTTTCTAGTAACACAGTACTTGCGCTGCTCGCGAGTTAACGCGTAGCTCCCATAAGCTATCACTTTTTCGACTCCATCTTGGATCTGGATAAGCTCGGCTCCGATTGCTACATCGGATGCATCCGTATCCAAGATGAACTCGTCGTTATGATTTGGAAGACCTAATACAGGTGGTTCCGTGAGAGCTTTCTTTAAAGCGTCAAATGCTGTCTGCTGGTCAGTTTCCCACCGAAACTTCTGTTTACCCACGACGCTGTACAATGGTTCCGCCAACCGAGCGAAGTCCTTGACAAATACTCGGTGGTAGTTAACCAAACCCATAAACCGTTCAACATCCTTTGAACAGGTTGGTAACGGCCATTCCCGTACCAATACAACGTCTGCCCCTGACATGGCTAGGCTATTGCTGCTTACTCTCCTGCCCAGGAACTCTACCTCTCTTTGGAAGAGTACGCATTTCTTTGGCTTTAACTTCAAGCCATTGGCTCTAAATCTTTCCAGGGCCTCCCTTAAATTGACTAGGTGGTCCTGAAAACCCTTCCCCAGAACCAATACATCATCCAAGAAGGCTAATACTGTCTTCCAGTTTAGCCCTCTTAGGACAAGGTTCATCACTCGTGCATAGGTGGCCGGCGCATTACATAACCCGAAACCCATCTTTACATGTTCGAATAGACCATATTTGGTAATAAAGGCGGTCTTTTTTCGATCTTCCTTCTCTATGTTTACCTGCCAATAAGCAGAATTGGCATCTAACTTAGAGAACCACACACTGCCTGCAAGGGTATCCAGACAGTCGTCTACTAATGGCAGTGGAAACACATCTTTAACCGTCACATCATTTAGTGCACGGTAGTCTATGCACCACCGGACCGACCCATCACGCTTCCGTATTAACACGGGTGCTGAGGCCCATTCTGAAGTCGATTCCTCAATCACTCCAGCCTTAAGCATTTTCTCAAGGTGGGCTTCTTCCTCTCCCACGAAACAAGCTGGCGTTCGCCTAACGCGCTGTTTGATAGGCCTAGCCCCTTCAGTGTTTATGCTGTGTTTGATCTTAGTAAATTTCCCTAAGTCAAACTCATCTTTGGCAAACACATCTTGGAACTCCGATAGCAACTGCGCTAATCGAGTACTCTGGTCTCCTATCAAATACTTGCATGACTCTGCATATACTTGTTTCAAATGATCTGGGAGTATATCTATTAGTGACTCGGGCTCAGGTTCAACCGGTCCGACTGATGGGTCCTCCCCCCGATCACACTGCCCCTGTATGCCATGCTCAGATTCACCTGCATACATAATACGGTCCGTCTCTAGGAACTCTTCCTCCACTGGATAGGCTTTGCCGATCTGGATCCCTTGTTTTAACAAGCGGTGTTTGTCACTTGGGTTGACAACACACACAATCGGAACCGCCCCTGCACTACAAATTACTCTCGGTACAAGGACTTCCAGACTATCTACAGGTTCAACGTAGTACTCGGGCATCTCGCAATTAAGAATACATTTCACCCTCATCACGGAGTTAGGTGGGATGGTCTGGCGTTTGGCCACTGTAACTCGAGCAACCACAGGCGTTTCTGCACTGTTTCCTCCATACAGGTTTATCTCCTGCCCATCAAACACTAACATGCCTCTACTCATGTCTAACACGGCAGACCCTCAACATAATATGTCGAAACCGAGGAGCATATCTTGTTCGATTGGAGCCACATAAATGTGCTCGCTATACCACCGTGCGCCAATCTTTAACCGTACAGGTCCTACCACCAAACCCTTCATACTCATCTGTCTACCTGCAGTCATGAGTTTTACCTCACGTAACTTCGGAGGTGGTTTCTGTAGCGAGTTATATAGCCTATCTGAAATGATCGACACCTGGGCTGTGGAGTCTACTATAGCTGTTGCTTCCTTATCAGCTACCTGGACTTTCATGCTGAACTGTGATGTGGATGTCAACTGACACACCTTGAATTCAGCCAATTCATCATCACCAGTCCCCTTATGCCCCCTTTGGCCTAATTCCTGTTGGGTCGAGGGTTGGCCTTTGAACTCGACCCGTTCCGGTTTAATGGCCGACGTGACGCATACCTGTCACGAACTCTTGGGCAATCCCGCTTGAAATGCCCCCTTTCTCCACAGACAATACATCCCCCAGCTTTCACTCTGCTATTTGCTGGCTGGGTAGAACCACTACTTATCTGCTGCTTTACGTCTGCAGCTACTCTTTCCAGCCCTATCCATAGCTGTTCCTTCAATTGCTTCTACAATGTTTGCATGATTGCCCCAATAGAGGTTAGGTCAGGGGTAGCTTCACTCCCTTACCCCCCTTTATTAGGCAACGTTGCCCGGTCTTGTACCGTATACACAGCTGGATGGTCATCCTCATGATCCATCTTAAGCTGTACCCGTTTGGTCTTACCAAACATTGCTTGGTGTACGTGCTGATAGCGACGTACATCATTCATGGCTTCCTCCATGGTGCTAGGATGCACACATGATGCCCTGCTTCCCGATCCATAAGCCCTTGGCAGAAGCGAGTTATTGCTTGCTGCGTGGAGTAATACTCGGGCAGGTCGCGAAACGCCTTGGTGTCCAATGTGAGGACTCTATCTGTCCAATCCTCTAAAGCCTCTGTATGTGACTGGACTGCCTGCTGAAACCGGACCTGTGCTGTTGCCGGAAGCTCTCTCGCACCAAACCGACTCTCTAGTTTCTGCATGAGTCTGCGATAAGACAGATCTTCTCTACGCTCTGTTAATATTGCGTAGAAGTCTGCAGCTTTTCCAGTAAGGCTCCAGCACAGACAATTCAAACATTCGTCCTTCGTCCAATCGCATGCATGTGCAAAACGGACAAACTTCTGCTTGAATGCAGTCCAATTACCCTTGCCATCATACGTTAGATGTGTGGGCAACATGTTGATTACATCTCTAGCTCGTTTTCGCCTATAATGCAGGTCCTGACCTGCTGACTTGCGACATTTGTCAATACGACTCGGTCGTATACTGAATTCATCATCAGTACTGCTGTCGCCATCATCAGGCGCATAACACCTCTTAGATACTGGCTCCCGAACACGGGACCATACTCGTGTTCCACTGACCATATCAGTTGCCTGATGCCCAACATGATGTGTACCATGTACACATTAGGGTTGTAGTCTGGCCTTCGTGAAGGCCCAGCGAAAACGGATTCCCACATGAGGGTATGCCATATACTTCATATTCCTGGAGCCCACTTTCCCGTTTCTCACTTTTAAAGGGGTATAGCTCCTCAGCAGTAGGTGGGTTATACAGGGCAGAGTCTTTCACTGCTTTCTCTAGTGAGCCCTTTTCTACCACCCTCTGTTGAACCAGACCAGTCGCCGTGTTCAATGTCTTAAGAACATCGGTCCAATCAGACTGTCTAGCCTCCTCGGTGTATGTTAATCCCTCACCAAGCGTTTGAGCATAATGATCATCATGATCAGACTCTGAAGAAGAAGATTCTCCGGATGGTAGTTGAACATTGGGTTTAAAATCTATCATCCGTACAGCCTCCCTGCTCAGTTTACTCCTTGTAATGGAGGATAACACCTCCGGAGTAATATTACCATTAGTCTCTCTAATGAGAACGGATCGTATGGGCAAGCCTTGCTTTAATCCCAGGGATCGTGACCAGTTGCTCAATAGTTGCATAATTAATGGCGATTCGCCTCCCTTCTAGGACTGAGGTACTATCAGACATAGTTCCAGGTATATTATGCTAACTACTATAAAAACAGACAACACAAATGCACACTTACTTGCAAGTTTTTCCAATTTCCTGAAAACAAAAGCAAACGGAGAGACTACACAGGACAGAGACCCTCCTTCCCCCTTTAAGAAAGTTATTAACTATCAAATGGGACTAGACCAACTATAAAGGCCAGGAAACTGTTCTAATGTCGTAATTCCGCTCACTTCCGGCAATGCATGTGCGCCGGTGTCTTGAAAATGCTAACGGTTTTATATCAGCAAAAACAAGCAAACTGCGCCTTGTTTTTGTGAAATCGATGGGTATAGGACGTCTTACGCCTGTCCCCTAACGATTAAAACCGGATTCCTCAATCCAACAATCAACCACCAAATCACACAACAGGTGCTCGCAGTGTTATTCCGTGTATTTCACGTCGTGTAGTCCTTTATCCAACAAACTTCTGACACCATTGAAGCAGTTACTATAGGATAAGAGAACTTACCAATCGTGTACCCTACAGCAGCTTCTATTTCTAGTGGATAAATACGTCTTGTCAGGCGTATACTCAGAGCGTGTATGGCGTGCTTGCTTCGTTCACACCCGGATCTAGAATGCCTCACTTCCGGTCCAGACGGTGTCCATCTTCCGCATCAGACGGTGTCTCTTCAGGAACCCAATTAACATTCACTACAGGAATGAGAGGTAATTTTGATTTCACTTTACATGTTTACCGGTACGTGCATACGTTAGGGTTAGGATAATGGTTGCTGATGGGGGCGGGGGTAGGCTTCACGTGCATTTCCCTGCACTACATCTACATACTAGTTAGTTCAGTATACTACTCCCAACACTCGATGCCGAGTAGGCCTATGACCCGGATGCGCTTGTCAGGGACAGTCGTTAGAAATCTCATTAATCTCATATGTTGTTGTTGTTCTTCACCACCAGAAATGGCTAACCCCAGTATACACCTGGGTCGTATTCACACCTATCCTCAAAATCCTTCACCATAACGTGAACATAAATATTTACACAGTTCATAAAAAACGCTCAGATCAATTGTAAATCACTTTTCATTTATACATGTACACGTGTAGGCCTATGTCTCACATTAACGTGTAGGCCTATATCTCACATTAAGGGAAATGCAGTCCGTCTTTAAGAGCTAGACCACATGTTACAAGCAGGTGGTCAGCCAGGAGGGTGTTAGCGTGGGTACTTATACAGCTTATAGCCCATTGTATGAAGATGAAATATGAGTATTCTAACATGGAAATCTAGGCTATGGATAAAATCGGCCCTATATATGTTCCATTAATGTCATACCCCTTGCGGGGACCTAGAGATGTTTCCTGGGCATGCTTAGCCGACCTAAGCGGCTAGCCAGTACTGATCAATGTGTATGTACGTGACCGAGTATCGAACCTTCGGACCGTTCGATTACAAATCCGACGCTCTACCACTGGACCACGGTCGATATGTTGCAAGTGTTCCAGTAGTACCCCTGTGTAATCCATTAAAAGCTGAATATGTTACTTTGGGATTTGAAAGTACAGACATGCACCGTTCTCGTCGATATTGTTCATAGCTGGTGTCCTCACGTTGTACTCACTGAAATAGCTGGTGTCCTCACGTTGTGTTCACTGAAATAGCTGGTGTCCTCACGTTGTGCTCACTGAAATAGCTGGTGTCCTCACGTTGTGCTCACTGACATGTGTTAGATATTGACCCAAAACTAATATCTTTAAACAACAAAAAGCATTGTCACCACGCTTCTTTTTATTCAATTAAATATTGGTGCAACTACGAAGTTTAGAAATAGAAACTTGCGTTTGAACATGTATGGTTAATTAATGAATCTCTAGAACAATAGATTATTTACGTGTCGTCATATCGACCATACGGAATGAATATTTTATGTCAATATTTTACACAGTTATGCTATGCGTAGCTATCTATCATTAGTCAATCAACCATATGAATACCTCTGCATCACATCAATGATAATGTCAAGTTGATATTTTGTAGGTGTGTTTCTTTTATAGTTTGCATACATTTGTAAACACAAATGATGATACAACTACTGTAGGATTTTCCTTTTAAAGTCATTGGTTATAAATAGGAAAATCGTTGACTTATTTCACAAACCCCAACATTACTTTCATGGCTTATTTGTCCCTTTTCATTGTTTCTGAGGTAGATTTTGTAGTGCATTATTTCTATTTACATTTATTACAGAGTTGTTATTATAAAGTGAAATGTCATAATTAATTAATATAAGATGAACCTGCGGAACAATCCTCACACCTGTCGGCTGACAGTGTCGGACACAGACGATATGTATAACCTGAGGAGTTCCTACATGTGTGGTGGGTGTGGCCACGTATACAACATGATATGTCTGTTACAAACACATCTTGAACAACATGTCCAGGGAGGCTCTTACCACTATGATCATGCCACCAAAACAGCATTTCCAAAATTTGATAGTGTATGTGCGTTTAACCAGACTACAGATGGATACTTCTGTACCAGAAATAAAGACGTTATAGCTTTGAATATAAATCAGTCCTGTGATACAGAAATGAAAAATATCCACCCTGAACCTCAACAAATCTTTGCAAGAAGATACGCAGAAAGACCAGGTGCGACTGATATTGAAAATGAAAAGTTCACTAACTATTTTAATACGCTTTCAGATAATGATTATCACGTTACTCTTAAGAATGAAATATTCAGCCAGCAGGAAGATACAGACTGTAATATACAGAACACTGATAAACTAAGCTGCAATGTAGAACTGTCTGAAGCTCCTGAAAATAACCATGATAAGAAAGTCATGGATGATAAAACTGTAACTAAAGAATGTTTGGACAGTGATACAACGTCTAGGCTCACTGTAGGAGAGTTTGGTTATAAGGGAATGCAGCAGTTAGGTGTGCAAGATAAGTAAAGTGTGAACTCAGAACGTTATAGAGACATCAATGCACTATCTAAATCCGTCGTAACCATGGTAACAAACAAGACATACAAATGCCAAAAATGTGACAGAGGATTTCAAAGTAAAAGAATGTTGTCAAAACATCAGATTATTCATGAACATGGTTGAAACTTGAAGAGCGCTATAGTTTGTCCAAAACTGCTGACTTCGGAGCCGATACTAGAAATGCATATGCGTTCTCATTCGGACAAGATAGCACACTCCTGCACACTTTGTGACAAAACATTTACAACAAAGCAAGGACTGAAGTTCCACATTGGTACTCATGGAGGAAAGAAATATAAATGTTCAGAATGTGAAAAGAAGTTCAGCTATGCTTCTTCTCTGAAAAAACACATAATATCTCACAAGGGAAGCTCCGAGTTCTGCTGTGATTCTTGTGGAAAGTATTTTGCATTGAAATCCTTGTTGGAGGCACAGGTATTGGTACATAACAGAATCAAAAGTTTCACGTGCGAAGAGTGTGGTTTCCAGACTCACTCAAGGTCGTCACTGACAGGTCACATGGAGGTTCATAATGGCAGGAAATTTCAGTGTATACAGTGCGATAAGTCAGCGCTGGCAGAACATATGAACGCACACACAGGTTGTAACTCGTTTTATACAATGTTTGTTTTCTGCATACTAATTTTGTATCATTTAAACTGGCTGTAAATCAAAGTTCTTATTATCAGCTCCGTGTAATTTTGTAACGTTATAACCAAAACGAAACAGAAAATGCAATATGTTTGGACTGTAATTGTTATATCTCCCCAAAAAGTAGAGGTATAGTGCTTCGCCTGTCTTGATGTCAAACTTAGTGTGGCTAGATTGCAACAAAACTATGCAAAGATTATCAGCACAATGTCTAGTTGTGTATTTATTTTAACCATTAATTATTCTTGGTTGATTTTGGAGTAATGGCCTTTTCAAATGAACAAAGATCTTAGTTTATTATGACTACTTTTCTTGACTCCATGCTTGGGGTTTGAACCGTTTGAACATCACGTATAGGGAATGATCAATACTACACATAGTTTTCTGCATTGCGCTTGGCTGAATGTTGGTTGAGGTTTCAAAAAGAATATAAAGAACAACATTTAATTAGTCAACAAACATCCCAATGCATGGTGTAGCATCTTCTTTATATATATATAGTTAGGTATTTCAGAATTCTGTTATTGATAAGCAATTTAGAATACAGATGTTATACCTTAAATAGATAGGACACTGTTTTGACATTAAGCACGTTAGAATATTGCTTTGGCATTAAGAATTTTAGAACAGGTCATCTATGTACATATGTATTGCTATTGCTGTTGTATGGTACAAATATTTGTGTCGTTTTACAGGATTGTGTCCATATGTGTGTGAATATTGTGACATGACCTTTCTGTACCAGAGTACTCTGACCAAGCACAAGCTAATACATACTGGAGAACTACCGTACGGTTGTGAAGTGTGTTCCCGAAGGTTCCGGCTGCAGCATATCTATAAACGTCACAAATTGGCACACACAATGGAGAAACCATATAAGTGTAAGGTAGGATAATCACACTGTGTAACCTGATACAATAAATTGTCATTACTGTGAAAGTTGGCACACACATTGGAGAAACCATACAATTGCAAGGTAGGATAATCACACTGTGAATGTTGGCACACACAATGGAGAAACCATACAATTGCAAGGTAGGATAATCACACTGTGAAAGTTGGCACAGTTGAATGGAGAAACCATACAATTGCAAGGTAGGATAATCACACTGTGAAAGTTGGCACAGCTGAATGGAGAAACCATACAATTGCAAGGTAGGATAATCACACTGTGAAAGTTGGCACAGCTGAATGGAGAAACCATACAATTGCAAGGTAGGATAATCATGCTGTGAATGTTGGCACAGCTGAATGGAGAAACCATACAATTGCTAGGTAGGATAATCACACTGTGAAAGTTGGCACAGCTGAATGGAGAAACCATACAATTGTAAGGTATGATAATCACACTGTGAAAGTTGGCACAGCTGAATGGAGAAACCATACAATTCCAAGGTAGGATAATCACACTGTGAATGTTGGCACAGTTGAATGGAGAAACCATACAATTGCAAGGTAGGATAATCATACTGTGAAAGTTGGCACAGCTGAATGGAGAAACCATACAATTGTAAGGTATGATAATCACACTGTGAAACCTGATACAATAAATTGTCATTACTGTGAAAGTTGGCACAGCTGAATGCAATTGTTTCAATGGATTTTCAAGTTCATAGTGTATCATCATTTCACAGAAAGACCATTTATCTATGTATTGGGTTGCATAGTGAACCAGGTGCAGTTAGGCAGGTCGAGCGTGTGGCATATGGAATATTAAAAGAAAACTTGAATGGGTTGGTACCCTAACCAGGGTGTGTGGAAATGGTGTGTATGCTCCGATTGGTATACAGACATTTGGCAACATTTGAATTTATTAGTCATCCTCATGCCATAAAATATATTTGGACAAATCATTCGGGAATAGATATTAAAAATAAATATGTAATCAAGTTGTAATCATTGCCATCATTGGTATCCATCGGAACAAGTTTAGCTTATTTAGATCTACTACATGTAGCTGTCAGGATTCTACATACCAAGTTTCCTCAACATGTGCCCAAGCAATTCAGGAGAGAAAGTATATTTTCAATTTAAGATGGTCGCCATGATTGCTATTTAGATCGGAAATGTGTTGACTATGTCAGAATTACAAGTTACCACAAAGCTCCATACCAAGTTGCATAAAAATTAACCATGTAATTCGTAAAAGGATTTTAAATGTGGCTGCCATGACTGTTATACATGTATGCAAATATTACTACTGTGGAACCATGTTGAGTAGTCAATAAAAGTCTCCAAAATATATCAACCAGACAGCTGTGCTCTTACTGACCCTCTCACGATTGTTCAAGCTGGGTTGATTCAGCGAATGACCTGCCAGCCCGTGTGTGGATGGTGCAGCTATTTTTTATTTGTATGCATTGACACTGTGGTTTTACAGCATATTTACATCGCTTACGTTTGCCATGTTGAGCCACTTGCAGTATACTGTGATTTCATTCATTCAGCAATGTAGTTATTTAATTTATAGGTAAATGCACCAAGTAAAACTAGAACTGTGATATACTGTTTCAGGTGTGTAAAACTAGAACTGTAGTATACTGTTTACGGTGTGTAAAACTAGAACTGTGGTATACGGTTTCAGGTGTGTAAAACTAGGAGTGTAGTATAGTGTTTCTGGTGTGTAACATTAGAACTGTGGTATACTGTTTACGGTGGGTAAAACTAGAACTGTGGTATACTGTTTACGGTGTGTAAAACTAGAACTGTGGTATACTGTTTACGGTGTGTAAAACTACAACTGTTGTGTACTGTTTCAGGTGTGTAAGACTAGAACTGTGGTATACTGTTTTAGGTGTGTAAAACTAGAACTGTGGTATACTGTTGCTGGTGTGTAAAACTAGAACTGTGGTATACTGTTTCAGATGTGTAAAACTAGAACTGTGGTATACTGTTTACGGTGTGTAAAACTAGAACTGTGGTATACTGTTGCTGGTGTGTAAAACTAGAACTGTGGTATACTGTTTACGGTGTGTAAAACTAGAACTGTGGTATACTGTTTCAGATGTGTAAAACTAGAACTGTGGTATACTGTTTACGGTGTGTAAAACTAGAACTGTGCTATACTGTTTCAGATGTGTAAAACTAGAACTGTGGTATACTGTTTACGGTGTGTAAAACTAGAACTGTGGTATACTGTTTCAGATGTGTAAAACTAGAACTGTGGTATACTGTTTACGGTGTGTAAAACTAGAACTGTGGTATACTGTTTTAGGTGTGTAAAACTAGAACTGTGGTATACCGTTTCTGGTGTGTAAAACTAGAACTGTGGTATACTGTTTCAGGTGTGTAAAACTAGAACTGTGGTATACTGTTGCTGGTGTGTAAAACTAGAACTGTGGTATACTGTTTCTGGTGTGTAAAACTAGAAGTGTGGAATACACTTTCCGGTATGTACAATTAGAACTGTGGTATACTGTTTTAGGTGTGTAACACTAGGACTGTGGTCTACTGTTTACGGTGTGTAAAACTAGAACTGTGGAATACTGTTTCAGGTGTGTAAAATTTGAACTGTGTTATACTGTTTATGGGGTGTAAAACTAGAACTGTGGTATACTGTTGCAGGTGTGTAAAACTAGAACTGTAGTATACTGTTTATGGTGTGTAAAACTAGAACTGTGGTATACTGTTTATGGTGTGTAAAACTAGGACTGTGGTACACTGTTGCTGGTGTGTAAAACTAGAACTGTGCTTTGCTGGTGTGTAAAACTAGGACTGTGGTATACTGTTTCAGGTGTGTAAAATTAGAACTGTGGTATACTGTTTATGGTGTGTAAAACTAGAACTGTGGTATACTGTTGCTGGTATGTAAAACTAGGACTGTGGTATACTGTTTCTGGTGGGTAAAGCTAGAACTTTGGGATAGTGTTTACGGTGGATAAAACTATAACTGTGGTATACTGTTTATGGTGTGTAAAACTAGAACTGTGGTATACTGTTTCAGGTGTGTAAAACTAGAACTGTGGTATACTGTTTATGGTGTGTAAAACTAGAACTGTGGTATACTCTTTATTGTGGTTAAAACTAGAACTGTGGTATACTGTTTCAGGTGTTTAAAACTAGAACTGTGGTATACTGTTTACGGTGTGTAAAACTAGAACTGTGGTATACTGTTTATGGTGTGTAAAACTAGAACTGTGGTATACTGTTTACGGTGTGTAAAACTAGAACTGTGGTATACTGTTTATGGTGTGTAAAACTAGAACTGTGGTATACTGTTTCAGGTGTGTAAAACTAGAACTGTGGTATACTGTTTATGGTGTGTAAAACTAGAACTGTGGTATACTTTTTACGGTGTGTAAAACTAGAACTGTGGTATACTGTTTATGGTGTGTAAAACTAGAACTGTGGTATACTGTTGTTGGTGTGTAAAACTAGAACTGTGGTATACTGTTTCAGGTGTGTAAAACAAGAACTGTGGTATACTGTTGCTGGTGTGTAAAACTAGAACTGTGGTATACTGTTTAAGGTATGTAAAACTAGAACTGTGGTATACTGTTTACGGTGGGTAAAACTAGAACTGTGGTATACTGTTTAAGGTGTGTAAAACTAGAACTGTGGTATACTGTTTAAGGTGTGTAAAACTAGAACTGTGGTATACTGTTTACTGTGGGTAAAACTAGAACTGTGGTATACTGTTTATGGTGTGTAAAACTAGAACTGTGGTATACTCTTTATGGTGTGTAAAACTAGAGCTGTGGTATACTGTTTATGGTGTGTAAAACTAGAACTGTGGTATACTGTTGCTGGTGTGTAAAACTAGGACTGTCTTATACTGTTTCAGGTGTGTAAATTTAGAACTGTGGTATACTGTTTATGGTGTGTAAAACTAGAACTGTGGTATACTGTTTATGGTGTGTAAAACTAGAACTGTGGTATACTGTTTATGGTGTGTAATACTAGAACTGTGGTATAGTGTTTACGGTGGGTAAAACTAGAACTGTGGTATACTATTTTAGGTGTGTAAAACTAGAACTGTGGTATACTGTTTTAGGTGTGTAAAACTAGGACTGTGGTAACTGTTTTAGGTGTGTAAATCTAGAACTGTGGTATACTGTTTTAGGTATGTAAAACTAGGACAATGGTATACTGTTTCTGGTGTGTAAATCTAGAACTGTGGTATACTGTTTTAGGTGTGTAAAACTAGGACTGTGGTAACTGTTTTAGGTGTGTAAAACTAGGAATGTGGTATACTGTTGCTGGTGTGTAAAACTAGAACTGTGGTATACTGTTGCTGGTTGGTAAAACTAGAACTGTGGTATACTGTTGCTGGTGTGTAAAATTAAAACTGTGGTATACTGTTGCTGGTGTGTAAAACTAGGACTGTGGTATACTGTTTACGGTGGGTAAAACTAGGATTGTGGTATACTCTTGCTGGTGTGTAAAACTAGGACTGTGGTATACTGTTTCTGGTGTGTAAAACTAGAACTGTGGTATACTGTTTACGGTGTGTAAAACTAGAACTGTGGTATACTGTTGCTGGTGTGTAAAACTAGAACTGTGGTATACTGTTTACGGTGTGTAAAACTAGAACTGTGGTATACTGTTTCAGATGTGTAAAACTAGAACTGTGGTATACTGTTTACGGTGTGTAAAACTAGAACTGTGGTATACTGTTTCAGATGTGTAAATCTAGAACTGTGGTATACTGTTTACGGTGTGTAAAACTAGAACTGTGGTATACTGTTTCAGATGTGTAAAACTAGAACTGTGGTATACTGTTTACGGTGTGTAAAACTAGAACTGTGGTATACTGTTTTAGGTGTGTAAAACTAGAACTGTGGTATACCGTTTCTGGTGTGTAAAACTAGAACTGTGGTATACTGTTTCAGGTGTGTAAAACTAGAACTGTGGTATACTGTTGCTGGTGTGTAAAACTAGAACTGTGGTATACTGTTTCTGGTGTGTAAAACTAGAAGTGTGGAATACACTTTCCGGTATGTACAATTAGAACTGTGGTATACTGTTTTAGGTGTGTAACACTAGGACTGTGGTCTACTGTTTACGGTGTGTAAAACTAGAACTGTGGAATACTCTTTCAGGTGTGTAAAATTTGAACTGTGTTATACTGTTTATGGGGTGTAAAACTAGAACTGTGGTATACTGTTGCAGGTGTGTAAAACTAGAACTGTAGTATACTGTTTATGGTGTGTAAAACTAGAACTGTGGTATACTGTTTATGGTGTGTAAAACTAGGACTGTGGTACACTGTTGCTGGTGTGTAAAACTAGAACTGTGCTTTGCTGGTGTGTAAAACTAGGACTGTGGTATACTGTTTCAGGTGTGTAAAATTAGAACTGTGGTATACTGTTTATGGTGTGTAAAACTAGGACTGTGGTATACTGTTGTTGGTGTGTAAAACTAGAACTGTGGTATACTTTTGCTGGTGTGTAAAACTAGGACTGTCGTATACTGTTTCAGGTGTGTAAATTTAGAACTGTGGTATACTGTTTATGGTGTGTAAAACTAGAACTGTGGTATACTGTTTCTGGTGTGTAAAACTAGAACTGTGGTATACTGTTGTTGGTGTGTAAAACTAGAACTGTGGTATACTGTTTACGGTGGGTAAAACTAGAACTGTGGTATACTGTTTAAGGTGTGTAAAACTAGAACTGTGGTATACTGTTTAAGGTGTGTAAAACTAGAACTGTGGTATACTGTTTACTGTGGGTAAAACTAGAACTGTGGTATACTGTTTATGGTGTGTAAAACTAGAACTGTGGTATACTCTTTATGGTGTGTAAAACTAGAGCTGTGGTATACTGTTTATGGTGTGTAAAACTAGAACTGTGGTATACTGTTGCTGGTGTGTAAAACTAGGACTGTCTTATACTGTTTCAGGTGTGTAAATTTAGAACTGTGGTATACTGTTTATGGTGTGTAAAACTAGAACTGTGGTATACTGTTTATGGTGTGTAAAACTAGAACTGTGGTATACTGTTTATGGTGTGTAATACTAGAACTGTGGTATACTGTTTACGGTGGGTAAAACTAGAACTGTGGTATACTGTTGCTGGTGTGTAAAACTAGAACTGTGGTATACTGTTTACGGTGTGTAAAACTAGAACTGTGGTATACTGTTTCAGATGTGTAAAACTAGAACTGTGGTATACTGTTTACGGTGTGTAAAACTAGAACTGTGGTATACTGTTTCAGATGTGTAAAACTAGAACTGTGGTATACTGTTTACGGTGTGTAAAACTAGAACTGTGGTATACTGTTTCAGATGTGTAAAACTAGAACTGTGGTATACTGTTTACGGTGTGTAAAACTAGAACTGTGGTATACTGTTTTAGGTGTGTAAAACTAGAACTGTGGTATACCGTTTCTGGTGTGTAAAACTAGAACTGTGGTATACTGTTTCAGGTGTGTAAAACTAGAACTGTGGTATACTGTTGCTGGTGTGTAAAACTAGAACTGTGGTATACTGTTTCTGGTGTGTAAAACTAGAAGTGTGGAATACACTTTCCGGTATGTACAATTAGAACTGTGGTATACTGTTTTAGGTGTGTAACACTAGGACTGTGGTCTACTGTTTACGGTGTGTAAAACTAGAACTGTGGAATACTCTTTCAGGTGTGTAAAATTTGAACTGTGTTATACTGTTTATGGGGTGTAAAACTAGAACTGTGGTATACTGTTGCAGGTGTGTAAAACTAGAACTGTAGTATACTGTTTATGGTGTGTAAAACTAGAACTGTGGTATACTGTTTATGGTGTGTAAAACTAGGACTGTGGTACACTGTTGCTGGTGTGTAAAACTAGAACTGTGCTTTGCTGGTGTGTAAAACTAGGACTGTGGTATACTGTTTCAGGTGTGTAAAATTAGAACTGTGGTATACTGTTTATGGTGTGTAAAACTAGGACTGTGGTATACTGTTGTTGGTGTGTAAAACTAGAACTGTGGTATACTTTTGCTGGTGTGTAAATCTAGGACTGTCGTATACTGTTTCAGGTGTGTAAATTTAGAACTGTGGTATACTGTTTATGGTGTGTAAAACTAGAACTGTGGTATACTGTTTCTGGTGTGTAAAACTAGAACTGTGGTATACTGTTGTTGGTGTGTAAAACTAGAACTGTGGTATACTGTTTACGGTGGGTAAAACTAGAACTGTGGTATACTGTTTAAGGTGTGTAAAACTAGAACTGTGGTATACTGTTTAAGGTGTGTAAAACTAGAACTGTGGTATACTGTTTACTGTGGGTAAAACTAGAACTGTGGTATACTGTTTATGGTGTGTAAAACTAGAACTGTGGTATACTCTTTATGGTGTGTAAAACTAGAGCTGTGGTATACTGTTTATGGTGTGTAAAACTAGAACTGTGGTATACTGTTGCTGGTGTGTAAAACTAGGACTGTCTTATACTGTTTCAGGTGTGTAAATTTAGAACTGTGGTATACTGTTTATGGTGTGTAAAACTAGAACTGTGGTATACTGTTTATGGTGTGTAAAACTAGAACTGTGGTATACTGTTTATGGTGTGTAATACTAGAACTGTGGTATAGTGTTTACGGTGGGTAAAACTAGAACTGTGGTATACTGTTTTAGGTGTGTAAAACTAGAACTGTGGTATACTGTTTTAGGTGTGTAAAACTAGGACTGTGGTAACTGTTTTAGGTGTGTAAATCTAGAACTGTGGTATACTGTTTTAGGTGTGTAAAACTAGGACAGTGGTATACTGTTTCTGGTGTGTAAATCTAGAACTGTGGTATACTGTTTTAGGTGTGTAAAACTAGGACTGTGGTAACTGTTTTAGGTGTGTAAAACTAGGAATGTGGTATACTGTTGCTGGTGTGTAAAACTAGAACTGTGGTATACTGTTGCTGGTTGGTAAAACTAGAACTGTGGTATACTGTTGCTGGTGTGTAAAATTAAAACTGTGGTATACTGTTGCTGGTGTGTAAAACTAGAACTGTGGTATACTGTTTACGGTGTGTAAAACTAGAACTGTGGTATACTGTTGCTGGTGTGTAAAACTAGAACTGTGGTATACTGTTTACGGTGTGTAAAACTAGAACTGTGGTATACTGTTTCAGATGTGTAAAACTAGAACTGTGGTATACTGTTTACGGTGTGTAAAACTAGAACTGTGGTATACTGTTTCAGATGTGTAAAACTAGAACTGTGGTATACTGTTTACGGTGTGTAAAACTAGAACTGTGGTATACTGTTTCAGATGTGTAAAACTAGAACTGTGGTATACTGTTTACCGTGTGTAAAACTAGAACTGTGGTATACTGTTTTAGGTGTGTAAAACTAGAACTGTGGTATACCGTTTCTGGTGTGTAAAACTAGAACTGTGGTATACTGTTTCAGGTGTGTAAAACTAGAACTGTGGTATACTGTTGCTGGTGTGTAAAACTAGAACTGTGGTATACTGTTTCTGGTGTGTAAAACTAGAAGTGTGGAATACACTTTCCGGTATGTACAATTAGAACTGTGGTATACTGTTTTAGGTGTGTAACACTAGGACTGTGGTCTACTGTTTACGGTGTGTAAAACTAGAACTGTGGAATACTGTTTCAGGTGTGTAAAATTTGAACTGTGTTATACTGTTTATGGGGTGTAAAACTAGAACTGTGGTATACTGTTGCAGGTGTGTAAAACTAGAACTGTAGTATACTGTTTATGGTGTGTAAAACTAGAACTGTGGTATACTGTTTATGGTGTGTAAAACTAGGACTGTGGTACACTGTTGCTGGTGTGTAAAACTAGAACTGTGCTTTGCTGGTGTGTAAAACTAGGACTGTGGTATACTGTTTCAGGTGTGTAAAATTAGAACTGTGGTATACTGTTTATGGTGTGTAAAACTAGAACTGTGGTATACTGTTGCTGGTATGTAAAACTAGGACTGTGGTATACTGTTTCTGGTGGGTAAAGCTAGAACTTTGGGATAGTGTTTACGGTGGATAAAACTATAACTGTGGTATACTGTTTATGGTGTGTAAAACTAGAACTGTGGTATACTCTTTATTGTGGTTAAAACTAGAACTGTGGTATACTGTTTATGGTGTGTAAAACTAGAACTGTGGTATACTCTTTATTGTGGTTAAAACTAGAACTGTGGTATACTGTTTCAGGTGTTTAAAACTAGAACTGTGGTATACTGTTTACGGTGTGTAAAACTAGAACTGTGGTATACTGTTTATGGTGTGTAAAACTAGAACTGTGGTATACTGTTTATGGTGTGTAAAACTAGAACTGTGGTATACTCTTTATTGTGGTTAAAACTAGAACTGTGGTATACTGTTTCAGGTGTTTAAAACTAGAACTGTGGTATACTGTTTACGGTGTGTAAAACTAGAACTGTGGTATACTGTTTATGGTGTGTAAAACTAGAACTGTGGTATACTGTTTACGGTGTGTAAAACTAGAACTGTGGTATACTGTTTATGGTGTGTAAAACTAGAACTGTGGTATACTGTTTCAGGTGTGTAAAACTAGAACTGTGGTATACTGTTTATGGTGTGTAAAACTAGAACTGTGGTATACTTTTTACGGTGTGTAAAACTAGAACTGTGGTATACTGTTTATGGTGTGTAAAACTAGAACTGTGGTATACTGTTGTTGGTGTGTAAAACTAGAACTGTGGTATACTGTTTCAGGTGTGTAAAACAAGAACTGTGGTATACTGTTGCTGGTGTGTAAAACTAGAACTGTGGTATACTGTTTAAGGTATGTAAAACTAGAACTGTGGTATACTGTTTACGGTGGGTAAAACTAGAACTGTGGTATACTGTTTAAGGTGTGTAAAATTAGAACTGTGGTATACTGTTTAAGGTGTGTAAAACTAGAACTGTGGTATACTGTTTACTGTGGGTAAAACTAGAACTGTGGTATACTGTTTATGGTGTGTAAAACTAGAACTGTGGTATACTGTTGCTGGTGTGTAAAACTAGGACTGTCTTATACTGTTTCAGGTGTGTAAATTTAGAACTGTGGTATACTGTTTATGGTGTGTAAAACTAGAACTGTGGTATACTGTTTATGGTGTGTAAAACTAGAACTGTGGTATACTGTTTATGGTGTGTAATACTAGAACTGTGGTATAGTGTTTACGGTGGGTAAAACTAGAACTGTGGTATACTGTTTTAGGTGTGTAAAACTAGAAGTGTGGAATACACTTTCCGGTATGTACAATTAGAACTGTGGTATACTGTTTTAGGTGTGTAACACTAGGACTGTGGTCTACTGTTTACGGTGTGTAAAACTAGAACTGTGGAATACTCTTTCAGGTGTGTAAAATTTGAACTGTGATATACTGTTTATGGGGTGTAAAACTAGATCTGTGGTATACTGTTGCAGGTGTGTAAAACTAGAACTGTAGTATACTGTTTATGGTGTGTAAAACTAGAACTGTGGTATACTGTTTATGGTGTGTAAAACTAGGACTGTGGTACACTGTTGCTGGTGTGTAAAACTAGAACTGTGCTTTGCTGGTGTGTAAAACTAGGACTGTGGTATACTGTTTCAGGTGTGTAAAATTAGAACTGTAGTATACTGTTTATGGTGTGTAAAACTAGAACTGTGGTATACTGTTGCTGGTATGTAAAACTAGGACTGTGGTATACTGTTTCTGGTGGGTAAAGCTAGAACTTTGGGATAGTGTTTACGGTGGATAAAACTATAACTGTGGTATACTCTTTATTGTGGTTAAAACTAGAAATGTGGTATACTGTTTCAGGTGTTTAAAACTAGAACTGTGGTATACTGTTTACGGTGTGTAAAACTAGAACTGTGGTATACTGTTTATGGTGTGTAAAACTAGAACTGTGGTATACTGTTTACGGTGTGTAAAACTAGAACTGTGGTATACTGTTTATGGTGTGTAAAACTAGAACTGTGGTATACTGTTTCAGGTGTGTAAAACTAGAACTGTGGTATACTGTTTATGGTGTGTAAAACTAGAACTGTGGTATACATTTTACGGTGTGTAAAACTAGAACTGTGGTATACTGTTTATGGTGTGTAAAACTAGAACTGTGGTATACTGTTGTTGGTGTGTAAAACTAGAACTGTGGTATACTGTTTCAGGTGTGTAAAACAAGAACTGTGGTATACTGTTGCTGGTGTGTAAAACTAGAACTGTGGTATACTGTTTAAGGTATGTAAAACTAGAACTGTGGTATACTGTTTACGGTGGGTAAAACTAGAACTGTGGTATACTGTTTAAGGTGTGTAAAACTAGAACTGTGGTATACTGTTTAAGGTGTGTAAAACTAGATCTGTGGTATACTGTTTACTGTGGGTAAAACTAGAACTGTGGTATACTGTTTATGGTGTGTAAAACTAGAGCTGTGGTATACTGTTTATGGTGTGTAAAACTAGAACTGTGGTATACTGTTGCTGGTGTGTAAAACTAGGACTGTCTTATACTGTTTCAGGTGTGTAAATTTAGAACTGTGGTATACTGTTTATGGTGTGTAAAACTAGAACTGTGGTATACTGTTTTAGGTGTGTAAAACTAGAACTGTGGTATACTGTTTTAGGTGTGTAAAACTAGGACTGTGGTAACTGTTTTAGGTGTGTAAATCTAGAACTGTGGTATACTGTTTTAGGTGTGTAAAACTAGGACAGTGTTATACTGTTTCTGGTGTGTAAATCTAGAACTGTGGTATACTGTTTTAGGTGTGTAAAACTAGGACTGTGGTAACTGTTTTAGGTGTGTAAAACTAGGAATGTGGTATACTGTTGCTGGTGTGTAAAACTAGAACTGTGGTATACTGTTGCTGGTTGGTAAAACTAGAACTGTGGTATACTGTTGCTGGTGTGTAAAATTAAAACTGTGGTATACTGTTGCTGGTGTGTAAAACTAGGACTGTGGTATACTGTTTACGGTGGGTAAAACTAGGATTGTGGTATACTGTTGCTGGTGTGTAAAACTAGGACTGTGGTATACTCTTTCTGGTGTGTAAAACTAGGACTGTGGTATACTCTTTACGGTGGGTACAACTAGAACTGTGGTATACTGTTGCTGGTTTGTAAAACTAGAACTGTGGTATACTGTTGCTGGTGTGTAAAGCTAGGACAGTTGTATACTGTTTAAGGTGGGTAAAACCAGACCTGTGGTATACTGTTTACGGTGTGTAAAACTAGGACTGTGGTATACTCTTTACGGTGTGTAAAACTAGAACTGTGGTATACTGTTGCTGGTGTGTAATACTAGGAATGTGGTATACTGTTTAAGGTGTGTAAAACTAGAACTGTGGAATACTGTTGCTGGTGTGTAATACTAGGAATGTGGTATACTGTTGCTGGTGTGTAAAACTAGGACTGTCGTATACTGTTTCAGGTGTGTAAATTTAGCACTGTAGTATACTGTTTATGGTGTGTAAAACTAGAACTGTGGTATACTGTTTACGGTGGGTAAGACTAGAACTGTGGTATACTGTTTAAGGTGTGTAAAACTAGAACTGTGGTATACTCTTTATTGTGGTTAAAACTAGAACTGTGGTATACTGTTTCAGGTGTGTAAAACTAGAACTGTGGTATACTGTTTACGGTGTGTAAAACTAGAACTGTGGTATACTGTTTATGGTGTGTAAAACTAGAACTGTGGTATACTGTTTACGGTGTGTAAAACTAGAACTGTGGTATACTGTTTATGGTGTGTAAAACTAGAACTGTGGTATACTGTTTCAGGTGTGTAAAACTAGAACTGTGGTATACTGTTTAAGGTGTGTAAAACTAGAACTGTGGTATACTCTTATTGGTGTGTAAAACTAGAACTGTGGTATACTGTTTATGGTGTGTAAAACTAGAACTGTGGTATACTCTTATTGGTGTGTAAAACTAGAACTGTGGTATACTGTTAATGGTGTGTAAAACTAGAACTGTGGTATACTGTTGCTGGTGTGTAAAACTAGGACTGTCTTATACTGTTTCAGGTGTGTAAATTTAGAACTGTGGTATACTGTTTATGGTGTGTAAAACTAGAACTGTGGTATACGTTTGGTTGTAAAACTAGACTGTGGTATACTGTTTTGGTGGTAAACTAGAACTTGGATAGTTTTACGGTGTAAAACTAAACTGTGGTATACTGTTTATGGTGTGTAAAACTAGAACTGTGGTATACTCTTTATTGTGGTTAAAACTAGAAATGTGGTATACTGTTTCAGGTGTTTAAAACTAGAACTGTGGTATACTGTTTACGGTGTGTAAAACTAGAACTGTGGTATACTGTTTATGGTGTGTAAAACTAGAACTGTGGTATACTGTTTACGGTGTGTAAAACTAGAACTGTGGTATACTGTTTATGGTGTGTAAAACTAGAACTGTGGTATACTGTTTCAGGTGTGTAAAACTAGAACTGTGGTATACTGTTTATGGTGTGTAAAACTAGAACTGTGGTATACTTTTGGTGTGTAAAACTAGAACTGGGTATACTGTTTATGGTGTGTAAAACTAGAACTGTGGTATACTGTTTATGGTGTGTAAAACTAGAACTGTGGTATACTTTTCAGGTGTGTAAAACTAGAACTGTGGTATACTGTTGCTGGTGTGTAAAACTAGAACTGTGGTATACTGTTTATGGTGTGTAAAACTAGAACTGTGGTATACTGTTTACGGTGGGTAAACTGTGGTATACTGTTCGGTGGTAAACTAAACTGTTATACTGTTGGTGTAAAATAGAATGTGGTATACTGTTTAGTGTGTAAACTAGAACTGTGGTATACTGTTTAAGGTGTGTAAAACTAGAACTGTGGTATACTGTTTAAGGTGTGTAAAACTAGAACTGTGGTATACTGTTTATGGTGTGTAAAACTAGAACTGTGGTATACTGTTTATGGTGTGTAAAACTAGAACTGTGGTATACTGTTTATGGTGTGTAAAACTAGAACTGTGGTATACTGTTTCAGGTGTGTAAAACTAGAACTGTGGTATACTGTTTCAGGTGTGTAAAACTAGAACTGTGGTATACTGTTTATGGTGTGTAAAACTAGAACTGTGGTTACTGTTTAGGTGTGTAAAACTAGAACTGTGGTATACTGTTTATGGTGTGTAAAACTAGGACTGTGGTAACTGTTTATGGTGTGTAAAACTAGAACTGTGGTATACTGTTTTAGGTGTGTAAAACTAGGACTGTGGTATACTGTTTTAGGTGTGTAAAACTAGGACTGTGGTATACTGTTTACGGTGGGTAAAACTAGGATTGTGGTAACTGTTTTAGGTGTGTAAAACTAGGAATGTGGTATACTGTTGCTGGTGTGTAAAACTAGAACTGTGGTATACTGTTGCTGGTTGGTAAAACTAGAACTGTGGTATACTGTTGCTGGTGTGTAAAATTAAAACTGTGGTATACTGTTGCTGGTGTGTAAAACTAGGACTGTGGTATACTGTTTACGGTGGGTAAAACTAGGATTGTGGTATACTCTTTCTGGTGTGTAAAACTAGGACTGTGGTATACTCTTTACGGTGGGTACAACTAGAACTGTGGTATACTGTTGCTGGTTTGTAAAACTAGAACTGTGGTATACTGTTGCTGGTGTGTAAAGCTAGGACAGTTGTATACTGTTTAAGGTGGGTAAAACCAGACCTGTGGTATACTGTTTACGGTGTGTAAAACTAGGACTGTGGTATACTCTTTACGGTGTGTAAAACTAGAACTGTGGTATACTGTTGCTGGTGTGTAATACTAGGAATGTGGTATACTGTTTAAGGTGTGTAAAACTAGAACTGTGGAATACTGTTGCTGGTGTGTAATACTAGGAATGTGGTATACTGTTGCTGGTGTGTAAAACTAGGACTGTCGTATACTGTTTCAGGTGTGTAAATTTAGCACTGTAGTATACTGTTTATGGTGTGTAAAACTAGAACTGTGGTATACTGTTTACGGTGGGTAAGACTAGAACTGTGGTATACTGTTTAAGGTGTGTAAAACTAGAACTGTGGTATACTCTTTATTGTGGTTAAAACTAGAACTGTGGTATACTGTTTCAGGTGTGTAAAACTAGAACTGTGGTATACTGTTTACGGTGTGTAAAACTAGAACTGTGGTATACTGTTTATGGTGTGTAAAACTAGAACTGTGGTATACTGTTTACGGTGTGTAAAACTAGAACTGTGGTATACTGTTTATGGTGTGTAAAACTAGAACTGTGGTATACTGTTTCAGGTGTGTAAAACTAGAACTGTGGTATACTGTTTAAGGTGTGTAAAACTAGAACTGTGGTATACTCTTATTGGTGTGTAAAACTAGAACTGTGGTATACTGTTTATGGTGTGTAAAACTAGAACTGTGGTATACTCTTATTGGTGTGTAAAACTAGAACTGTGGTATACTGTTTATGGTGTGTAAAACTAGAACTGTGGTATACTGTTGCTGGTGTGTAAAACTAGGACTGTCTTATACTGTTTCAGGTGTGTAAATTTAGAACTGTGGTATACTGTTTATGGTGTGTAAAACTAGAACTGTGGTATACCGTTTATGGTGTGTAAAACTAGAACTGTGGTATACTGTTTATGGTGTGTAAAACTAGAACTGTGGTATACTTTTGCTGGTGTGTAAAACTAGGACTGTCGTATACTGTTTCAGGTGTGTAAATTTAGAACTGTGGTATACTGTTTATGGTGTGTAAAACTAGAACTGTGGTATACTGTTTCTGGTGTGTAAATCTAGAACTGTGGTATACTGTTTTAGGTGTGTAAAACTAGGACTGTGGTATACTCTTTCTGGTGTGTAAATCTAGAACTGTGGTATACTGTTTCTGGTGTGTAAAACTAGAACTGTGGTATACTGTTTATGGTGTGTAAAACTAGAACTGTGGTATACTGTTTATGGTGTGTAAAACTAGAACTGTGGTATACTGTTTATGGTGTGTAAAACTAGAACTGTGGTATGCTGTTTATGGTGTGTAACACTAGAACTGTGGTATACTGTTTCAGGTGGGTAAAACTAGAATTGTGGTTTACTGTTTCAGGTGTGTAAAACTAGAACAGTGGTATACTGTTTATGGTGTGTAAAACTAGAACAGTGGTTTACTGTTTCAGGTGTGTAAAACTAGAACTGGGGTATACTGTTTATGGTGTGTAAAACTAGGACTGTGGTATACTGTTTATGGTGTGTAAAACTAGAACTGTGGTATACTCTTTACGGTGGGTAAAACTAGAACTGTGGTATACTGTTGCTGGTGTGTAAATCTAGAACTGTGGTATACTGTTTATGGTGTGTAAAACTAGAACTGTGGTATAGTGTTTACGGTGGGTAAAACTAGATCTGTGGTATACTGTTGCTGGTGTGTAAAACTAGAACTGTGTTATACTGTTTCAGGTGTGTAAAATTAGAAATGTGGTATACTGTTTACGATGTGTAATACTAGAACTGTGGTATACTGTTTCTGGTGTGTAAAACTAGAACTGTGGTATACTGTTTATGGTGTGTAAAACTAGAACTGTGGTATACTGTTTATGGTGTGTAAAACTAGAACTGTGGTATACTGTTTATGGTGTGTAAAACTAGAACTGTGGTATGCTGTTTATGGTGTGTAACACTAGAACTGTGGTATACTGTTTCAGGTGGGTAAAACTAGAATTGTGGTTTACTGTTTCAGGTGTGTAAAACTAGAACAGTGGTATACTGTTTATGGTGTGTAAAACTAGAACAGTGGTTTACTGTTTCAGGTGTGTAAAACTAGAACTGGGGTATACTGTTTATGGTGTGTAAAACTAGGACTGTGGTATACTGTTTATGGTGTGTAAAACTAGAACTGTGGTATACTCTTTACGGTGGGTAAAACTAGAACTGTGGTATACTGTTGCTGGTGTGTAAATCTAGAACTGTGGTATACTGTTTATGGTGTGTAAAACTAGAACTGTGGTATAGTGTTTACGGTGGGTAAAACTAGATCTGTGGTATACTGTTGCGGGTGTGTAAAACTAGAACTGTGTTATACTGTTTCAGGTGTGTAAAATTAGAAATGTGGTATACTGTTTACGATGTGTAATACTAGAACTGTGGTATACTGTTTCTGGTGTGTAAAACTAGAACTGTGGTATACTGTTGCTGGTGTGTAAAACTAGGAATGTGGTATACTGTTTTAGGTGTGTAAAACTAGGACTGTGGTATACTGTTTTAGGTGTGTAAAACTAGGACTGTGGTATAGTGTTTACGGTGGGTAAAACTAGGACTGTGGTATACTGTGTACGGTGGGTAAAACTAGAACTGTGGTATACTGTTTCTGGTGTGTAAAACTAGAACTGTGGTATAGTGTTTACGGTGGGTAAAACTAGGACTGTGGTATACTGTGTACGGTGGGTAAAACTTGAACTGTGGTATACTGTTTTTGGTGTGTAAATCTAGAACTGTGGTATACTGTTTTAGGTGTGTAAAACTAGGACTGTGGTATACTGTTTCTGGTGTGTAAATCTAGAACTGTGGTATACTGTTTCTGGTGTGTAAAACTAGAACTGTGATATAATGTTTACGGTGGGTAAAACTAGAACTGTGCTATAATGTTTACGGTGGGTAAATCTAGAACTGTGGTATACTGTTTCAGATGTGTAAAACTAGAACTGTGGTATACTGTTTCTGGTGTGTAAAACTAGAACTGTGGTATACCGTTTAAGGTTAGTAAAACTAGAATTGTGGTATACTGTTTCTGGGCCCCGTTGTATCAACAATGTCGGTCGCAAGTCGGTCTTATCTTAATACCGCTACCTGCGATGTTTCCTGCGACAATCGTACGACCGTTTTATCAACACGGTCGTAAGTCTTCGGTCGCAGCTAAGATTTTCTTTCGTCGTACGACCTTAAAAACAGTGCGAAATGTAAACTTCCGGTGTACACATCTTCGCGCGCAAATGTCAATATCGGACATGTTTAAAACACGGCGCCCCTGTATATATTATTCATAACTTCTTTATTTCTTGGAATATATTAATATTTCTTATATCGAATTAAACCTTACGCACAGGCCTCTCCAGACATGCAATATATATTAAATCCAATATGACGTAGTTGGTCAAATCCGTAGAAGAGATTTTTTAACACGCCGGTATTGGAAAGGAAAACACGGCCCCACTAAATCTTCCTTGTTACTGTGAATGTATAATCTATTTCAGTATAACTGGTATGTTTCCATCGTGCAACAATATTTTAAATCTGATACGTTGTTTTCATATATTGAACTGTTAAACATTTCAGACTTTTTATTATACTTTAAATAACGTATACATCGTTTTTGTTTCGTCAGTGCTCCCACCCCAAAACTTCTTTGCTAATAGGATTATGTTGTTAAATATTATTTAATTTTCAAGGGTATGTTCCAGATTTGTGTCTGTAAATAATGTTGAGGCAACTGAATAGGGCCTACGGTATTAACATGTTACCACAATATCTAGTGATGTAAATACTGAATAGACTCCATTCATTAAAACACACTTTTGTATCAGCATGTCTTTTTATAATGGTGATTCTAGCATATATAATATACAAATGTACAAGCTGTCATAGACTGGTCATACATTAGTCGTATATATCTGTGTGATGAGATTAATAGATCAAATACAGACAGGTCAATAGTTCAATGGTGAATACATTGGTCTGTAGATCCAAGGTTCGATCATCAGTCTTGAAGTCCGTGAATAACACCGTTCACGTAAAAAAAACAGATAATACTCTGGCATGGGTCTCTGTTTGTTTTTGGGGTTTAATTTATCACCAACAGCTCAAGTAATATGGTGACTTTCCAGCTATTATTGGTGGAGGAAGATCCTAGGCGCCCGTCCATATAGTATGTCAAGTGTGAAAGGTCACCTGCCTGGGTAGAACCACAAACATTCCGAATAGTTTCCTTGCACGAAATAATCCGACACCCCCGGTGAGAGTCTAAACATCAGCTGTGAGAGGCAAGTGATTCGAAGTCAACAACATTAACCAATCGACCACATACTCCGTCTCTGTCTCTATCACTGCAATATCCTCAACAATCTAAAATGACTAATCTCTTCAAGAGGCGTCGCTCATATGGACAACCGGTAGCGACGATAATTAAGCTCAAAAACACAATAGATCAAAGACGATGATAAATGGTCGCTTTAACTACCAAATTGTTGTCAAGTTAACTTGGTCGGTAAGTTATATTGAAACTAATTATAACCAGCACAATCATGGATGTTAGGAAGTAGAAATAAAACAACGGAACTATTCTAAATTTCATTATTTATAATGTCACTGCAAATATACCCCAATATAATTTTATAATACATATAGATATACATATTGACACTTGTAACATTACTGATAATATGGGTAATGCAGTTTTTAATCCTCGCATATATGGAATAGAATTATCATAGAATTGCCAAGATGAATTGGTTTAAACAATATTTATTGCAAACTATAAAACACATATAACATACAACAACATACCTAATGAAAAGGATTAAGTAGGAAGCTAAAAGTAACAATGCTTTGAATTTGTGGTACAAAGAATGTGTTTGTTGAACTGTGCAGCACGTACGTTTAAGGCCTCGAGCAAAGTCATTTATTACGTCGCATATTGTTGTCTAAGTACGATATAGCCCATGGCACAGTTGCATCAGTTTCTATCATAAAAACACTTTTCAGCCAAAATAAAAATAAAATTTGTTTGTTAAGTGAATGATCGAATAATACTTTACTCAAAAACATAGAAAGCTATTAATACCACTCGTGACTAGCTTCACACTTGGTAATAATGCTTTCAATGTTCATTTGGTGAAATATTATTCGATCATACACTGAAACAAACACATATCCTCTTATAATTATATCGTAGGAACAAGAAAGAAAAAACAATAAAAAACTAGATCACATGGGCTTTTTACCCCGTTCGAGACCCCGCTATACCATACTAAAATCATAGTCTTTCAGATGAGAATTTAAACAGAGGTCTTGTGTCGTGCTTTACACAATGCAAATAAAAGAACCAGAGGAGACATCATTGCACTATCCTCCAAATCTAATATAACTAATATCTTCAGTAGGTGTCGCTAAAATGGGCAACTGGTAACAATGATAAATAAACGTAAAACACTCACAGGTATTCATGTATTATGTATATCAACATATATATTGTATCGGATTGCTTTGTGTAATGTTACAGCTTCTGTTACAGTGTAGTGGGAAGTATATTGAAACAGTTATATTTTCACACCAAAGTCTGTCTGTCACACCCTATGCAATATGATACAACAAATTATATTTAATCAATTTTCGTGTTTTGTTGCATCAACATTTCTGATTTCATAGTAAAAGAAGATGTGTTGCACAAGATATAGATTGAAGATCTGTAGTGAACACAGTATGATAGACAATCTTGTTTGTACACAGGCTTCAATACCATATAATTACCAGGGTGTTTTCATGCACATCTAATTGTGCTTGTTTGGCATACATATATATATATATATATATATTAATACAAATCCAGCATTTGGGAACATATTGGTACGTTTTTTTCCACCAGTTGGGTGAGCCGAACCATTAAGTGCCGTGTCACCTAATCCTTTGGTCATTTGGTCAAGTAAACTTTACTTTCACTGTGACTAAATGTTGTAAGACGCAATCATTGAAGCGTTATCTAGAACACACACACACACAAAATCAATTCGAATATTTGGTTTTTTGTTAATTACCGTTTGAACTTGCGAATGCTTATATGTGCATCAAAAACCGAGTTAGGGCGAGTAAGATGTTTTCACTCGTATTTCATAAGAAAGTCTAAATATATCTTGCAAAAGTAATATGCACAACATAGAACAAATAAATATATTTCCTATTCGTGTTTTATTTTCCGGGGCTCAGGCAAAATGAAGAGATTGTGAAACATATATATTTCAGTCTCTCGAACATGTCCACAACTTAGATATAAACCGGAATAAGAGATCCGCAGTGAATGAACTGAACATAAGAGGTGAATATATTACAAATACTAGACATTAAGGATAATGTTTACTAACCAATCAGAAACGATGTTAAGAGCGGAAAATACAAAACAAACCATTTATGTTCAGATTGTTTCTTTATTGCTGCTTTAACAACGGTATATGACTAATGAACTGAATGGTTTCCTGTCCGAAACATTGCCAACCATATTGGCAACAGACATAATGGGAGAGAGTCGCCAATCTAGATAATGTCGAGCTAACTTCAAGTATTGGCTTGAACATCTCGAGGAGTGCACGTCGTGGTCAATGTACACCGCGCGGCAGCAGTCTGTGATAACGAACAGTACTATTTTGGAATGACCCTAAAAGAAGCTGCATCATTCAATTGTCTGTTTTACTTAACCTACCTAAAATAGATATACACGTCGTATTACTCGCTGAGGTGGTTGTCTGGTCGCGATAATAGATATTCACGTCTTATTACTTGCTGCAGTTGTTGTCTGATTGCTAGAATAGATATACACGGCTTATTGATAGCTGAGATGGTTGTCTGGTTGCTAGAATAGACATACACACCTTATTACTCGCTGAGATGGTTGTCTGGTTGCTAGAATTGATATACACGTCTTATTGCTCGCTGAGATGGTTGTCTGGTGGCGAGAATAGATATACACGTCGTATTACTGGCTGAGGTTGTTGTCTGGGGGGGGGGCGATAATAGATATACATAATATTATCTTATTGCTCGCTGAAATGGTTGTCTAGTGGCGAAAATAGATAAAAAAAAGTAGTATTACTCGCTGGAGTTGTTGTCTAGTGGCGAGAATAGATATACACGTATTATTGCTCGCTGAAATGTTTGTCTGGTGGCGATAATACATATACACGTCTTATTACTCGCTGAGGTGGTTGTCTAGTGGCGATAATAGATATACACGTCTTATTACTCGATGAAATGTTTGTCTGGTGGCGAGAATATATATACACGTCTTATTACTGGCTGAGGTGGATGTCTTGTGGCGAGAATAGATATACACGTCTTATTGCTCGCTGAGGTGGTTGTCTGGTGGCGATAATAGATATACACATCTTATGACTCGCTGAGGTGGTTGTCTAGTGGCGATAATAGATATACACGTCTTATTACTCGATGAAATGTTTGTTTGGTGGCGAGAATAGATATACACATCTTATTACTCGCTGAGGTGGTTGTCTGGTGGCGAGAATATATATACACGTCTTATTACTCGCTGAGGTGGTTGTCTGGTGGCGAGAATAGATATACACATCTTATTACTCGCTGAGGTGGTTGTCTGGTGGCGATAATAGATATACACGTCATATTACTCGATGAAATGTTTGTCTGGTGGCGAGAATATATATACACGTCTTATTACTGGCTGAGGTGGTTGTCTTGTGGCGAGAATAGATATACACGTCTTATTGCTCGCTGAGGTGGTTGTCTGTGGCAGAATAGATATACACATCTTATTACTCGCTGAGGTTGTTGTCTGGTGGCGAGAATAGATATACACATCTTATTACTCGCTGAGGTGGTTGTCTGGTGGCGAGAATAGATATACACGTCTTATTGCTCGCTGAAATGTTTGTCTGGTGGCGAGAATAGATATACACGTCTAATTACTCGCTGAGGTGGTTGTCTGGTGGCGAGAATATATATACACGTTTTATTGCTCGCTGAAATGTTTGTCTGGTGGCGGGAATAGATATACACGTCTTATTACTCGCTGAAATGTTTGTCCGGCGGCGAGAATACATATACACATCTTATTGCTCGCTGAAGTTGTTGTCTGGTGGCGAGAATAGATATACACGTCTTATTACTGGCTGAGGTGGTTTTCTGGGGGGGGCGAGAATAGATATACACGTCTTATTGCTCGCTGAGGTGGTTGTCTGGTGGCGATAATAGATAAACACGCCTTATTACTCGCTGAAATGGTTGTCTGATGGCGGGAATATATATATATATACGCCTTATTGCTCGCTGAAATGGTTGTCTGGTTGCTAGAATAGATATACACGCCTTATTGCTCGCTGAAATGGTTATCTAGTTGCGAAAATAGATAAACACGTTTCGTTACTCGCTGAGGTGGTTGTCTGGTGGCGTGAATAGATATATGTCTTATAACTCGCTGGAGTGGTTGTCTGGTGGCGTGAATAGATATATGTCTTATAACTCGCTGGAGTGGTTGTCTGGTGGCGTGAATAGATATATGTCTTATAACTCGCTGGAGTGGTTGTCTGGTGGCGTGAATAGATATATGTCTTATAACTCGCTGGAGTGGTTGTCTGGTGGCGTGAATAGATATATGTCTTATAACTCGCTGGAGTGGTTGTCTGGTGGAGTGAATAGATATATGTCTTATAACTCGCTGGATTGGTTGTCTGGTGGCGTGAATAGATATATGTCTTATAACTCGCTGGAGTGGTTGTCTGGTGGCGTGAATAGATATATGTCTTATTACTCGCTGTAGTGGTTGTCTG